>JANHMN010000025.1:10764992-10793367 GCA_030674055.1 Rhabdomys pumilio
CTCTATGTCTCTATGTCTCTATGTCTCTATGTCTCTATGTCTCTATGACCCCAGCACATGGAATATTGTCATTCATATTCAAGGTGGGTCTTTTACTTCAATTAACCAATCTATACCAACCACTCACAGACATGACCATAGGAAATCTGTTGTTGAAGATACTGCTAGGACCAGCACATCTTGAATTTTTATCATTATTGTTCCTAATCTATTACAGTTCTTAGTCTTTTTCATGGTGGGGGTCTTTTATGAAAGTTTGCTATTTGTCATATAAATATGTGTAGTTTTTAAGTTAAATAGTTATTAAAAAATTATGTAAATATAGTTGAAAAATTTGTTAAAATCAGAATTTTCCCAAACAGCTTAAAAATTGAATTCCATGACATGTACAAGCCAACACAAGACACACACAGAAACATAAATAAATATAATAAAATTTCTGAAACATTACTAAACAGTTACAATGAAAACCCATGTTTCAGTTTGATACGTATTCAATGGTAAGTTTATAAATGTATTGTATTCAATATTATTGTCATTCAAGTTTTTTATCCTGTATTTTATTGTGTATGTTGATGGAAAGACTCTATATAGACAAAGTGGGAGTGAAGAGCAGGAGAGGGATGAGGGGGACTGGAGAGGTAAAGATGCAGGAGGAGAGGGAAGTTTGGAGAGACCAAGAGGAAAAAAGAGAAGTTGATCGACAGGAGGGAAAAGACAAAGAAAAGAGAGACAACAGTAGAAAGGTAAAGAGACAGAGCCACAGGGGGACAGGGATAGCGTGGAGTGGGGAGATCAGTAATAAGACAGAGACAGGAATCAGACAGCTCATACTGAGAGAGACAAAACACAGGCAACAAAGAAGAAAGAAAAAAAAAAAGCAAAGCTGAAGTGTCAGATGGGCAGAGCAACAGGTGCCCTTCAGAAACCAGCTGCCCTTCAGAATCTTGGATTCCATAAGCCCACCATGTCTTTCTGGTAAGTCTCTCCTCTTGACTAGGTGACTGCTATGTGATATTAAGTCTGGATCTGGAACCCAAACTCTGAGATAAAACTGAAAATCACAGTTTAGTTTGTGTTAGTTTTGTTCCATTTTTACTCTTCTTTCCCTCTGGTTTTCTTCTGACATCACCTATTTAAACTAATCTAGAATGGATTATTAAGAAAATTGTTATAAAAAACCTTATGGGTACATTTGCTTCGTTCTGAATAACTAACTTATTAGCTATATTCTTTTAATTGCTTTACATGAACAATGAGAACTAGTCTACCTTTAGGAGTGGTGAGCAAGGATTACCAAGAGAACCTGCAGAGATAACCTGTAGATTCTGGAGAGGAGACACTCAGTGAGCTAGCTCTAGCATCATTCTGGCAGCCTTGGGAGTCTCTGTTCAGATTTTCTAGAACAAAGAACCTGCTGGCACACAGCAAGGGGTATGTTTAGCAAAACTGAGCTGCCGCATCTTTAGGTCTGTATCAGCTGTCAAGCTGCAGCCATCACCTCAACCTCCAGCCAAGTCCTGAGCACGGCAGCACAATATAGACTTGGGTGATGCAATGTCTTTGCTTCAGAACTCCCCATTAGTTCCAGGCCGTCACTGTCCAGTCTCTCCCTTATTTCTTTTCTCAGGTATCATCTGCTCCAAACAGTCACTGGAATTCTTACTTGTATCTCAGAACCTGCTATGCAGGGGTCCCAGTGACACAACTATTAACCCTCAGTTCACTTTACAGAGCATTAGCTTGCATGCATTAGCATACAGCTTTAATGCAGCTATAGAATTTAGCTGCACCCTATTTTCTCTGTATTTGTTAAGAAATTTCATATTTCTAGATCTTCCTAATAAGTACATTTTATAGTCTTTCTAAGAATTATGAGTTAATAAAATACCAGGACTTACCAGCACAGGTTCCAGGGGCTGAGGCAGCAGAGCATCCCTGACTGCATTGCTTTCAAGAGCTGAACTCAGAGGGGAGCACAGAGCCTTGCTGTCTGGATGACTGGGGCTCAACTTTGTTTGAACAAGTGGACCTCTATCTTTAAATTCATTTTCAGACTGAAACACATTCACAATATGAAATATAATTCACAATGCTATAAAGTATTCTCAGGTGTCCTATTACTTCTTCTAGCTGTAAAAAATAAGATTTAAACTGAAGACAAATGATTTTCTAGGAAAAAAGAATATATATATAATCTCCAGCACTATAAAAAAAAAACCCAAAGCCTGACATACGCTTAAAAAATAATGCATTCCATATATTTAAATGAAAAAATCTGGTAAAAGACAAAGGAGGTAGAACCTAGTTCTACCACATTTAAGGTGATAACTCTCACATTGTGTTCTACTAGGTTGGAAATATGGCTCGATCAGTGGCAAAGCATTTAGCCAACAGGGGTTGGAACCTGGGTAAAAAGGAACTAGAAACCCAAATGTTTTGCAAAACCAAAATAAATTATGAGGTCTGTTTGTTAACACCTAAAATTATACTATAAAAATTAGTAAATATATTTATTATTGTCTTTATTATACAATAATTTGTATTTAAGAAATCACATCATATAAAAAAATTCTCTTAACATCAGGACATGTTAACCATTACGAGGTATGTTGTTTTGTTAAGTAAGTAATCCCTAGACTGAATATCACACATGGTCATTGTTTCCAATTATGGGTTTGTCTCATGGTTCTATAATATATTTATAATATTATAGTACTTAAAATATAAGCAAACCAAATATAAGTCAGCAAGTAAAATTTGAATTTCACATAAAATTAGACAGTGATGGTTTAAGCATGAGGATTTTAAGTTGGGTGAGGGTATGAAGAAGACGGCAGTGTGAGAAAGGAAGTAGGAGCTAGGAAGGTACTGTCCCTGGCAATGAGTAAATTCGAGACTAGAGTTAAGAGCGAAGCATGCAGCAGCCTCAACCGGCTGCTCTTCTCTGAAGGCTTTAGCCCTTGAAGACAGACATCTCCTTCAGCCTTGCCCTCATTCTAAACAGTTCCATCCACCAGGCAGTGGATACACACAGCTATCCCCTCAGTCCCCTGACTTATATGCTACCTTTTCCCTCACGCCTCTAGTCATGTCACTGTCAAAGCCTAGCACTTGCTCCAATAGAAACTACAGAATCATCAATTCAGACGGCTTCCTATGCTCTTGTTTAAGCATGTTAAGTGAAATAACATGCTCTCCTCGTTAAAACCTTTAGTCCATGGCCCTCCTTCAGTCTTCTTTCTCGCTTATCTAACCTGTATGTCATTGTTCATCCGCACAACTAATTTCTTATCCCCGCTCCTCCTGTCACAGGTGCCTGGCAAATCTTCAACCTCAGGCAAGCCCTCACTCCCATATCCTCTGTACTGTCAGTATAACTGAACACTAGTCGGACTGTGTAACCTGGCAAATCACAGGTTCAACAAAAGTCATCTTACACAAATAACTCTACTTACACATGTCTAGCTTCTCACGGCCATCTTACATGTGCTCCAGTTTCCCCATACATGTCTTCTTCCCTTTGCAAGTTTCAGCTGAAAATCTTTCACCATACACCCTGTAACAACAGTAACTAACTAACTAACTAACTAACTAACTAACTAACTAACAGGATATCACCTAAGATGCAAAACTGTCAAGGCTCAGTGCAAAATGTGAGGCCCTTGTTTAAAAATCATTAAGAATTTAAAGATAGAGTAAAACATTGAATGTAGTATGTGCCCTTATAACTGCAAATTCAACACTCTCACACTGCATTTATAAACTCAACACAATGGACAGATCCCTTCTGTTAAAGGGCCAGTACCCATGCTTAAATTCTCGATTGATGCCTCCTCGTCATCTCAAGGACTTCTCTCATCAATATACTATGGACATTTACAAATAATATAGTGCCTCTTACCCAGTTTTATTGAGACACAATTCAATATACTCTAAAGTTCACTTAAGTATGAAATATTTTAAAGATCTTTTAGAGTCATGCAACTATTACCATGATCTAATTTTAGAACATATTTGTTCCTAAAGTCTCATATTAGTGACAAATTTCCATTCTACTACACCAATACTAAGTAGTCTTTTCTCGAATTCTGTCTTTATTTTCCATCCTGGGTGTTTCTTGTAAGTGGAATAATAGTGTGTGTGGTCTTCTGTGACTTGCTTTTTTCATGTAGTATACTGTGTTCAGAGTATGTTCCTGTTTTAGCATGCGCCAGTGCTTCATTTGTTTTTAACTGCTGGATAATATGTTATTATGTAGATGTGTTATATTTTAGGACTCACTTATTAGGTTGGTGTTGGGGTTATTTCTATTTTTTGGCAACTATAAATAATTGTAAGTGCTTGTGTACACGTTTTTGTGATGATGTTTTTATTTTTCTTTAGCATAAAAGTTAAAATAGAATTGCTGGATCCACATTTAAATTTTGAAGGCCCAACAAACTGTTATCCAGAGTGGCCATGCCATTTCACATTCCCAGCAGGATCTATGGGGATTCCAATTTCTCCATATCCTCACCAATACTGGTTACAGTTATATTGTGGTCATCTTACTGAGTGTGAATAAGTATATTATTGTGGCTTTGATTGGCATTTACTTAATGCATGATTGTAGTGAGCATCATTTCCTGTGCTATTGGCCATTGGGGGGATAACAGGGCCATTTTTTAAACATCAGGATATCATAATAATAGATTTATATTCAGGAAGAGACATCTCTGATAAGCATAGCTTTGAAACAAGACAGGACACAGAGTAGCAGAGAAATGGCATTAATGTAAAACAGAACACATTTCAGTTGCAAAGTATTTGGTCTGTATGAGAGAGAGGCACACTAGTAGAAGTTGTGTTATGGAGCAGACATTCTAGTTGAAGGACAAGGACAGGTACCCAGGAAGAATGAGAATGAATTAAAGAGAATGGAGAAAGCATGTGGAAGGCTTTCTTTTATTGCTTTAAGGTGAAGGTTAACTAGATCTCCAGGCTGTGGGATGCTCCCGTTGCCTACTGGGTGAAATTCAATGCTACGCTCCCATGTTCCTGTCCACCATTTTTAGTAGCCTTCAAAAGTGATCTGATATATACAGTTTTTTTTTTTTCAGTAAAAAGCCTTCTTGAGACCCAGCCTCTCCGCTCAGTTGTTACTCTTTTCTTCTTTTTTGCTATTTCCTGTTAGGGATTTTTCCCCCCTCAGTCTTGCACTTTGCCTCTGCTCCTTCCGCTGCAGCTTCTTAGTCTTCAGCTTTTCTTTGTCCTCAGTGAGCCAGCAGCATATGAGGCTCTTTTCTTCTTGGATCTTAGGTCCAGAGGCTTGTTCTTTTTTGCCCTTGTAGAGTTTCCTGAGGTTTTCCTTTTGAGCCTGGTTAATGACAGTGAAGACACAGGCAATGGATTTGTAGAGAGTCCCATATTGGGTAGCTTGGATGCGGCACAACCTGTTACCTTGGCAATGGGAAGCTGGGACAGCTCCACCTTCAGATCATCCCATTGTTTCAACAGCTCCTTCTTCTTGCCCCAAAGGTCTCAAGCCTTAATCTTGGCCATGGCTGAGTTAAGGGTTAGATTCTATACAAAATTATGAATTCCTCCTCACTTCCAGAGCTCTAACCTATCCTAACTTGGTTTGATGCTCATTGCCCTATTAAGATTGTTCTTGCTAAAATCACCAGACTGTCATGATCTTAAATGCAATTTGCTGTTCTTTTTAAATTAATGAAAATTTTGAACAGTTTTGAATTCACACCAAAGTTGAACAGAAGTACTAAATTCTCACATAGTCCTGGACACCCCTCCCACTGTTATCATCCATTATATGGTGCTGTGTTTGTCATCATCAATGAATCTATACTCATATCAGTAGCATCTAAAAATCTACAGTTAATCTTGGGTTCACTCAATGCTGTCTATATGCTATAGTTTTGGACAAATGTTTAACGTGTATCCACCAGGTACTATTATGAAGGACAAATGTTTAACATGTATCCATCAGGTACTATCATGAAGGACAAATGTTTAACGTGTATCCACCAGGTACTATCATAAAGAATAGCTTCTCTGTCCTAATATACACTATACTTCACCTCTTCATCCCTTTAGCTTCTTCCAGTTCATGGCAACCATTAGGTTTTTGTTCATTTTTATTATCTCCATAATTTTGCCTTTTCTAGAATATCATGGAGTTAGAATCATATAAACCTTTTCAGATAGGTTTTTTCCACATGACTTGACAACCTCATTGCTTTAAAACTTATTATTCGAGTGCTTATGTGTGAGAGCACAGACACACTTGTACCATGGCATGCATGTGAAGGTCAGAGGACAGGATTGGGAACTGTTTCTCTCCTTCGACCATAGGATCCAGAGATCAGACGCATGTCATCAAGCTTGTGCAACAAGAGCCCTGACCTGCTGTCTCATCTGCTCACTCACTGCTTGTTCATGTTGAATAATATCACACCATTTGGAGATTCCAGGATCTGTGTTTATGCTCATCTATTGAAAAAGTGGTTTGGTCACTTGTAAGTTCTAGAGATTATGAACAAAACTGCTATGCACGTCCATGTGCAGTCCACAGATTGTGTGGACTGAAGATTTTCCTTCATTGAGTAAACACTAAAAACTGATTGCTGCGTCATAGGTAAATGCATGCTCAGTTTTGCTAAAAGAAATGCACAAACTTGTCTTCCAGCGTGGCTGTCAGATGCAGTCTCCCAGCAACAACTGAGGACTCCTATTAGTCTACATCTGCAGCAGAATTTGGCATTGTCAGCATAGATGTGAGACACTGTACAGTGTGTTTTACTTATAATTTTCTATGAGCACGTGGTGGTGAGCAACTTTTAACACACCTTTTTAAGGTTTGCCATCTGCAAAGCTTAAGTGAACTATCTGCTCAGATCTTTTGTCCATTACTTTGTCTGCATATTTGAGCTTTAAAAGTTCTCTGTGTTTGGGGGTTATCATAGTATATACTTCTTAGAAATGAGAGGCTTGTCTCCTCTTTCTTTCTTCTTTTTCTTTTTTCTCTCTCTTTTTTTTAAAGATGTATTTATTTTGTTAGTACACTATCACTCTCTTCAGACATACCAGAAGAGGGCATCAGATCCCATTAGAGATGGTTGTGAGCCACCATGTGGTTGCTGGGGATTAAACTCATTATCTCTAGAAGAGCAGCCAGTTCTTTTAACCCCTGAGCCATCTCTCCAGCCCATCTCCTCTTTCTTAACATTGGCACACATATGTGCATGCGAATTTTTGAGACAGTGTTTCTCACTGAACTAGGAACTCATTGATTCAGATACACTACCTGACCAACAATGCACTCCCCCACCCCCACCCCAGGAATCCTCTCAACTCTGCCTCCCTGATATTGGTATTACAGGAATATGCTACTGCATCTAGCTTTTACATGTGTTTTAAGGATTAAAATGGAATCATCTCTCTATCTCCTCCAATAGCATCTTATCAATCAGCTGCTCAGAACAAGGTTTAGAAGTCTTTCTCAACACTTGTCACTCCATCTTCTAAATCAATCTGTCAGCTCTACAGGCAAAATTACCTCCAATCTATGCACATCTCTCCACCTCTCCTATAAAGCACATTAATCAATGCCAACACACAATCCCTCACCAAAATAATCGCTAAAATTTCCTACTGATAGGTCTCCTTGATAATGTTTGCCTTTCCCCAATTTATTCCCTAATGTATACAAAAGAAAGAAAAGGGACTTTAATCTGCCACAAACTACTAAAAAAAATTGGTGAAAATAGAAGTCTGTTTTCTCAGCTATAAGATAGATACCATCAAACAAGCAAACAGACAAACAAAACAACTAACTGACTGGATGGATGATATATATATATATTAAAAAACCCAATACAATTAATAAAAGGTTTTCAAATTCTAAAGCCTTCACCAGAGTGTTTCAGACTCCAAGCACAATTGACTACAGTCCTGACTTGACATGCCACTCTGGTTACACTTAACTCTGTGCCTTAATGAATAATGTATACCTAGTCATTAAAAGGAAATCAGAAAAATGTAAAATACATTTTAATTCTCTTTTATTATTAAACTTATATAAAGTATATATTCATGTATGGTTTGCATAGGTTTTTCACAAACTTGAGTAAATCTTATGTTCCAAAATGCTTATTCTATTGCCTGAAATACATAGAAAATAATTTGTATATGTGCTAATTAAAATCACATTTTATCAGTGCAATTATTTGTATAATTATCCTGCTTCAATACTTGCTTTGTTTTTTGTTTTTTTGGTTGTTGGAGGGCCAGTTTTCTCAGCAAATATAACCTCAGAAGCTGCATTTTCTACAAATGAAAACATAGTTTTATTCTATTTAACTGGCCATTAATTATAAGTACAGAAGACAGAGAATTCAAAATCAAAATTGAAACCAAACCAAACCCCAGGTTTTAATGACTTTACCTCTTTTACAGAAGAAAAAACTTAAATGTGTATTGAATAATCTAACTCGCCTCAGATAGAAGAAAATATCCTTTAAAGATTTATGTCAGACAGGGCTGTTGATAGCTCAGTGGTTAAGAGCACTGGCTGCTCTTTCAGAGAACCTGGGATTGATTGCCAGCGCCCTCATGGTGGTTCACAACCATCTGTAACTGCAGTCCCAGGAGGCTACTATGGGCACTGTACATATATGGTACACACATTTACATAAAGTAAAAATATGTATGCCCATAAAATAAAAGCCCATCTCAGAGCTCCATGTTTCACAGAAGTGAATACATAGTTTACTCTTGAGTTAGTGGGGATGTGTATAGGTGAGTGAAGCTCTTTATTTCGTCTCCTCTGTATTTAAACACTCGCTTTCTACTGTGACCTTCCTCTTGGTATTTAGTCATTTACTTATCAATGAAATGAGGTTTCTATGTTGCCCAGACTTGAATTCATAGGTGTAAGCCATTCTCCTGCCTCAGCCTCCCAAATAGGAATCATTTCAGGTACCCACCACTACACCTGGCTCTATCAGCATTGAAAACAAATTCAGGCACGGCCTGTGCTATTTAAACTTTTCCTGTGTTCCATAGTCCCCGTTTCTGCACCACCTCTTACCTGTGGCTGCATTTTTTTTCAAGGGCTCCCTTAGCTTACTATATTACCTAGCCCACTGGACAATAGTAGGTATGGAGGCTAGCACTACATACAAAGAGCTGGAAGAAGGTTGGTCTCTAGCCTTAAATACTCAGTGACTCCCAAATGCCTGCACTGTACACACTCCTAGCTTCTAATGATGGGCTTTTTAGCTTGTTACCCAGATCACCGTGATCCTTTCCAAAATTCCTCTATGAAAACGGCATGTGTTCACCCTTTTCAGTCACATTTACATAACTAATCAAGAAAACATTGAAAAAAGGAGAAATACAGAAGCATATACAATTCCAGAATCATGACTCTGCTCAACCATCATGTTTTTAAAATAATATTTTCCATTGCAAAGCAAAAATTTTGATTTGAGAAGACCTAGGCACAACTAAGATTGGTTTTTGTACCATGACCCCCTTACTAGTAATGCTTTTCTTCCCCAAAAAACTATGTGGTTTTTGATGCTCAGTATAAATTAGAGCCACTAATTATTACCTGATGCTAAATTCGAAGTATACTTTGGTTCTGGAGAAATATGTTGGGCCTCTGATATTATCCCTCTGTAATAAGAACAAATTAGTGATATTTTAGTAACTTTCAATTATCCTCAAATTATACTGAAAGTAAAGATGAGCAATTAATTATTCCATAGGGGAAATACAGCTAGTTAGAAAAATGCATCATGTTTGTAGTAACAGTTAACAATAACATGCACTTACATGTTTATCAGTGTGACACATGTCCTTAGAGGAAAACTATAATGTTTAGAATTACGCAGACCTGAGTTTAAGCCAGATCTGCTACTCAGAATTCAGGGGCCTTGAGAAAGCTCTCCAACTTGTCCTACTTGCCTTATTTATGGAAAAGAGATAGCAAACCTGCTACCAAGAATCTGGTGTGATATTTTTAATCTGAGTGATATTTTTGGAGATGAATATCTTTCTCTCTTTGGGACTTCTACAAATGAGATTGTGTTTTATTCTAACTGAACACGCAGGAGAGGATAAGCCAGTACAATAATGTGTAAGGATCTAAGTTTAGTGTTGGACCTCAAAACACGATCTGAGCAAGACGGAAGATTCCTTGAAGATGACAAAGTTGACAGCCAGATGTGAGAGCAGACTCTTTTAGATTCTTGTACTGGTTAATTGAAAAGTTGGCTCAGTAAAGAGCAAACTGTTTCCTCTCATTTCCCTTTATGCTCAGATGTTCAAATAGAACTGCCTTGCTTCTGACTGAACTTTCATGTAAACTTCTTCTTACTAATACATCTCAGGTATTCTGTGCATAAACAGCGAGTTTTAGTCCAGTGTATTAGCACAACCCCAAACTCCTATTATTAAGCATTAATCTGCTTTAGTCATATTGAAAGTCTGTTTATTTATTTACATCACAAATGCGGCCCCACCTCACAGTCTCCCCTCCTCAGAGGGTCCCTCCCTTCATCCTCCATCCCCTTAAGTGACTCTCAACACCTTTGGAACAAAATAAAAATCCTATCCTCAAGGCCTTTCATAGTTCAGATTGTGGCCACCTTCTTGAACTAGATCCTGCCTCTCTCACAAACACTCAGTTCAGTACACATGCTCTGCACCAACTGCTTCCTCCAGTAACACCCTTCTCCCCAGTCTTCCCCATGGCAAGTCTATCACTTTTTTTTTTTTTTTTTTGCAAGAGCCTCATCATCGAGAGATATTGACATTACTTAATAATAACCACCTCCACAATAATTCCTCTAAAACAGAGCTTCGAGTGTTTTTGAAATAATTACACAAATAGTCCTATTTAATGTTAATGTTCCTAGGTTCTATTTATTGTTTATGTTCCTAGGGGCCCAGGGGGTCAATCTGTTCTTAAAACTTTTACAAAACTACATATAAGCCGGGCGGTGGTGGTGCACGCCTTTAATCCCAGCACTTGGGAGGCAGTGGCAGGCAGATTTCTGAGTTCGAGGCCAGCCTGGTCTACCGAGTGAGTTCCAGGACAGCCAGGGCTACACAGAGAAACCCTGTCTCAAAAAACCAAAAAAAAAAAAAAAAAAAAAACCAAAAACCAAAAAACCTACATATAAAACTAAGTAATTAGTGCACATTTATGGAAACTCTCAATGTTATATTGAATAGTATATATGGTTAGAATCAAACAGACCAGTGTTTAAAATCAGCTTTGCTACTTTTTGGCAATTCACAATGAATACAGGTATTTTTTTCTTTTAGATTACCAAAAAATCTAATAAATTAGAAGTCTAATTCAATTTAGTTAGATGTATAACTGTTTGAAATCCACAAGTGTTTAATATTTTCCCTGTAATACTACTTTTGTTTGATATGAATTTAGACAGAAAATGCACCTTTTCATCTGCTTACATTAAGAGAGAGATCACTCTGCCAACTGTGCATCAATCCTACAGACTTACAAAAAGCCAGACTAAGACAGAACCAAAGAAAACAAGCTTGAAATGATAACAGTCAGCTCACTAAGGTGGATATCCAAAGCTGTCTATTAATAGCCAACATGAATTAGTAAAGACCTGACTGACAAATCTCCACAAAATGAAGCCCGATTCAATTTTGACAAAATAACTTCAGTAAGATAAAAATACACCTGCTGATTTTTATAAAACATTATTTAACATATGTGCTAGGGGGTCAGCCTTGACCACTTTCTCTCTCATTGTATCTCTGAATCCATCAATAAATCCTGTTCATTCTACTTTCAAATATCCTAGAAGTTTGGTCTATCCCCCAGAGCCCTCCTCTGGCTAGTCCTTCTGTCTAAAGTGCTAGCTGCCCAACTTGCTCAAATGATGCCTTTCCAATGGCAGCCTCCCCACCACACTCCCACACAGGGGAGCAGGCCTCAGCCCAATGCTCCAGCGCCCATCTTGCTTTCTTTTCCTCAGTATCATTTCTTCAGTATCACCATCATGTGGCAGCATGTTTACCTGTCTAATGTCTATCTCTCCACGATGTAGTATGGACTTGATGTGGGCAGCGTTTTTGTGTTTAGTTGATTTTACTCCCTACTGTATCCCAGAAATTAGGACACTCCTGGCACAGAGTAAGTGCTGAGCAAACACTGAATGAATGAAGTTTATCTGACTTTGTGGAATGGCAGTCGTCACTATTACAAAACTCTTACAATAAGGAGTTTTGAAAAGCACATCAAATGTTTTAGTTCTTACATTTTCCTATGGCATTTCTCATAGTTTTCTGAAGAGGAACCTATCAAAGGGGGAAAAAATCAATCCATTAGACATAGAGATAATCCAAAGGTGCTCCTGAAGACAGAATTACACTGGATAAAAATAAATATTTCTCTTCAACATACATAGTGACTGAACTTCTGAGTTTATATTTGACTGTTTTATAGTGGTTTTTATATGTCTCTTAAATCAGACAAAGGTATTGTGAAAATATCAAAGTAAAACATAACAAAAAGTATTGTGAAATGTTACAAGATATATAAATATTTAGACAGTTCTTTATAATCTGATTGCCTTTCACCACTATTATCTTGGGAATTTTACAATAATCATGTCAACCAAACACACCAATTTATTTTTCCCCATCTGACATATGAGAAAACAATGGCTGGTTGGTTACAAAACCCACCAATTGCCTTTTTATGTATTTAGCAGAATCAATGGGGTTTAGGCACAGTAAGAAGACTATCTCAAAAACTAGGGTGGGGCAGTGAGAGGAATAAGTTCAACAGCGTGCCAAGCACACACCAGGCCCCAGGTTCAATCTCTAGCCCTGCAAACAAAACAATAACAAAAAATACTGAGCTAGGCTGGGAGAAGCCTCAGTCTGTAAAGGGCTTGCCAGTTATGCGTGAAGACCTGAGTTCGACCCCCAGGACTCATATTGTGAAAGTAAAAAAACCCACTCCTACAAGCTGTTCTCTGATCTTTACAAGTATGCCTTGGCACACATATGTGTACGTGCACTCACATCTATACATTAAATAACTGTAATTTTAAAAATTGGGGGATGGCAAGATAGTTCACTGGATAAAGGTGCTTGCTGCCAAGGAGGACAATGTGAATTTGATCCCCAGGACTTCTTCAGGTTGTTCTCTAAGCTCTGTATCTGCACTATGACACATGAAAATGCTCATACGTAATGCACACACAATACAGACACATAATAAATAAAATGTAAACAATAAAATAAAACCCATATTTACTAAAACTATTGTTAGGTATTCTTTGAAGCCAAAAGCAATCTCAGCTTATAGGTTTAGACTGAAAATCATTTAGGAGAGAAGATAATCCTACTTTCATTTTTCAACACACATGAGAGATTTTCCAAATGAGAGGAAAAAAAAGAATGTAAAAACTCACTCAAAACGGCAGAGAGGTTTGCAAACTGTGGCGCTTTCTCTATAACTACTGCTTTACTGGTGTCTAGAAGAGTAGAATTCTTGTAGAGCATGTAATCTTCCATCTTGGGATGCTCCCAATCTAAAAAGCAAAATACATCATGGTACACACACTCTCTCTCACACACGTCCATGTGTGTGAGAGTGTGTGTGCATACATGACGATTCATTCCAGACTATGGTAATTGAAGGTGTAGAGTGACAGAACACAAGGACAAGTCATGATGGCATTAGGCTAATCGTCTATAGCCTAGTCCAATCTTCTGCTCTTCCTCATCTTCCATCTAGACCTTTGCTCTACAGAGATCACTGAGTCGCAGGACAGCAGCACACACATAACTGGCTCTCTCTCCATTTGCTATACTCCTCTCTGTCCATTAAGCCTCATGTCAGTAAGCAACAGTCACACTGCTATTACCTGGTATCGGTTTTAAGCTTTCTGTCAACCTCAGCTATAGAAGAATGGTGCTATCCTTGTTGCATCCCCATCTGTACCTTTCTCACTGTCCACAACATAATGTATCATCAGATATTCTTTTTAAGTGTGGAGACTGTGGATTGAACCTAGGGCCTCATGCATGCTAAGCAAACATTCTGAAACTGAGATCTACCTCCAGACAGTTAATGTAGACATTGTGGTGATAAACTACTACAAAAATCTTATCCTTCTGGTATACTGTGGCAATCTTTTGGCTTTCCTGAATTATGTTTCTGTCTCTCCCCAGATGATTTAGCTTTTTATGTGTTTCTACTATTTAATCTTAAACATGGCAGGATCAGAGTTCCGAACCCAGAAGAGACTACTGGTGAAGCCGTGGCCCAGTTGTAGCAGAGACCCCCACATTTTGGAGATGCCAGCACTGTGGGATGACAGCCAAGGATAGCAGCAGTTATAAAAAGGAGCTGGCCTGAGACTCAGACAGTGTGTGTTTTGTAGGTCCTTTGGAGCCCAGAGGATTATGAGTCGGCCCCGGTTACCAAGTACTTAATGTTTTTCACTGCCGAATTTTGACTTTGCTTTAATTTTATTTTGATTGTTCCCTGATTCTTCCCTCTTGGAGTAAGAAAGTATGTAACTTTTTTTTTTTTTTTAACAGAAGTCCATAGTTAAGACTTACAAGTTTTAGAGAGACTTTGAAATTTTAGAGTAACTTTGGATATCTTAGAGTCTGTTGATATTTTAGAGAAACTCTGAACTTCTGGATGGCTTAAATACACTGAATTTACTTAATTACTGAAATAAACTTTGAATGGCTTAAATACACTGAATTTTTATATTTTATATTTTTGTTTTTGACATGGAGTCTCTCGATGTAGCCTGGCTGTCATGAAACTCAGTATGTAGACTAGGCTGGCCCCAAATTCACAAAGATCTGCTTGCTTCTGCCTCCTGAGTGCTATGATTAAAGGCAGCTCGAGGTTCAGTGGGATACCCTGTCTCAAAAGGTAAGGCAGAGAGTGGCTATGGAAGATAATGTACAAGCACATGTGCCTACACACGAACACACAACTGCCTTCTTTATTTCTACAAGCACATGTGCCTACACACGAACACACAACTGCCTTCTTTATTTCTACAAGCACATGTGCCTACACACGAACACACAACTGCCTTCTTTGTTTCTACAAGCACATGTGCCTACACACGAACACACAACTGCCTTCTTTATTTCTACAAGCACATGTGCCTACACATGAACACACAACTGCCTTCTTTATTTCTGGGAAGAAAGGAATTAGAATTCTGATTGATGTTGCAGTAAATCTTCATATTGCTTTTGATAGGATGAACATTTTTACACTATTAATTCTTCCAGGCCATGGGCATGAGAGGTCTTTCCTTCTGGTGTTTCCTTAGTTTCTTTTTTCAGCATATGAACATTTTCATCATAAAGGTCTTTCACTTTCTTGGTCAGATTTATTATAAGGCATTTTATTTTGAGGAGGGATATTGTACATGGGATTGCTTCTCAGATTTCTTCCTAAGTATGTTTGTCCTTGGTATAGAGAGAAGTTATTGGAGTGTTTTACCTATGGAATCATATTGTCTGGATAACTGGATTTCTTCCTTCTGTAGTCATAGCACTTGTTTTCCTAGCTCGTCTGACTTCTCTAGCTAGAAATTCAAGCAATTATTGAATAGGAGTGAAGACAGAGGACACTTTGTCATGCTCTTCATCTCAATGGAAATCCAAGGGTTTTTTTCTTCCATTGAACAAGTTTGTCATATGTAGCCTCTATTATGTGTAATGTGTATGTGTAATAGCTACAAGTTTGTCACATGTAGCCTCTATTATGTGTAATGGTTAGATTGGTAGCTCTGCTCCAGATCTGAAGACAAACTGGAACAGCTCTGTGTAGTTTTCAAGTTACCTTGGTTGGTTTGATTTTGGCCTATCATTCTCAGGTCCCAGAGCAGTAACAAAAGTCATGAATATAAAAGCACAAGAGGGTAAGTCCAACCTAATTAAGAACATTTCCAGGCCTTTCTTATCCTTGCTCACTGATATCCTGTTGCCCAAAGAAAGCTACATAGCTAATCAGAAACCAAAGAACAGAAAACTAACAAAGCAAAATGAGTCATTTAGATCAAAAATCAAAACATCACAGTCCCTGGTATTAAAAGATCTTAAAGTTATCCATAGTCCCTCTGAATGAAAATATCCTGAAAGTTAAGTCTTCAGAAAGTCCCAGCACTCAGAATGTTGAGAAAGGGGAACTCAAGTTTGATTTAAGGCTAGCCTGAGCTATACAGCAAAGTCCTGCCGGGAAAGAGGCTCCCTCTGAGTAAAAAGGAACAGTCACCATATCTGCCACTTAAAAAATTACATCAGTGTGTGTGTGCCTGTGTGCACACATGTGAGTGTGCACAAGTGTGTGTATGGGTGGGCATGTGTGTATAACTACACAAATGAATAGTCTCACTGTGACATGTTCACACTTACAAGTGTTGTGCTGCCATCATGCTTCCCGTCTTTCTATTTTTGTCCTTCCTTTTCTCCATCCTCCACTAGGTCCCCCACTACCCTAGATTCTCCCCTTCTACTGTCATTTGTCTGTTTCATTTCAATATATGAGAGAAGATACACAATACTTGTGTTTTTGTGTCTGGCTTAGAGTTCATGTTTTTTCTTTTCAATGTGTATGCATGTGTGTCTTTATGAGTTAGTTTTTTTTAAGAAACAATTTTCTGTTGCAGGAAGTTGTAGAGAAAAGCCTATGTTGTCTTCCATTGTCAACCAAAGTGCTTATTTGTAATAAATAATAAATGTAAATAACCGTGAAAAATTCAAGCCTGGACATAGCCTACTTAACACCCATTATATACTGAAAAGTCGAAAAACTGCATGAAGTAAAAGAAAACAAATAAAAGTGGACCAAGACAGCGTGCATGCTTAGAGAACAAACACACCTTCACTGTGTGCAGATGTACTCACTGAAGGGTTTATAGACAAAGCAGCAGTTTTACAGCAGAGCCACCGAAGGAGGAAATGATTTTCTCACCCAGACAGTCTGACCCTCTGAACAGTTCCGGCGATGGGAAGCTACTTCCACTCTCTTCAGTGCCCTTTGTACATGACTCTGTGTTCGAACAACTCAGGAGACAACTGGAAACATCATGCTGCACAGTTGGTCCTGTAAAGCAAAGCAAAACAGAAAAAGGTTGAACTGAATAGAGAACAGAATTGAAATCCCAATAATGCACATCTGTGGGCATGTACATGCAGTTACGTACCAAGAATGTAACATTGTCTTCACCCGTGATTACAAAGTGATAATATTATCAATAATTTTGATTTAGATCTTAGACAAACAAATGTTGATAAATACACTATAACCCTTCCTGACGGGTTTCTTACATTTTACTGTTATGGCCTATTCCTTACTCATTTTAGCTGTAATCTAGCTCAAAAATTCAATTATATATATATAATTAATTATATATATTAATTAAAATATATATATATATGCAATTCATTAGCGAAGAAGAAAAAAGAATGAATTCAACCATTCCATCTAAAATACAGTGACAGACTAAAATAACAAAGAATAAAAAACACAGAAGACTGAACAGACATCTCAGAAATAGACTCACAAGTATGTGCACAACAGATTTTTATGAAGACATGTAAGTGATTTAATGAAGAAAGGCTTGTCTTTTAAACAAATTACATTAGAATCACTCCATGTGCACATATAAAACCAAAACAAAGTTTGGGTGTGTGACTTTGTGGCAAAATACTTGTCTCATTTGTATAAAGCCCTGGATTCAATCCCTATCACAGCAAATACCCTTTGTTCCCCAAAACAAAACCCCAAAGAAAACAAAACAAAAGTTGAGCTGAAGAGATGGCTCAGCAGTTAAGGACACTTGTTTTTCTTGCAGAGAACCTGGATTTGGTTCTTAGCACCTGTATAGCAACTTACAGTAACTTACAGTTACTTATCTGTAACTCCGTTTCCAGGGGATCTAAGACTTTCCCCTTGCCTCTTTGGGCACTAGGCTCACATGCAGTACATATACATACATGTAGACACACACATACACATAAAAATAATTTATAAAAACATAACATTTATACCATACTCTATGACACTAACTCTAAGGTAGGCATGCTGGTGTAAGCTTCGTGGACTAATGCTAGCTACTCAAAAAGCTGAGGCAGCAAAACCTATCTGGTCTATAGAAGAAATTTAAAGCCAGCCTGGGCAACTTAGTGAAACACTTCCTTAAAGTAAAAAGTATAGAAGAGATCTGGGAAAGAGGATCCAAAAATAACATTATAAATAGAAGAGTTACAGACCTAATGCATGCTACTGCAGGCAATACTGCTCTAGACTTGGCCGTAGATAAACATCTTACACTATCTTCCAAAATTCAATGGGATAAAATAAGTACTGGAGTTCATGGTTCTTTACCCTCTGGGACAGTAGGAATGGTTTGGGGAAGGAACAGTTTGACTTCCTGAGGATTCACTGTACATCCAGGAATTATAGATGAAGATTTCAAAGGAGCAATTAAAAATGGTTTATGTAAAAAGAGAGATGCAATTTAACACAGGTGATATGACTGTTCAGCGGTTACTGTTTTCCTTTATCAAAGGAAAGCTGCTCCAGTAGAAATATCTGTACAAATAGTGGAAAGCACGTGTGCTGGCAAACAGTTGTTAATGACCAAAGGCCATATTTAAAGTTGCCTTTAAACTAAATGACACTGAAATAGAAGGTTTGGTAGATACAGGAGCTGATGTAACCATCATTTCACAAAAATCTTGGAATTCAGAACGGACACTTCAAATGGTTTATATATAGTTTCTTGAAACTGGAAAGTTATCTCAGATAAAACAAAGTGTGCAATGGGTTAAATGTGTGGGGCAAGAAGGTCAAATAGGAAAGTAATTCAACCAATGGGTCTGTTATAGCCTGGAATTCCTTTACCTTTTTTTTTTTTTTATTACCTAAGGCATGTCCTATGACAATAATTGATTTAAAAGACTGCTTTTTCACTGACAATAATTGATTTAAAAGACTGCTTATTTACTATCTCCTTGCAAGAGGCGGACAAGGAAATTTTGCATTCATAGTGCCTACTTACAATAATGATCAACCTGTAAAAAGCTGTCAGTGAAAAGTTCTTCCACAAGGAAAGTTTGAAAAAAAACCAAAAACCTCCATGTCAATATTTTGTACAATGACCACTAGAAATAATTCATAGGCAATTTCCTCAGTCTATTATTTACCATTACGTGCATGATATTTTGTTGGCTGATTCTAATGCAGATACTTTAGAGAAAATATTTGGTAAATCAAAAAGAATTTTGCCTTGTTGGGGTTTGAAAATTGATCCTGAAAAAATACAAAGAGGAGATTCTATCCACTCTCTAGGTTAGAAAATAAGTCAACAACAACACAACAACAAAATTCGGCTACCAAAGGTTCAGATCAGATCAGTTGTGAATTCTTAATGATTTTCAAAAATTGATGGAAGATATTCATTGGCTATGGCCCATTACTGGATTAACCACTTAAAAGTTATGTAATTTGTTTCAATTGTTACAAGGAGATGCATACTTAGACAGTCCAAGACAGCTAACAAAGGAAGCAGAGAAAGAGTTAACTTTAGTAGAAAGGAGACTGCAAGATGCATATGTGAATCTCATAGATGCCAAGCTGGATTATATTTTGGTTATTTGCCTTCAACTCATTCACTTTCTAGGATAATTACAATGTCCCCAAATATGTCTCCAGTAAGATGAAGCAATTCTTTGCATATTATAATATAAAGCACATTACAAGTGTATCACACAATCCTACAGAACAAGCAGTTGTAGAAAAATAAATCTAATATCACCTTATAAAACAAAAAGGAAGAATGAAGAACCCCTGGGGATAGACTAAATACCACTATGTTATCTTTAAATTTTCTGAACATTAAAGAGAAAGGAATAACAGCAGCTGAGAGATCCTGCGTTAAAGAAAACTGTGGAGTTAAATCAACCTATATACTATAAGGATGTGGTAACATCTGAATGGAAGTCAGTGAATGTTTCGCATTAGGGACATAGATTTGTTTATATTTCCACAGGAAATAAA
Organism: Rhabdomys pumilio; assembly: GCA_030674055.1. Classification (NCBI taxonomy): domain Eukaryota; kingdom Metazoa; phylum Chordata; class Mammalia; order Rodentia; family Muridae; genus Rhabdomys; species Rhabdomys pumilio. Next base: position 10,785,094 of record JANHMN010000025.1, read on the forward strand.
AAGCTGTGGATACTATCAAAACTAATAAAATTCAGAATTGAGCAAGGGAAGTCTTCTGAAAACCTTGGCCACTAACCCAAAAAAGGAAAGAGGAGAGCCTGACTTGCCACTGACTTCTCCTGAAAGTACTGCATGCTGGGCAGTGGTGGCGCACACCTTTTAAGCCCAGCACTTGGGAGGCAGAGGCAGGTGGATTTCTGAGTTCCAGGCCAGCCTGGTCTATAGAGTGAGTTCCAGGACACATCCAGGACTACACAGAGAAACTTTGTTTCAAAAAAAAAAAGAAAAAGAAGAAGAAGGAGGAGGAGGAGGAGGAGGAAGAGGAGGAGGAGGAGGAAGAGGAGGAGGAGGAAGAAGAGGAAGAGGAAGAAGAAGAAGAGGAAGAGGAGGAGGAGGAGAGAAAGGAAGGAAGGAAAGAAGGAAGGAAGGAAGGAAGGAAGGAAGGAAGGAAGGAAGGAAGAAAGAAAGAAAGAAAGAAAGACAGACAAACATCTAGCACCTATGCTCAGAGTTGTGTGGTTCCTGGGCTCCCAGGCCCCAGGACACCTTTCCATCTAACCACTAACAGGCCCATAAACAAGACTTTGGTTTCCTGCAATACAAGGCCATCTACAATGCAGAGCAACAACAGGCCTATGAGCAGTGCTTTAAGACAGATTATGTTGAATACTGCATCATACCCAAGTTGGTATGCAGAGCTGGGGGTGGAGATTAAGAGACTTCAGTGAGGAACTCTAGAACATAAGACACTAGAAGGTAAGACAGTCTAGGAATATAAAAGGTTCAGGAAGCAGAACCCAAGTTACAGGAGAGAGAAGCATCATTGTAAGGTTCTTATCTTGGTAGAGGATATGCTCCTGAGAAATCAACAGAAAGATCACATCAGATACCGGAGAACCCCGGAAAAGACACTGGAAAGGGTGAAGAAGCAAAATCACAATAGCAGCATGGCTACAGGGAGTGCTCAGGGCAGCTTCAAAACTGCATTAGTAGCTAAAGCAAATGGAAAGAAAAGTAGTGTGATTTATCTTGTTTGCCTGGCCCTTTAAAGGATCCCTAGCTGCTAGTCAACTGGCCCTTTAAGAAGTCTTAGCTGTTAAAAACGGGGGTGGGGGTTGGGGGGCTGGAGAGATGGCTCAGGAGTTAAGAGCACTGGCTGTTCTTTCAAAGGTCCTGAGTTCAATTCCCAGCAACCACATTGTGGCTCACAGCCATCTATAATGAGATCTGATGCCCTCTTCTGGTCTGCAGGCATATATGCAGGCAGAATACTGTATACATAATAGAAAAAAAAAATAGAACTGTGTGACCCTATGACCTTCAGTGTTGGTCCGGAACAGTATAGAATATAAAAATACCAGCTGAGACTGGGGTGTGAGGGCGGGGCTAGCAGAGTGAGAAGAGAAGGCAGTTGGTGCAGAAGATTTTGTTAGGAGACAGTTGAGCCAGGAGAAGCTGAACAAAGCAGATAGGCTAGAGTAGTTGTTATAACTTGGAGTTGCTAGTATTGGAAAAACTGGGAAAAGGACTGTTTAAGCAGACTGTTGAAGAACTGAAGGAGGGACAGTGGGGGAGGAGGGCTGGCAGGAAGTTAAGAGAACTGGTTACTGCTTAAAAAAAACTTGCACCCTCCACCCCCCACCCATACAGAGACACCACTACAGTGAGAACCATACGAACACAAGGAGCTGACCTGGATGCAAACTTGATGACACAAGTACACTTAGGCAAAGAAAGACTGTAGGATATTGGTGGGAAAGCAGCCTGTGTTCTGTGCTCTGACAATATCCAATAGCAAAGCTTATCTCGTCCTCATTCCTACTTCTCCCCCTTTGCCCACTTACTCTTTACTTTTTTTTTTTTTTTTTAACTTTGAGACAGAATCTTACTATGCAGCCCTGGCTGTCTTGGAACTCACTATGTAGACTAGACTGGTCTGATTCTCCTGCGTCCACCTCCTGAGTGCTGGGATTAAAGGTGGTGGTATTAAATCCACCATGCTTGGCTTCTTTGTACTTTTCATTATTAATATTTTTAACATTAATAATCTTCAAATCACTTGCTTATTTTATCAGTCTCCTAGCTCCTTAGTGAGAATGTAGACAAAGTACTCAATTGCTTTTTATTGCACTTTAATATTTGGTTTGTTGTTAAATCATTCTCTGTTATAGTTGTCTGCTCCTCCCCTCAATGGTAGTGAGGAATTATGAGCCCAAGAAAAGACCACCCATGAAGAAGATCCACAGGGTTGAACAATGAGTATGGGGGGAAAACCCACTGGAAAGACTCATCCATTGCATCTGATACACAAGCAACACCGAAACACATACCAAAATAACAAGCTAATACGGCACCTTCCAAAGCTCACCACTCTTCAGTAGCTGAAAGCAAAGCTAGTGAACTAAGTGAAGGCTAAACAATTCAAGAGCCTAATTTTTAAAATGTTTAACAACTTCACAGAGTTTTCAAACAAGTAGATAAATGAAGCAAGGAGATCAAGTCAGGGTCTAGATAAGAAAGCCAGCAACGTGGGTGGGGAGCTCAGGAACATGAAAGAGAGTCTCAGCAAAGATACTGAAATTCTGAAGAAGAAGAAAAAAAAAAAAAAAACAAAGAAATCCCAGAAATGTTGGCTATTGAAGAGTTAATTCATTAAATTAAAAATACAGTAAAGAGCCAGGGAGCCACCTGTCTTCCCTTGCTTGCAACACTAGTGTTACAGATGTGTGTGTGTGTGTGTGTGTGTGTGCGAACATGAGTTTTTGCAGATGATGGGGATCTGAAATCAGGTCCTCATGCTCACTGAGCCATCTCCCCAGCCCCTAATTTCCATGTTTAGATGGTTCCAGTTATCTTTAATAACTATCAGGACATACCATTTATTTTATTTATTTATTTATTTATTTATTTATTTATTTTTGGTTTTTCAAGACAGGGTTTCTCTGTGTAGCTCTGGCTGTCCTGGAACTCACTCTGTAGACCAGGCTGGCCTCGAACTCAGAAATCCACCTGCCTCTGCCTCCCAAGTGCTGGGATTAGAGGCGTGCGCCACCACTGCCCGGCCAGCTTCTATTTTTTATCTTTCATAAAAGATATACCATTTATTAATGAACTTCCACTGGCCAATATCACACACATGCTGTATTTTCTTCTTACCAAGAAAGTTAGATAGACCTTTTATAATCTTATATCAAAAACACTGCCTCTTGTGCACAGCATAAGAGATGCCAAGAAAATCACAATGAAAATGCATCAAACAGCAGGACTTACTAAAGTGCTTTCTCAGTGGATCCAGATACTTTCAAGTCTTTATATTCCTAGATGTTGGTACTGAATGTCAAAATAGATTTTGATCTCACCTCTGTGAGCTTCCTTGTAAAAGTGATCATATTATGAAAGACCTAAAGTCTGGTAACTCAAGCGAAGAAGTCATCTATAAGTCAGGGTTTTTGAGGAGCCAATAAAATTCCAGTCTGAAGAATGAATGAGTCCAGTGCTGAAGGTGCGTTTAGTTTATTTCACAATCACTGTCCATATTCAGTGTCTCATCGGAAGAAAATTCGAGCCCTTTCTTTTAATGCTGCTAATTAATTTTGTCAATAATCAAGTATCACCAGGAAAATTTTCATTAGATGGTGATACTGACTGAAAAAGCAAAGAAGGTGCTTTCTTCAGTAGTTACTTGAGTACATATGATGCACTGTGTAGACATTGTCACTGGGCTGGCTAGTTTTATGTCAACTTGACACAAGCTAAACTCATCAGAGGAAAGGGAGCCTTAATTGAAAAAAATGTCCCCATGAGACCGGGCTATAGATAAACCTGTAAGGCATTTTCTTAATTAGTGATTGATATAGGAGGGCCCAGCCCATTGTGGGTGGGGTCATTCCTGGACTGGTGGTCCTGGGTCCTATAAAGAAAGCAGGCGGCCGGGTGGTGGTGGCATACGCCTTTAATCCCAGCACTTGGGAGGCAGAGGCAGGTGGATTTCTGAGTTCGAGGCTAGCCTGGTCTACCGAGTGAGTTCCAGGACAGCCAGGGTTATACAGAGAAACCCTGTCTTGAAAGAAAAGAAAAAAAAAAAAGAAAGAAAGAAAGCAGGCTGAGCAAGCCATAGGGAGTAGGCCAGTAGGCAGCACCCCTCCATGGCCTCTGCTTCAGCACCTGCTCCAGAAGACTGTTTGAGTTCCTGTCCTGACTCCCTTTAGTGATCAACAGAGCTGTGGAAGTGTAAGCCACATAAACCTTTACCCCCAACTTGCTTTGGTCACAGTGTTCCATCACAGCAGTAGTGATCCTAACTAGGACAGCCATCTTCATCTACACCAGCATATTCTCTCCAAATCCAAGTATTTAAAATCAACAGTGCCCTCTTCTTTGAAAGCAACGACTATAGATTAACAAATCCAACAAGTTATGTAGTGACTACAACTATCTTGAAAATCTACATACCCAGGTTCCATGGCATCTGGTGTCTAGCTTGATAATTTTCAAAGGGGTTCATGGAGTAAAACTTCAGATTTTCTTATAGTCTCTCATCTCAGAATCAAGAGGCACCATTGTATTTCTATGTTATTCTAGGCCTTTACATTGCGAGGTTCACTCCTCAAGGCATGATGCATCTCTGAGTTGCAGGAGAATGATTCCTGCACAGGCGAGCTGTACCCTGCTCTGTCCTGGGCTTACTTGTTCTGGTCCTTCTGTTAAGCAGCATGCCCTACCGTGCCTCCTCCAGCTCTGGGTACCAGCAAGATCATTGTACCTGCTGTTTCTTCTGCGTGGATGTCTTTCCACTCTCCTTCTGCAGAGCTGATTGCTACTCACCTTCTGACCTCAGCTCAGACACCATCCTTACATGGAAGCATTTCTTCATATTTTTAGCTAAGCATAATTAATTACATTCAAGTCATTCTCTTTTATAACATGTCACAACTATCATTTCACATTTACTGGTGTGAGTATGAAGACAGTGAGAATGAGGCCTAGAACCCAGTCAGAAGGATTCATGCTGGACTAGGGGAAAGATATCTTTTCTTCCACAGAAATGAGAAGTCAAGAGATATAAGTGAGTGCCCACATTTGAAGGAAAGATGAAAAGCTGTATCTTTAGTCTTACCTGAGACTAGTTCAGCACTTAAGGAAAAGCTGTCAATCTCGAAGGCATCAGTCACTGACTCCTAGGTAGAATAAGAATTAAAGATAGAGAACAAATAATGAGATGGATATATTTTAATTTGTTTTTATAATATTTGATTTAGTTTGAAAAATGAGTGCCAACTTTGTATGTTCATAGATATATCAGATTATTTCAGAATATTGATCACAGATAATCTGCTAATAACATTAAATCTAAAATTAAATGTAAAAATTACTATGAATAAACATGGAGAACTAGCAGTAGTCAACTCAATATCATGAGATTAAATAGAAGAAGAGAAAGGTGATTTTGCTTTATTTTGTTTTGTTTGAGACAGGGTTTCTCTGTGTAGCCCTTGCTGTCCTGGAACTCATTTTGTAAACCAGGCTGGCCTTGAACTCACAGAGATCCTCCTGCATCTGTCTCCTGAATGCTGGAATTAAAGGTGTGTACTGCTTACAGCCTAACTAAAGGTGAATATTTCTCTGATAACCAAAGAAGGATGGAAGGAAGGAAGAAAGGAAGGAATTTTCCTCACCCTTTAAAGGGGAAATTAAAAAAAAGATATAAAAGTCCATAATAATAAAATTAAAGACTCACAAGTCAATTAAAATATTTCCTATGTGTGTAAGACCATCTTCAGTATATAATGAGGAGGTATTTCACAACAGAAGAAATACAAATGGACCGTAATGAGGGGGAAAATGGACCTGTATCATTACTGTTCAAAGAAAGGGAAAATAAAGTAACATGCTGCTTTTTCACCTATCATCATTTTGAGTAAGAGTGTGCTGGTTTCCAATATGAATCACAAAATGTCAAACACATCTACCCTTTGGTCTCCTGGTATTTATCTTAGAGTAACACTCTGAGATGCTCACGATTCTGTAGAAGCAAGTCTATTGATGCCTACAGAAGCAAAACCTCAGGCACTCAGCCTCCCAATCTCCAGGAACTAGTCACATACATTTTGGTATATCTATTAGATAAACCACTACAAAGACACTAAAATAGTATAAATACTTTAAAGACTTTAATAACAAGGTAACATAAGTTGTAAAATGTTTTTAAAACCCAGAAAAAAATGGAGCAGAAAGAGACATACAGAAGTTTGAAGAAACTTTCATGTACTATTTTGAATATTTAAATCATCTACACAGGATACTTCATCGGATATTCTTAAAACACTACATAAAAATTGTTTTTAAAATGTTGTATGTGAAGCAGCCATCTCCTAAATGCAGGACTGGTAGGCTGAGGCAGAAGGATTGTGAGTTAAAAACTAGCCTCTGCCACACAGTGAGATCCTGACTCAAAACGTTGTAGATTATAATAAAGGAATATTAGAATGCTCTGTAGCAAACCGGATCCTTAGTGATCAATCGTGTTTCTAGTTGCTAATAGACAAAGTTCATATGGAAAACAGGAAAGTGGCTTTAAAATATTAAAACTTTGAATCCGCAGAATAGAACATTAACCAGTGACATGTCCTACTCACCGAAAGTTGTGAAAAAGATGGTGGTGCATAATTATGAACTGACTAGACAAAGACATGTATATCAATGTGATAAAAACACTAGAAATTGTTTGATATCTATTAACAAAGAATACTTATTCTTTCATTCCGAGGTCCATAGCGACTACACTCCGAATACTGCTGATCACTGCCCATATATAAGGAGCCTAGGAGAGACATACATACACTCAATGGTGGTGTCTTTTCCTCTGGGGGCTCTTTGCCAGGACTGTTTTCTTGCAGGCTTTCCCCTCTTGTAACACGTAACTGACTGCAAACAAACACAACAGTTCAGTTTACACCATCTGGATTTGACTGTCTCTTTGTAGTTTAAAAATCTGAAAGTTTGCCAGGTGGTGGCACATGCCTTTAATCCCAGCACTTGGAAGGCAGAAACAAGAGGATCTCTGTGAATTCAAGGTCAGCCTGGTCTATAGAGCAAGTGCCAGGACAAGTCAGGACTACACAGAGAAACCCTGTCTCAAACAACAAAAGACCGACAAAAAGTAAAATCTGGAATTTACTTTAAGGGGGTCTTGGAGAAATGACTTCAAGATTTGCACCAAAAGCTGAATGCTGTTATCCTTAGAGGTCCTATTTCACTTTTAGGTAACTTGGCCAGCCTTCATTAATAAACGAATCTGTCTGGACTGGGGACTGTAGCTCAGTTGGTACTGCACACCTTAAAGTGAGAATAATGACACAAGTCTGTAATCCCAGATTTTGGGAGGTTGAATGCATGAAAATCTATTAATATCAGTCTCTACTAATAGGGAATTTGAGGCCAGCCTGGGCTACATGAGATCCTGCCACTTATAAAAATATATGCACACATATATGTGTGTTATCTGTATTAAGTATACTTAGTATAATACACACATATATGTGAGAAAAAGACATATGAGAATAAATGTACACACATCCCCCAAATATCTGGGTCTGTGTTTTAGGAACAGAATTAAAGTATTCATTTTCTTCTTTGATTCCTCAAACGAGAGGCTATACTAAGCAGAAACAAAGCTTAAAACTTTGTGAGAAAGCCAAGTTGCTCAGGACTGTTACCCTAGTCTACCCACCTTGGCCGCTGTGAGCTGCTACCTCTGGGCCTGGTCAATTCCTCTTTCTCAGATATCTTCCGCAGTCCCAGCTCTTTGCCCTTTCCCTTCAGACCTGTGAAAGGGTGCTGTGTTTCAGGGGACCTGCTCGTGCCCCTCCTCAGCCCTTGCCGAGGCCCACCCGCCACCCAGGCCTGCTGAACTTCGACCTGGCAGGGCCTCTGTCTTCCCAGGGAGGGCCAGGTCTGGGGTCGGGGTGAGGTTGAGCCTTTCACCAGCCCTCTTCTTGCGGGTATAGACCCGTCTGGGCGCCACACGCCATATCTTGTCCATTGCCTTCCTGAGGAACCCGCTGCGCACAGAGCAACGCTGCGCACAGAGCAACAACGTGCTGGCTGTCTCAGTCCCGCTTTTTATGGCCGCGAGGGCTTCTGGGAAGATGGTGGGTGGTTCCGGGCTGGCCAGGGCCTCAGCTGTGTGTATTTTCTATGGACTACTGAACCCAAGCTTCTTAGCGCCCGCTCTCTCTCTCTCTCTCTCTCTCTCTCTCTCTCTCTCTCTCTCTC
>JANHMN010000025.1:10793467-10808967 GCA_030674055.1 Rhabdomys pumilio
CTCTCTCTCTCTCTCTCTCTCTCCCTCTCTCCCTCCCTTCCTCCATCTCTCTCTCCCTCCCTCTCCCTCTCTCCCCTCCCCTCTTCCTCTCTTTCCCTCCCTCCCTCTCCCTCTCTCCCTCCCTCTCCCCCTCCCTCCCTCTCTCCCTCCCTCTCCCTCTCTCCCTCCCTCTCCCTTTCCCCTCTCCCTCTCTCCCTCTCTCCCTCTCTCCCCCCCCACCTTATCATTGCTTTTTAGTTAGACCATCCCCACACCTGTTACTCACTCCCTGCTGTTCTGAGCCCTGTAGGAAGCTCTAAACTCAGGGAGTGAAGATGGGGGTGTGGGGGGGGGGGCAGGGTTAGCCTCACTCAGTGCAGGAAGACAAAGGACAGAATTGTTAGAGGTGGCTCCATCTCATAGTATATTGAGCACGTGGCAACCTCCTTTTTATTAAAAAAAAAAAAAAACGATAAAATAGCATTTGACAATGCTGAAAAATCACTCTGTAGAGATGCCCTTACAAGAGCTTGAAGGCTTTTCTGCGACACCCCATGACACTGTGCATGTGCCTATGCAGATGAATACGAATCTGTGAGGAGGGGTCAACACCAGTGGACCTTCTTCTTTTTTTTTTTTTTTGGTTTTTTGAGACAGGGTTTCTCTGTGTAGCCCTGGCTGTCCTGGAACTCACTCTGTAGACCAGGCTGGCCTCGAACTCAGATATCTGCCTGCCTCTGTCTCCCAAGTGCTGAGATTAAAGGCGTGCACCACCACTGCCAGGCCCCATCGGACATTCTTAACCTGCACTGTTTTTCTTGCTTTTGTTTCAGACTGAGCCTGTTAGCAAACCTGGAGCTCACTGGTTTGGTTAGACTACCGGGCTGGCATACTCCAAGCATCTTCCGGCCTCTGCCTCCCTCCCCATCAAGGTGCTACAGATGCACACTGTCGTGGTGGCTTTTAAAGTAGATACAGGGGATTTGAACTCAGGTCATTGTGCCTATGTGGAAAGCACTTTACCATCTGAGTCATCTCTCATTTTAAGACTCCAATATTATGTATATGAATACAAACGATTTGCATAATAAAGTTAGGCTGAAATTTACAATTGAAAATAGGCTCACAGAAATACTTATGGCAGCCTCGTACTCATCAAAATATATCTTTGTAAAGAACAGAGGGCTCTTTATGGGCACTCTTGCTTGCTTAGAGGTTTTGGTTCTTTGAGTCACTGACTTAGTACTGGCTGAGTATCTTACTGTGTTAGACACTGTGTCCTGGGGATGTGAAGAAATAACAAAGGGCCCTTCAGTCAACAATCATAAAGTCTTGCTGCACTCTGATCAATAATCACAGTCCAACATTCTTTCTTGAGTCATACCCTTAATATGAAAACGGGGAGTCTGTCACTCATACATCAAGTCCCCTGACTCCTCTCGTTGCTTAGAGAGACTTGAGAAAACAAAAAGACAGCAACCTGCTGCAGTTCTCAAATGATTTGTGGGAGGCCTGAAACTTGGGAGTCACTAGATCTGGAAATATAAGAAACAGTGAGAATAAAACCAACTTAAATCAAAAGCCTTTCTGTCCCTGCAGGTGTCAGACAGGGAAGTGAACCGAACCACATCCAGACTGCTCCTGAAAGCCATGTTGATATCCACAGGCTGTGTGGCCTACGGGAGGCCATTCTGATCTGGGTACCTCAATAGGCCTGTGCTGTCACCTGATGCCATGGAGATGCCAGGGTCCATGCTGCTGCTACTAAGGGTCATGCTGGTTCTGTGGTGCTACTGCAGCCAGGGTCTGTGCTGATGTCCATGGACCATGTTACCATTGAAGGTCACACAGATGTCCATGGTCTGGGCTGCTGTCTGAAGCCATATTGATGTCCATGGTCCATGGTCCATGGTCCAGGATGACTCAGAGGGCCTTGTCTGGTTCCATGGACCTACACCAGCTAGGAGTTGGGTTCTGTGCTGTCACCACGTGGAGGTCCATGATCCGTGTTTCTGCTGAGTGTGAAGAGCAAGGAGGCTACTTTTGCTCTGGCATTGATGACTGCAGATGCCCAGTTAAGAGGAAGGAACATGGAGAGCTTCTGCAACCATCTTTACCCCTACTCCTATCCCCCCAAAGTAACAGCCTAGACGGGAAGTCATGGATGAGAACCCTTAAAAAGTGAAGGGGATGCTGAAGTGTGGTCTCCCCAGCTGCTGGCTTCTGGCGTGGTGCAGATGGGGAAGGTTCAGTTCTGTTTGATCATGAGAATATGACCATGCTCCACTGAGTACATAGATAATACAAACTGGGTTTTTTTTCTTATTTTTACCTTTTTGTTTTTTGAGGGGCTGTAACAAGAGTGGGGGCAGACATGGAAGAACTAGGAAGTGAGCGTGATCAGGTCACATGATGTAAAAGTTCCAGAGAGTCAATATAAATGTTATGTTAAAAAAAAATAAGAATGAGAGGCAGGCGGATTTCTGAGTTTGAGGCCATCCTGGTATACAGAGTGAGTTCCAGGACAGCCAGGGCTACTCAGAGAAACCCTGTCTCAAAAAAACAAAAACAAAACAAACAAACAACAACAAAAAAAGAATGAAACCTTGTATATATTGACTGTGTCAACCTGGATCAGACTTTGGGGAGTCTAATACCAAGTAGTTTATTTTCAATGTATTTAACCTCAATATAATGTGGGGTAGACATTTCCTGGTTTAATACAATCCCCGGTGCACAAGGAAGCATAATTATATCACAACTAAACTCAGGGTACAAGTCGTTTCTTTCAAGAAGATGGGCTCTAGAGATAGGCTGCCTATACTAGCTTGAGGGCCTAAGGGTTGGTCCAACAGATAACGTAGAGGTCATTTGGGTTATTAGACATCTCTGGTCCTGGTTGTAGGAGCTTGATGCAGCTTGTCCCAACAGATAACACAGATCACCAGGCTATTAACCACGTCCAATTCCCAGCTCTCTGGATGAAAAAAACAGGTTTTTCATCTTTCCCATTGAAAAGACAATCTTGTGTGCTTAACATGTCTGGTTCCTCTGGAGATCTGTGGGCACACAGACTTTTGTGCTAAGCTCCCAACAGTGATTCTGTTCCCTAAATGGTTTTGTTTGTTTGTTTGTTTGACACAGGGTCTCACTGTGTAGTCTTGGCTTACCTGGAAATCACTATGTAGACCACCTGCCTCCACTTCCTCAGCTCTGGGATTAAAGGCATACACCACCATGCCCGGCTCCCTTAAGTTTACTTTTCCCCCTGAATATAGTTTCATATAGCCTAAGGTAATATCTAGTTGCTATATAGCCAAGAATGATCATAAACTTCTTATCTTTCTCCTAAGTTCTGGAATAACCAGCAGGTGTCCCAGTTATATGTGGTGCTTGAATCAAACTCAGGGCTTGGTGCATACCAGACAAGCACTCTACTAACTGAGATACTTATCCACATCCCTAACCCTAACAAAAGTATTCATGGATGTCCCAACAAGTAAACATTTGTGGGAGTTAAGACCAATGAGATGTCTTAATAGGAGATACATACATACACACACACACACACACACACACACACACACACACACACACACACACTTGTCTTGAAGTCTGGAGAGTGGCTAAAAGCACTCGCTGCTATTGCAGAGGACCTGGGTTCATTTCCCATGGGTTCACTTCCATGGAGGAATACAGCCATCTATAACTCCAATTCCAGGGATTTTCATACCTTCTGGCTTCCACAAGACCAAGTACACCTGTGGTATGCATACATACATGCAGGGAAAACTCTCATCCACATTTAAAAAAAAAAACTTTAAAAACACTTTTCATGCAAAATTGACAACTTAATTCAATCCCCAGATGCCATGGTGGAAGGAAAGAAACAAGTCACACAGGTTGTTCTCTACAAGTTAGAAAGGTACCTCAGTGGTTAAGAACTGTCCTTGCAGAGGACCCAGGTTCAATTTCTAACACCTACATGATGCTCAAAAATGTTTGTAACTCTAGTCCTAGGAGATCTTCTTGCTTCCTGGGCCCAGGCATTCATACACACAAAATTAAAATAATGTTTTAAAAGTTTCCTCTCTAAGAGAAATCTCCCTGAGAATTCTCTTCTTTTTCCTTTCCAGGTAAAAAATGAATCACTCATGATGGCTGCTGTTAGGAGTTCTAATCCTGATGCTGGCCTCTGGACTTACACTACTCAGACCTTCGATGGGCCTTCGACAAGGACATCAAACAGCTAGAGATTGACATCACTAATCTGAAGAAATCCCTCGTTTTGCTGTCTGAAGCGATCTCCAAAAATTGCAAAGGACTTTATTGGACTTGATTTTTTTCTTTTACAATAGAAAAGACTGTGTACAACTCTAGACTGTGTACAGTCCTTAAAGAAGAATGTTGCTTTTACATAGACAAAACAAAGATGATTAAAGAGAGCACAAAAAAGGCCAGAGAAGGTCTTGAGAAAAGATAGAGAGAGAAAGAGAAAGAGAAAGATGAGAACTGGTACAAGAATTGCTTTTCAACCTCTCCATGATTGTCAACCTTACTTCCTTCCATCTTGGGACCATTAATTGGGTTGTTTTTGTTTATTTCTTTTGGTCCCTGGGCCTTAAATAGGCTGACTAACTTTGTGAAACAACAAATAGATAATCTGATAGCAAAATCTATTCAGATACATTATCATAAGTTAGCTAAGGAGGATCATGAGACTCAAGATGAGGTTGTTACTCTGTCCAGGGTGTTCCCAAATCCCATCTCCACCCAACCTAAAAGAGGGGACTTCTGCCCCTAGACCAAGCAGAGACCCAGAACCCCCTCTGACTGGTCATCTGAATTCTTGCTTGGGCTGCAAGGCTAAACACTGCAAGGGAATATAAATAAAAGTAAAAAAAAAAATATGTTTCTGGGTTCCCTGAGGGACAAGCCTGACTGCATAGGGGTTGATGTCAAAAGTATCCCCTCTCCAGGAAAAAGACATTGGGATGAGTATGGCCCTCATGCCTCACTGGACAATGACAGGAGGACCAGAGCCATTACAAGGTCCCCTTTAATTACTGGAGGTCAGGCCTCTACCCCCGCCTTGGCAAGATTAGAATTGCCACAGCCCTTCTATACTTGGAGAAGGGAGGAGATGTCAGGGGCAGCCCTGCTTATACACTGAAGGCCTAAAATCAGCCATAAGCCTAAAATCAACAATAGGCCTGACATACATGCCTGCTAACACAAAGTCTTGGGTCTCTGTGGAAAAGCACTGAAACAGATGACTATAAGCTATTGTAAACAGGCAGCTTTTGTGGAAATTTACCAGCCTGAGCAGTCATAGACCTTGTAAATAGGTAGCCTTGGCGGATAGTACCAAGTTAGATAAGGACAAGTGAATCATAGGCAGAGTCATAGTGACCTGTCCCCTGAACCTTTACCCAGCTGATACCCTGTTCTGAAAGATATCTGTACTCCCCCTGAACACTTATGCTCCTGTGTCATCCCCTTCCCCACATTCTGCATTTCTGTGTTTATAACCCCTGTTTTAAAAAGTAAAAATTATGATTTGATAATAAAAAACAGTTTTCCCTCTTACCTGCACATGCTGTGGCACATAGGCACCACACTCACACATTTTGCAGCTGAGGAAACCATGTCCTAGGGAAACTCAGGAAGGTGGGTGGTTGTCATAGGCAGCATAGCTGCCTTAGCATTTGTATGGTAAGCTGGTCATGCTTCCCATGCCTTCTAATAGGGAAGGGAAAGAGGCAGGAGGAATAAGGACAGGAGCTTGCAGCCCTGAGCAGTAAAGAGACAGGAAGAGACTTGAGACAGAAGTGATCTGTTTACAACCTCACCTAGAACCAGCCTGAGGGGGAGGGGGAGGGAGGGAGGAAGGGAGACAGAGAGAGAGAGAGAGAGAGAGAGAGAGAGAGAGAGAGAGAGAGAATTAATTGCTTCTAGAAGATCAGGGTTTGGTTTCTAGCACACTGTCTGTAAGTCCAGTTCCAGGGCATCTAATGCCCTCTTCTGTCCTCCTTGGACACTGCACATAGTTGGTACAGAGACTTACATGCAGACAAATACCTACCTGTACACACAGAATAAAACTAAAATAAAATAATTTTAATGAAAAGAAACAAGTGCCACACAGGAAAGTGAAGTAGGCCAAGATATCTCAACTCTTTCTTCTCCATCTCCAAATGCACACAGTCTGGTGAAGTATTCGCATCTGAGGCTTATCAACTTCGTCTCCTCTCTCACTTTACAGATCCCACCCTAGACCCAGAACTCCACTGGTCATGTTCAAGTTCAACATATGATGAGTTAGTCTAGATTTGAAACAGTCACAGAGACACGAGCTTCTATGAAGAAACAAGGTTTAAATGTTGAAGAGATATCTGAAAACCCCCTGCTTCAAACAGCCAATCTGTGGGGTTTGAAGTCCTTAATACACAAAGAAAATTTTACTGAACAATCTTTGTGTGTGCGTGTATGTGTGTGTGTATGTGTGTATGTGTGTACCTGTATATGTGTATGTGAGTGTATGTGTGTATGTGTGTGCATGTGTGTGCATGTGTGTGTATGTGTGTGTATGTGTGCATGTGTGTGTGTGTATGTGTGTGTATGTGTGCATGTGTGCATGTGTGTATGTGTGTGCATGTGTGTATGTGTGTATATGTGTATATGTGTGTATGTGTGCGTGTATGTGCGTGTATGTGTGTGCATGTGTGTGTATGTGTGCATGTGTGTATGTGTGTGCATGTGTATATGTGTGTGTATGTGTGTGTGTATGTGTGCGTGTATGTGTGTGTATACGTGTGTGTGTGCATGTGTGTATGTGTGTGTATGTGTGTGTGGAGGGGTGTTTGATGGAGCAATCCACTGAGAGGCTTTGCTTACACTGCTATCCATCCATGGGCATCAGGCATCCAACAGGAGGCTAGTTTAGACATGCTTAGGTGACAAGAATGGAAGAAATAAGAAAGATGGATAAAATATAGCTTCAGACACTGCGGTTTTAGTGCAATGAGATGTATAAGAAAGGCCAAGGGGATTCTCCTTTAATAGACATGTCTTGAGCACCTACTTTAGGCTACACTTTTTGCACAGAAGCTAAAATCTAAAGCCACTATCCCAATGGGAATGGGTCAGAGAGTCTATCAACCAATAAGTCACTTGGGAAAGTTCTATGCTTGGATCTTACCTTTTGTTTTGTTTATAAATGTATGCATGTATGTCAGGCTGAATTTTATATGTACCATGTATGTGCAGGAAACTGTGAAGGCCAGAACAGGGTATGAGATCTCCTGAAACTGGAGAGATAAGCACTGGAGTGGGGAGCCATGATGGGGTACTAGGAACCAAACCCCTAGTCGTTTGTAAGAGTACTAAGTACTCTTAACCACTGAGCTATCTCTCCAGCTCCCAAACTGTGTTTCCCAAGAAAAACTGCAGAAGGTAGGGGGTGGGAAGGAAGGAAGGGCAAGGCATAGAGGCAGAGGGAGAGTCATTGGTGTGATTGGAGCCAAGCCTCCGTGAGGACGTGGTAAGAGGGACACTAGTCACTGTGTACTATGTACTCAGAGCTTCATTCTGGAAACCACGGGGCAGACTCAAAGAAATAATAAGAGTGGCAGCTTAAAAGGATTCTATGGCTGAACTATAGATCGGGAAATCTTGGAAAGAGGAGTAGGACCATGAAGACTGTTTTAAGAAATCACTGTTCTATTCCAAACCAACAAGGGAGGCTTAACCTACACACATCGCTGTGAGAACCGACAGGAGCTAATAAAGGCGAATGCGTAAAGGCAGGATCTGCACCCGTTCTACGTGGTAGAGTGCGCCATTTTGAGAAACTGTACCTTCACTTTATACTTGATTACATGACATTTTGGAAGCATCAAGGGTCGTCATCATGACGGAAGATTTGAGCAGTTATTTGTTCTTTGGAGGACTGAAAATTATTTAAATCAAGGACGTATTTGATGATACTCAGGGTTCCAGCAAAGATCCTCATAAAGGAAAACTTCTGGGTGCACACGGCTGTCCACAGTTAAGCATGTCTAACTACTGAAAGTTTGGGAAAACTTAAAGGGGACATAGAATAAATATGCTGATGGTAAAGCTTCATGCTTCACCATATAAGCAGGACTGGTGACTATCAAACACATCCCCATGAGAGAATTACATCATGTAAGCATATAAAGTATAAGGAAATCCCAAACAACTTTAAGAAGTAAAAAAAAAAAAACTTTATTTTTTTTTTACAAAAGTTTCTGTAAGTGCATTTTTGTATTTGCTGTTCATGCTGTTATAACAAAGCAAATGAAAATATAATTACAGTTAAGATACATCTATGCAAATTTAAAAAGTAATATTTTAATTCCTTGATTTTCAAAAATTGAAAGTAGAATAAGCAATTCGTCAAAAAATAGCCATTTCCCCTTTCCCATGCAATCATTGCAATGATTTAACAAAGAAACGTAAAATGAGCAGAAAGGTGAGCGTTTCTGTGGCGTTGTTACCTCGTGAAAACCCTCTATGTTTGGAACTAGGTTTAGTTGTGCAGTACAACCACTAATGTGTTCTCAGTGAAGAGGGTCTCGTCCAGGGACTGGTCCTCATATGGATGCTGGTCTCATTCTCATGGGAGGATTTGTGGATTCACAGGCAGGATTATCTAGCATACTTAAGAGAGAACCTAAGATTATCAGGACCCATTCCCCCATTGTAGGGTTTTCTTAAAATAAAAACTGTCAAAAAAATACAACCTATTTATAATTTACCAATTTTACATACAACATTCATTCTTTTGTCCTGAGATATTAAGCAAATTTGTAAGCAGTCTATTTTCATGCAAAAATATAATTTCCCATTCTTTACATTGGTTTTCTAGTGTTTTATATTTTAAATAACTGCATCAGACTTGTGCTTAATACATGTGAAAAATAAAGAACAACTCATTTATTATGGAAGAAAAATTAATAATCATTGGTTCTCTCAAGGGAAATGCAATCTAACTTTAAGTGCTGATTTTAAATGGCTAAATGACTGTCAAACTCCCAGTAGAGATTTTTTTCCCCTTAGACTTGTGAGGAAGGCAGGGTATGGCTACTCCTTGGACCATTGAGTTTGAGATCCTAGTACATGGAGCTAGGCTTCTATGCCACACCTGGCCAATCTCTGCCTTCTGGAGGGGCAGTCTCAATACTATGTAGAAAGACATCTTTAGTGGCAAGTTGGGGAGATATATATATCTGTTTTATAGCTTACTCTAGCAAGGTTAGTTTGTCAAAAGAAAAAAAAGTGAGAATTAGCAATACATTTTAGTAACAAATAGATAAAAATGCCAAACATTTAAAAACGTATTTATGATAAAGGAACCAAGTCTCCGTGGTCTCTAGACTTTAAACGGTATATGGTGGCCACTGGGATCATGACAAGTCTTAAGCATTTAGCATTTTTCCTATATTGGTGAAAGAGAAACACAAACTTATTTTTTATCCCCTGAGATAAAATCAGGAAGTCTGAAGCAAGAGGGATTTTTCCACTGATTCATGCCCTTACATTTCTTTCTTGTAATAGGTAGTACTCTACAGAGGAGGAAGAGGGCATGGGATGTATTTAAGGCCCACTGTTAACTTTCTGAGCACATTTGTACCCTCCCATTAAGTGTGATAGTTTCCACACAGATTGTGAAGATCAATAGAAACATAAAATCTTTCAAAAAACAAACAATAAACAAAATTTGCCTATAACTAATCACACCTAACTGCAGTGAGACATAAATGGAACGAGGGTAGTTTTTAAAATCTTTTGCCTAAAACTGCACTGCTCAAAACACTGTTGGAATCAAAGTCAACTATGGGGTTTTAGTCAAGTAGAAGGACAGTGGAAAATAGATTTTAAAATTTGAAATGCAAAACTCCTTGCCCTTAAAATAATATAGATATCTAATTCAGGTAATGACGTTCAATTTTAATTCATCAAACATACATTAAATATTTTAAAAGCCAGTGCTTTTCAGATGTGGCTTTCAATGTGTTATTTGTCTCACCAGAAATAAATTAAATTCAGATTTAATGCAAACAGGGCTGGGAGTGGAGCTTGGCAGAACAGTACTTGCCTAGCATGTGCAAGGCCCTGGTTTTGCTTCTCCATACTGTAAAAGAAATTAATGTGTACAGATTTAGTCAATGTCAAATTAATAGTTGCAACAGTGAGTCTTCAGAGAGATGATGTCTGAGGAATGTGTAAAAAAAAAATAAAGTACCCATCTAACTACATCAATTGAAGCTAAGGTCATGACGTAACATGACTGAAACAGGTGTGTGATCAACGATGCAGATCATCCAACAGGCCTGTGTGATGGAGGACGCAGGTTGTGATTGAGAACATTTACTCACATACCTGTTGGGACCATCTAACAGGCCTGTGTGATATGATTCAGATTCTGACTGAGAACACTCACTAACAGGTAAGTTGGATTTCCCTCAGAGCTAAGGAGTTCTTGTCCTGCCACACCAATCACAGATACATTTGGGAAGATCATGTGACCTGCATGAGTTCTCTGTATGCTTTCAGAGTCCTGTTCCCACAGAAGAGAAGCACTTCCCTAGGGACCTTGCCCTCCTCGGGTGCACCATTGGTAGTGCTGACTTGAATTGCACTGTCCATGGTATGGAGGCTTTTTGGTGACATCAGAATCTTGGCACCCAGCTTTAGGGTTCATCTAAACATATGATACAATTAAGGTTTTATGGTTGATAGGAGCAACTGGAGGTTCTAGGAATGGAATTATGCCATTAGCAGGGGTTCCTCTGTGTTGGACTTCCGTAGTTTTCTAGGGAAATTTTGAAGAAGTGCTTTGTACCATGTCATTGAAGAGTTCTTTTATTTGGAAATAGCAGCTGTTCCTCCTCACATTTGCTTTGATATCACAGGAAAAGAAACCGAGGTTGTTCACAATTTCAGCCATATTGCATTTCCCAGACCTGGCACAGACATACTGAGAATGGAAAATGAAAAGACTCCAGCAGAAACGTAGGAACGTGAACTGTTGCCCGCCCTGAGAAATCACTGAGTACCTTCCCCTAAATGTTTGCCAAGAGTCCGTCTGCCACAGCCAGCAAACATCTTTTTAGCTTCATTATGGTAAGAAGTACATAAATAAACGTGACCCCTACCCATACTTACATAGATTCTGAATATTTCAGTGAGCTTGATAAATGAGAAAGTTACCGAAAGACCTATGGGAGCTGTTAAATGGATATGATGTTTGCTTTAAGAACAGCTGCGTTTCCACTTTTCATGAAAAAAAAAAAAAAAAGTTAAGATCAGTGAGAAGGCCTTTGCATCGGCAAAGGTGCTCCCATTAGAGGATGGGAGTCAGGCCACACGGGAACTATCATGCTCTGTTTCAATGTGACGTCCTACACCTTGCTTTAAGTTTTAGGTCTGATCTAACTGTGATTGTTGACAGTTAATTAATGAGGTAGACCACATTGCCTAGACTCTCACTATATCTGGTTATTATTCCACGAATAATTAAGTACAATATATCAGTGATGGTTTTTTCTTTATGTTTAATGGAATTCTGTGAACATTGAGAATATATTACTTTTAGTGGTACACAGTTCTTGAGAAAGTGTCTTGATTGGTTTCTTACATTACCGTTTGCGATAATTTTTTTTTTTTTAGCAGCTTGCTACAATATCGTTTAATAAAAATAAAGTGTACTTGGTGATGGTAGAGAAAATATTGTTAGAGACTTCTCGGGTCAGGAAAGGCTCAGTTGCAAAAACCAGGTGCTTGTTCACTCTGAGCTGTGGCATTCTGACTCCTTTCTCTCAAGAACAACTATAATATCGCTGCAAAGTTCGTTGGACTGAGAAGGCCATCCTTAACTTCACATGGACACTGAGTAGAGCTCTTCTATTTGCATTTTGAAGTACTCTCTCAGCTCGGGTCTCTTAGCCTTCAGTGTAGGTGTCAGCAGGCCATTTTGAACTGAGAACATGTCACTATGGATATAAATGGCTTTAACCTAAAAAACCAAATGCAGAATATATCTTTAGTAGGAGTCAAACACGGCATTTATAGCATACAGGGTAAGAGTAAGCAGGCAGAGAGGAATGGGCATCTTGACTTAATAAGAATACCATGTTGAGTCAAAATTATATTCAAACACAGTTGATTTGATATGTCTGAAACCCACCCTTTCCCCTTGCCACTCATTCATTCATTCATTCATTCAGCAACTTTACAGACATGAACAGTTTGTTTGGCTAGGCACCAAGAATACAAGGAGTCCTAAATACCAACACCCTAAGTGGTATATATTAGAGTTTACAGAGCAGACTGCAAGATGCTGGGCAATTTTTAACATGATGGGCAGAGAATGAAGAGCACAGACCCGAGGTAGGGCAGTTAAAGCAAGGTGCGGTCAGGGAAGCCAGTGAAGATTTCACAATCAGATGAGTGTTCAAAAAATGAGTTGAGGCCAGGTATATATCTCTTAGCTAGTGCTTGCCTATCAAGTATGATGCATGGGTTTGCTCCCCTAACATCCTGTAAAACCAGGAAGTGGTAGCACAAAACCAGCACTCAGGAGGTAGAGGCAGGAAAGACAGAAGTTCAAAGTCACCCTTGGACATACGTCAAGTTGAAGTTCGGCTTGGGACACCCTGTCTTAAATAAACAGTCAAGTAGCAGTGGGGGGAAAGTGGGTTGGGGAGGGTTCCACAGGCACAGTCATCAAGAACAAACCCAGAGTGAAGAAGCAAGATACACAAAGGGACAACTAAGTGGTTTCTTGTCGGGACGTAATGAAGTTAAGTGTGGTAGGGATGCCGCTGAAGGCATTAGACAGGCCAGTGGTGGAGAAAGTTTCATTTTATTCCAAGCACAAGAGGGAAGGGCCAGAGACTTCTAAAGAAAGCAATGACACACACATACATGCACTGTAGAAAGAGCTCTCCGGGAGAAGCTGGAAGATGGCTTTGGGGAGAGTTAAGAGTAGAAGCATATGTCCCATTCATTGGAGACAAGACACATAGAGCAGAGGCAGACACAGAGATAGGTAAGCAGTTCAGAATGAGTCGGAGGCACAGGGACAAGATGCAGTGTTGAGGGAAGCTGCTGGGAGGACTCCCCAGCACTTGCTTTAGATGGCTGCCTAGGGATGATGTAACATTTACAAAGAATGCAAAGGGAAACGAGGGGAGTGAGGAATTAAGTCAATACTCTACTGTGGACATTATTTTTTTTGAGATGGGATCTCATGTAGCTCAGACAGGCCTTATTCACCATGGAGCCGTGCATGATCTAAAACATAAGACCTCCCTTCCTCTCTCTCCTCAGTGCTGGGATAACAGGCGCACATCACCACACCCAGTTTGGGCAGCAGTGTGTGTGTGTGTGTGTGTGTGTGTGTGTGTGTGTGTGTGTAGAACTCAGGGTTCTGTGTATCCCAGGCAAGTACTCTACCAACTGAGCTACATCCCGAGCCTATGCCATGAGCTTTTGTCAAGTCTTTTCTTTTAGAGAGGGGCATGGAGGGAGCTGATCTAGTGTTCTCTCTGCTGCCTTCTATGAGGCAAGGACCAGGCTCCTCAGACAGTCTCTTTGCAAGGTGGATAGTGTACAAGAAAGGATGAAGGGATGGTCTAGGAGTGTCTCATAGGACTTTTGTCATGCGTGGCTCCAACAGGAAGACTTCTAGGTGGTTGTTTGAGAATATTACATCTGCATCAGGACTGAACACACGAGTGGCGTGATCTTTAAGAAATTGTGTCCTGCTAACTAGGGCCAAATTAAGTGATTTCTGCTGAGGTAATGCACTCATATTATTAAACATTGTTCTAACACATACTTTAAACATTATATCAAAATGTGTGTGTTAAAATACTCATAGGGATTCAGGTATAGTTTTAGGTAACTAATGTCCATCGAGCATCTACAGCATGCTGGGTACTATGTTCGGCATCGGGGATACAAGGAAAAACAAACAGTAGCTCTTACATGGAACCTGCAGTTCAATGAGAGATGCTAGCATCTGACAGACCTGTGTGGGGATGAGCTCTGGGGAGGACTACCAGCTGCTCCTCTGGTCTCCGTGCTCCACTTCCCCCACGCTAATAGAGCCCTGACTTAGTTGGGTCCTGAATCCGTATCATGACTGTCATGTTCTCTGATTTCTCAGCTCTGCTTTGCTGCTAGAGGCTAGCCATAAGATCCATATTTGGTTACTAGTCAAGAAAAAAAGACTCACACACCCTAGGCTTGCCAGGGTTTGAGCCGTTTCATTATTATGTTTCTCTTCATTGCTGTGACCAAAATGCCTGACAGAATCAATATAAAGGGAGACCAGTGTCTTCTGGCTCATGGTTTCAGGGGGATCGAGTTCCTCGTGGCAGGGAGTCTGACACAACGCCTCCATCAGTGGCAGCGGGAGGGAGGCTGACACTTGTTCACATGGTGGTGAATGGGAAGCAGAGAGATTAGACCAGAACAAGGGGTATTTGTTCAAAGACTTCAGGGACTTACTTCCACCAGTCAGGTCTCACTTCTTAAAAGATCTGTGACCTTTCCAAAATGGTGCTACAGGTTGGAAACTGAGTGCTCAAAACATGAGCCTGTGAGAGACAAGGTTCGTTAAAAAGGTATGTTTGGGCTGAACTGTGAAGAGTAAGTCAACTTTGGCCAGATGTAGACAGCCAGGGAGTGGGTGGAGCAGGCTGCTCTGTGGCCCTGTCGGAAGCATGTGCTCAGGCAGAGGCAGTGATGCTCAAATCTCTGCAGCCTATTACAGATGTGATACGTGTGACATAGAAGAGAGATGGGTCTGGAAAGAACATCCATACTGGAAAGAGCAGTATGCATTGCTAGCGAGTTTGGACATGACTCTTGACATAGCTTTTAAACATGGGAAACTGAGCCAAAATGGTTCTTTGGAAAGATGACTCTTAAGATGGATCAAGAAACCAGGAAGCTGTCTCTGATATTAACAGTACATCATCCTAGCAGGTGGCTATTTAGAGGTGACAAAGAATTCTTTGCTCAAAAACTCCACAATATTCATTGAATTTTTTTATACACATACACAAAAAACCCACAAAAACCTCAAGACAAAAAAAATTGCCTAATTGTGAGTGTATTAAAAAAGAGTTTTATTATTCATTTATGTCCATGATATCTCTCTCTCTCTCTCTCTCTCTCTCTCTCTCTCTCTCTCTCTCTCTCTCACAGGTGTTTTGCCTGCATGTAGGTCTGTGTGGCATGTGCATGCAGTGCCTGCACAGACCAGAAGAGGGCATCATATCTCTTAGAACTGGAGTTACAGACAGTTGTGAGCCTCCTTGTGGGTGCTGGGAATCAAAACCAGGTTCTCCTGAAAAGCAACAACTTCTCTTAACCACTAAGCCATCTTTCCAAGTCTATTTGTATGTATATGTGTATGGATGAATAGATGGATAAATGGATGGATGGATGGATGGATGGATGGATGGATGGATGGATGGATG
>JANHMN010000025.1:10812413-10840948 GCA_030674055.1 Rhabdomys pumilio
TGCCCCAGGCTGCAGGGTTTGGAACCACTCAGGGGCAGTCTCTGAACCATATGGCCACATGTGACCCAGTCACACAGATCCTCATTAAAGAAAGACCACAAAATAAGCCCTACCAATTTTGGAAATTGAAATATCCATAGTGACAAGAATGGATTGTCTACTCTGAAAAGTACCTCAGGCAGCCAGCATGCTTTTTAGTCAAGCTTTAGCTGTCCTAAGACTCTTACTGTCAAGTGAAAGTTTGTTTCTCAAACTGGTTAAATTTAAACATCTGTTCCAAGAGAAAAACAATCTTAAACACTGAAACTATGTTTAGATTTCTCGAGCTTGAATGAAGAAATTAAAACCTAAGCTAGATACGGTAGTTAGCTCACGCCTGTAATCCTAACATGTGCCAGGCTGTGACAGGAGTTCAGGACCAACCTGGGCTACATAATAAGTAGCAGGCCAGCCTGCTCTGACCTGAAACCATTATAGCATGAGACCCTGTCCAAAACCAAGCAACACAACAATAAAAAGAGAAATCTTTGTACATAAACATTTTAATTCAGATTAAACATAAGAATTTTACATTTAAAACCAACTTTAAAATAGTTAGTCATAGGCTATCATCAAAACAGCATACAAAATTTAAAACTGCTTATAAGCCTTGCATATCCCTCATATATTTTTGGGAAATTTTGATGAAAAACATTTGTTTGTTTGTTTGTTTGTTTGTTTGTTTGTTTTTGAGACAGGGTCTCTCTACAGAGCCCTGGCTGTCCTGAAACTATGTAGATCAGGCTTGAATTCAAAGAGAGCTGCCTCTCACATGCTGGGATTAAAGGCATGTGCCACCAAACCCTTGGAAAAAGCAGTGCTTGAAAAAATTTTTTACTGCATTTCTCTCTCTCTCTCTCTCTCTCTCTCTCTCTCTCTCTGTGTGTGTGTGTGTGTGTGTGTGTGTGTGTAAGCAAGAGTGCACTCAGAACACACATGCATGTACAAATATGCACATACATGTGTGGAGTTCAGAGGTCAACTTTCAGGAGTTGGCTCTTTCCTCCCATTATATGAGACACAGGAACTGAACTCAGGTCATCTGGTGTGACAACAAGCACCTTTACCTGCTGAGTCATCTCGCTGTCCCCAAAGAACAATTATGAATGCTGATTTTATAAAAGACAATTATCTCAAAATCCAAAGGATAAAATTTTTATCAGCATGTTACTATTTTCTGCTTGGAACCTTCTTCTCTTTGGCTTTTACTTAAGAGCATAGATGATGACAAGAAGGTGGACTGAGCATGCCCAGCTACAGAAAGTCTCAGAGGAACTGAGTGTCCTTTGTTTGCAGGTGCTTTGTTTCCTCCTCCTTTGCAAAAGGCCACTGGGCTGATAGTGTCCTCCTAGCAAGTAAGCTTGCCTGCAGCTGCTAAGACAGCAGTGCCCATAAAAGTAAAAATAAGGTAGGGTGCTTGGGAGCCTGAGCAGGCACACGTGATCTGCCAGTGGCAGCAGGGCTTCTATTTCAGCTTATGATGGCCTGTAGTTATAAGGGCAGCAAGCACAGCCTTACTCGTCCAGCGACCTATTTTATAGCTCAGGAGCAGGAGGCTGCAGTTGGCTCAAAACAGCCCTTCAGGGGGTCTTTTTGTGTGTAGCCTTCTAGCTGGCCACATACCAGACAGAGAGAGAAAGAGCCCAGGTCAGGGTCACCATGCTTCTATGCAAAGGAATATGGGTGTGAGAAAGGTCACAGTTACCTGTTCAAAAGAATGCAGTCCACTTTCTTTCCCCAACATCACCATGTCATCCAGAATGGCTTTCTTCAATTCCTGAATTGAACCATGTAAGTGAAACAATAACACATTTCAAAACAGGGACTGGGGGGTGGGCGGCACGGCAGATAGAGGGAACAAAGTTTTGAATTAAGGTCAACCAGTGAGAGAGCAGACCCATGCTCTCTCCATCCCTTCCCTGTGGAGGGTAACCTGGTGCATGCCAATCGCTACCGCTCTCCAGGACAGAAAGGAGGCAAATGACCCAAGAGGTCACCGTGGGTGCGTTAGGGCATGCTTTGCTTTAAGTGGTCTGTTGGTCAGCGTGGAAGTGCTGCCACCCCCTATGCAAGCTCAGGGATGGGGGGAGGGCGGAGTGGGGTGGACAGAACCAGAGATGGCAGCCTGTGTCTGATGCTGAAGCACAGAACAGCAACCCTCCCTAGATGTATGTCAAGACAATTCCATGATGGTGGGAGTGTGGATGCTTTAAGCAGAAAGAGCTACGCTACTGTTTTCATTCTATTGCTACCTCTTAACCCAGTACACATGAGATCTACCTTCCCTAGGCAAGGGCAGGACCAGCGGGTCAGAGAGCCTGTGTTCTCATTGGACTTGGCTGTGAACCAGCTGTGTGGTCTGGGACAAATCACCCTTCCAAGCTAAGGAGCAGTGGGGTTAGATAAACTTTGTGTGATGGTCCCTGGTCCCAAGAACCCAACAGGTTACTCCGTTTCTAAAAAGAGAGCAGGAATGTCTTCAACAACCACAAAAGGATGAATCTCTGGCTTGGGGTTCCTACAGTGTGTAATGCCAGACACCTCTTATGCATTTAGGTTTCATGGTCATCAGCTTTTGTGTGTTCTTGTTATGTGACTTATAAAATGCTCAGCAGTTTGTCGGGAGGCTCCTGGGGGTACAGACCTTATTTTTGCAGAGTTCCTGATAGGTCCCTTCGATTCCTTTCTTCTGAGCCCAGGAAGGCATGACTTCAGGGTCAGGCACGACAATGCCAACCAGAAAGGCCTACAAAGCCCACCAGAAAAGCACAGTCATGACAAAAGTTTTTAGAGCTCTGATTTGTGGTCCAGCATTAAAAATAATCTCTTGGCATTCTCAGACTCCACCCTTTCCTAAAAATAAGTCTACAGTTATGAAACATTTGTTCAGAGGTTATAAAACACTTCCACTAGTGTGCTACATGGTCTTGGCTGTTCACATTTGATACAGACTTGATCAGTGGTTAAGTATTTGATTAGCTTGCCTGAGGCCCTGAGTTCAAGCTCCAGTTCCAAAAGCCAAAAATTAAACACATACACACACACACACAATCACATACAATCATACACACACTCACACACACACATGTACACACACATGCACAATCACACGTACACACACACACACACACACACACACTTCTGATATAACCCTAGATTTTCATGTCAACCTCAGATCTGTATGCACATCTTGGAGAATGCTAATCTAACAACTTGACTGATCCAAATTCTGTGAGCCAAAACATTTCCCAGAACTTCCAAACTACTTCCAATTTATTCATCAAGAACTGTTTTAAAAATTTTTTGGCTATTTTCTTTAAAAGTGATTCAAGGTTTAATTATATAAACAAATGCACAGGATAGAATAGAGTCAGTGACTCTGACAGCATAGAATATCTTTTTGTTTTTTTCTGACCGTGACCTAAATGACATCGACAGCAAATTTTAATACTGATAAGCAATATTACCATCAGTAACATTCCTTGCATTACTATATTAATCTACTCGCACAATTGATTTGCGTATTAAAAACTGAAACAGCAGTGTTCAGAGGGTGGGGTATCTCAGTGGTCTCAGTGGTAGAGTGCCTGCTTAGCATGCAGTAAGACCCTGAGTTCAACCCACAGTACACACACAGACCCACACACAATCAGAAAAGCAAAAATATTGAATTTTCATTAAATATCTTGTTCCAAGAAACTCTTCCTTACCTCCTTAGATGTTAGTTGGCATACATTAAAAGTTACTGGAAATGTCTATGGCTATGTCTTCAAGGAACTCACTGCAGTTAACCAAATTCTAAGTAACTAAGATTTCTTCTGTGCTTTTGCTTTGAGGCCAACGCTGCCCTCAAACTCATGTTCCTTTTACCTCTGCATGCATCGCGGTGCCTGGTTTTATGTGGTGCTGGGCACAGAACCCAGGACTTCCTGCTTGCCAGGCAAGTGCTCTGCTCAGTGAGCTTGATTCCCAAGCCCCGTAACTTCTCTTTTAGAAAGGAATTTTTCCTCTTGACTAGAAATGTATCGGTGAGTCCTGATGGTTGACTAGAAATCAAAATGTAATCTGGAGGCTCTGGCAGGCCAGTGTGCACCGGAGCACTGGAACAGTGGCGCTCACCTTTAAGCTGTCCCCGTGGACATAGATTTGCGCCACAGGTTCGCTCCGGATGTAGATGTTCTCAATCTTCTCTGGCGCAACGTATTCCCCCTGAGCAAGTTTAAATATGTGCTTTTTCCGATCGATGATTTTAAGCGTTCCCTCCTGTGGAGTGGAACAGACAGCTTCCTAAGACAGCACTCCCATTTCCAAACTGGAGCCGCCCCTCCTCGGTGCAGACTTACCCTGTACACCCCAGCACCCCAGAGCTGCTCCGCTCTGTGTCTACAGAGATATTGCATGGGGCTTGATGGAGCCATCGCTTACCACAGGTGAGTGACAAGCCAGTTCTGCTGGGCCCTGAGCATCCACCATCCTTTCTTCTGTATCTGTATCGACCTTACCAGCCCTTCCTACTTCTCCAGCCACCCTCACCCGCCCTGCCCCCTGAAGCAGGCATTCATCTATCTGCCTCTGCACAGATCCATGTCTGAACCACCAGGGGTCCTCTTGCCCAGGCCCACTGCTCCAGCTGCACCTTGTTTCTCATCAACATCTCCAGATCCACTCTCTTTGACCTCACTAGAGTCTATTGCCCCAGCTACTGCCCCAATCCCAGAGTGCCCTTGCAGATTCCTCAGAGAGCTGGTGCTCACTCAGCCACTAGATCATCTCCCCAGTAGCCACTGGCAGGGAGGGCAGGGAGTGAGTGCCGGTGCCAGTGGCTTCTGGGAGTCTTCACCTCACTGACCCTGGGACCTTTTGAGTTCCTGGGGTGATGAAGTGGTGTATAACCCATTTATCTCTGGGAACAGCACACCAAGGATAGACATTTTCATATGCTTAAGCTGCTGGCTAGATCTCTTCACGGGCTCCCAGACCACAACATGGTCACTGACTCCTATCAGACTGTGAAAATCTGTCCACCCAGGATATGGCTCACCCAGAATGAGGCTCTTTGAGATGGTTGTCCTCACTGCCCTAGCCTGGGGTCATTCCTGTCTGCCTCTTGCTCTCTCTCCCTCCTCCCTCCCCCTCCTCCTTCTCCCTCTCTTTTTCTCTCGGCTCAGGCTCATCAGTCCTTACACATAGACTCCCTCACCCTCACCTCTTTTTCCTCCTCCCATGGAAACCAACCATACCCTGAGCAGACAGACTCCTGCATACCCTCTATGCCCACACCAACTGTCCAGTCCTCCAGGGCCAGAGCAATCTCTCCAGGAAAGGAAAAGAAAGTGGGCCTGTTTTTCTAGACACTAGGGCTGGATCCCCAATGCTTCCCCTACACTAGCTTCTTTGGTCTTCATAGCCACAGCTGGCTGTTGCCAGCTCTGCTCCTCTAATGAAGAAAATGACGGTCCGTTAATTAATCCTCATTAGTCAGGAATTAGTTAACTCCTCCAACAGCCATGGGGCTAGGAAACAGAGGACACAGGGTTGAGATCCAGGACTTTCTGGATTAGAGGACTTCTTCATCTATAACTATAAAACAATAATTCTTAAACGCACAAATGTTTCTTAAACATAATCACTGAAGGCTTGCACATGGTCTTCTAAAAAATGGGGCAAAAAAATAGGTCAAAAACATTGCCCATCTGCTCATTTTAATCAAGCTGATGCCGAAATCAGAGTCGCATCTTAGAAGAAAAATTACAGTTTGATCTTGTTTATGGGTAGAGACAAAAGGCACAAACACATGTGTAGGGAGAACAGTAAGAAAGTCACATCATAGCCACGGTGAACTTAAGCCACAAATGCACAATTAGCCTGACGGGAGAGACATAGAAAGAATAAACAGTCATTTCAAATGGAAGAACAATTTCAATGAAGATTCAGTCTTATTTAGAAATGATGGTAACTTTTGATTCTGACTCCATGGCTGCTGGCCGCTGTTTGAGTGTCTTGGGTCTGAGCACCCCAGCTGCTTCATGGGAGTCTATTCACTCACTGCCTGCCATGCCCTGAAACGGCAGTGGCTTCATTCAAGCTCCGTGCCTCAGATTTGACTGTTTATTGTTCTGGGACATGTATAGGATTTCTTTATGAAGACATGCATGGTATTTTCTTTATAAAAAAAAAAAAAAAACAACATAGGAGCCAGGGATTATGGCACATGTCTGTAATCCCAACAGTTGGGAGGTTGGGACACATTTGAGTTTAGCCAGGGCTATACACAGGGCTAAACAGAAAGACTTCTCAAAAACCCCAGCAGCAGCAGCAGCAGCAGCAGCACCACCACCACCACCACCACCACCACCACCACCACCACCACCACCACCATCACCACCACCACCACCACCATCACCACCACCACCACCATCATAATTGCCCACCATCATAATTGCCATCATCACCAATACATAAAAGCAAAAAATGATGAAATTGATTGCAGGGTCTTGAGTCTCAATTGTCCTTGGCTTATGGGACAACCCTCCCACCAAGGGTGTCCATGTCCCACAGGGATTCTCCAGCCCCTCTCCTATACATCTGTGGGCCTTCTGTTGGAGCTGACTGTCTACTGATCCTGGCCTAACTGTCTCTTCTAGTCTCTCTTTTCCTCTTGGCTTGAGTCAGGTCCAGTAAGTGTCTTTTCTCTGCTTCTTTCCTCAACCCTACTCATGCCAAAAACAAACATAAAAATAAAAATGCATGTCTTCTCTGAGCAGAGTTCCTGTCCCAGAGAATACACCAGAGACTTGTCCTTGTCTGCTACTTGCATGAAGGTTTCTCAGAGGCAATTGCACAGGCCCAGACAGAGGCAAACTGGCTCATCTGGCCTCAGAGCCAGGGAGAGAGCGCATATTGCTCAAGTACCCGATAAACTCAACACCCAGGTTCTAACCAAACAGCAGTGACCTTCCAGACACACAGAGAGGCCCTCTGGCTGAGTGACAGACACCAGGCAAGGGCTCTGCGTGTTGGCAATAGGGTTTGTTTTCCCTCAAAGAATTTGCATGAGTGTCTGATACCTGCCAGGCACTGTGCTAAGTGCTTCGTAGCCATGGTCTTATTTGTTTCTTGTGACAACATCCACGGCAACATCCTATTGCCTTGCAGAGGCAAATAATATTATCATCTCCATTTTTAAAATAAGGAAATGTGGACAAGAAAGATGGTTTAGTGAGGAAAGGCGCTTTCTGTCAAGGCTTGGGACTTGAATTTGATCCCCAAGACTCTTATGGTAGGAGGAGAGGATCCATGCATGCAAGTTGTCCTCTGATGTCATGATCACCATGAGGTGTGTGTGTGTGTGTGTGTGTGTGTGTGTGTGTGTGCATGTGTGTGTGTGCATAAATAAATAAATAAATAAATAAATAAATAACACACATAGGTACATAAAAGAAAGAGAGAGAGAAAGAAAGAACAAAAGAAAGGGAGAGAGGAGAGAGAAAGAAAGTAATACTTTTTTTTTTTAAATGAGAGAATGAGGCAAATTTGTTTGGGCTAAAAAGCTGGGAGGCATAGCCAAAGAATGTGACGAAGATTTAGTGTCTTATTCTACAGATGGGCCAGGGTGTAGCCCAAAAGATAAGTGTAGCTTTGCTCAAGGTGATAAAAACAACTTCCAGCAGAGTCACAGGAACTGGAGCACCTCTTATCCATCAATGCCAAGTGTTTCCCTTTTCTAGATACCAATCTCTCAGCTGTGGCCAGTGTCCCTGGCTGTGGTGGTTTGAACGAAAATGGCCTCCATAGGCTCAAAGGAGTGGTACTATTGGGAGGCATGGTCTTGTTGGGGTAGGTGTGGCCTTGTTGCAAGAACTATGTCACTGGGGGGTAGGCTTTGGGGTTCCAGAAGGCCAAGCCAGGTTAGCAGGCTGTCTTTCTTCCTGCTGTCTCCCCGTCTGGATATAGAACTCTAAGCATCATATCTGCCTGCATGCCGCCATGCTTCCCACCGTGATGGGAATAAACCTCTAAGCCATAAGCTATCTGCAATGAAATGTTTTCCTTTATGAGAGTTTCTGTGGTCATAGTGTCTCTTCATAGCAATAAACCCCTAACTACGCACTGACTTTCTCAGATCTGCTCAAGAAATGTACCTCCTTCTACTTAGCCACCAGCCTCCACACACTAATAAACCTTTTCCTGGATTCCATGAGGGATAGGACGTTGTTTTAAGGACGGCCCAACACGCAGGCCACTGTCACTTTCATTGGGACAATGGGAGCAGGAAGCTTGGGACAAGGCTGGGACACACATGGACAGGTGCCCCCTCAGTGAACTGGTCTGCACACCCACTCATCACTGACATGAGTGGGGAGCACCAGCCTCCAAACGTACATACCGGCAGCCATTTCCCAATGTCTCCAGTGTGAAGCCAGCCGTCGCTGTCCAGGGCCTCCTTTGTCCTGTCTTCGTCTTTTAAGTAGCCTTTGAACACGTTTGGTCCTTTCACACATATCTGTGGGGACAAACAGCATGGCTTTGCTCACTCATGATGTAGGAGATCAACACTGACAGGTCATCAGCAGACACGAGAAAACGTGTGCTCTCTGTCTTCTGGAAGGCCACTGTGGAGACTGTGGCAGAGCAGAGGGTGTGAAGCACCCCTCTGCTGTCCCTTACCTTTTCTGAAGCATTGTCTTCTCTGTGCTGGCCATCCTTTTTTTCATTTGCCACTTCTCCCTCAGGAGTCCCTGACCTTGGGTTTTGCTGTTTTAGGACACTCGCCACAGATACTGATGACTAGATGGTTCTGCCAGTGATGCTCAGGCCTCCTGCTTCACTGGCTGTCAGCAAGCCTGATCCTCTACCCACTCCCTAGAACTGAGCAAGAACAGCTCAGCTCCGCCCACTTCATTTGGCCTATTTGATGTATGGCCATGTTTCTGATGAGGCAAGCTGTACCGTAGTAACCCATGCCACGATGGGGTGTATGTGTGGGGGAGGGGGTGCTTCTTTTAAAATCCAGAAATTAAAAGCTCTTGATTTAGAACCACTCAGTCTTAGTGGAGTTGACTGAATCAAGTATACAAATAACTTAAAATGACTTTGCATGCAGGTAAAGAAAAAATGGCTCCATCCCCACTGTTTTTTTGTTTTTTTTTTTTTGCTTCTGCTTGGCTACACGTAACATCCATAGAAGCAAGAAGTGACATCTGAACCTCACCTCTCCTTCTCCTTTGCAGGTCCAGTAGTTG
Organism: Rhabdomys pumilio; assembly: GCA_030674055.1. NCBI lineage: Eukaryota > Metazoa > Chordata > Mammalia > Rodentia > Muridae > Rhabdomys > Rhabdomys pumilio. Next base: position 10,821,695 of record JANHMN010000025.1, read on the forward strand.
AGTTCCTCTGCATCGACCAGCTTGATATGGTTGCAGGGCAGAGGTGCCCCTACGTGCCCTAGGACACCAGAACAAGGTGATTGCTAGTCAGTTGTTCAGTGCCAATGGTGCTCCTGGTAGAGTGGAGCATGCCTACAACCCCAGAACTTGAGAGGTAGAGGAAAAAGTATCAGGAACTCAAGATCATCCTAGGCTGCACAGTGAGTGGTTTGAGGCTAGCCTGGGCCACATGAGGCCTCTAACAAAACAAAACAGAGACAAAACAAAAATGGAAACAATGCCCCAAGTGGGTTAAAACAGAGAGCTGTGGGACTAGAGCAACACACCTTTACACAGATGCTAGTGACAGGGACAAACCGAGGGTAAAACACACACACACACACACACACACATACACACACACACACGCATGCACACATGTGCACACTTCTTAAAATTCACTATAGCACCCAGGCTGACCCCAAACTTGTGGTTCTGTGTGTCAACATTACCAATCTTGCAATTATAGGAAGGCACCACCATGTGAGGCTTACATTGGTTCTTAATTTATCTACATTTATTAGTATCGTGTGTGTGTGTGTGTGTGTGTGTGTGTGTGTGTGTGTAGGTACACATGCCACAGCACATGTGTAGAGGCCAGAGGATGACTTGGAGGTGTCAGTTCTCTCCTTCCATCATAGGAATTGTCAGGCTTGGTAGCACAAGCCTTGACCTCTGAACCACTTACTGACCCTTATATTTGGTTCTTACAGAGTGGGACAAGCATAATTAACCCAGCACAAACCTACATGGGGACCCTGGGTAAGGTAGTCTCATGTCCACCATGCACATGGTTAGGTTTCACAGTGCTGCCCACACCAAAACATTTTTTCCAGTGAGGCACAGTGGTGCACAGCTGTAATAGCATCATCCAGGAGATGAATGTGGAAGATCAAGGAGACTGAGGCCAGCGTGTGCTACACATGGATCATAAATTACAACCATTACTTCTTTTCCCTTAGTCGGGCTTGGGACTGGTGTGTACAGAGACAACCTAGAGTGCTTGCTACACTGAAGATTTGGATTGAGGTCTGGGATGAGGCATAGGGTCTGTATTTCTTCACAGGCACCTAGGCAATATTGATGCTATTGTATTCAATATTGCGCTTAGGTAAGCAAGGGACAGAAAACCAGGATGCAGGGATGTACTCATCCCTAGGGGGGAAAAAAATCAAACTCCAAAGTTTGATGGTCTTTTGCACTCCAGCTACAAGACCCTATCCAAGTAATTCACTAGCCCTGTGGTCTTCATCTCACGCTGGGAAGTGAGGCAGGTGCTGGCCAAGGTCCTGAACCAAATGTGCCATGGATATGAAAAAGAAGGCTGTGGCACTTGGGTTTCTCTTTTAGAAGACACATTGCTAAACCTGTTGTGATACTGTTCAAAGAGACATAATTTTTGTGACACCCAGCTTCCTAGGGTTTCCAGTAGGGATGAATTAAAAACTCAACAGTTTTAACTGGGAGATCGTTAAGGATGGCATCCGAGGTAAGTGGGGTTAGAGTGGGCTCAGAGGGGAAAGGGGCTTGCTACCAAGTCCTGTGTCCTAAGTTTGATCCCCAGAAGCTACATGGTGGAGAGAACTGACTCTTGTAGTCTTTCTTGTGATATCCACACGTGCACTGTGAGATACACATGCTCTCTCTCCCACACATATAAATACATGTAATTTTTTAAAAGAATGAAAGTGTCCAAAAGGAATAGAATTCATGGAATGGTGGCTTGGTACAGTGGACACAATAAGGAGCACACACACACACACACACACACACACACACACACACACGTGGCTAGGTGCTAGAGAAATGGCTCAGTTTGCTGCTCTTACAGAGAAGAATTTGGTTTCTAGCATTTACATTAGGCAGCTCAAAACCACCTGCAACTTTGGCTCCAGGGGATCTGCTGTCCTCTTCTGGCCCCCATGGACACTTGGACTCATGTGCACAGCCCATATACATCTAATTAAAATTCAAGATTTGAATACTTTTTTTAAATTAGTGAGCATGACTTCCAAAGATTGTTTCTGAAGAATAACTGTCAGTAGGAGAATGAGCAAAGGGTTTGTATGGGAAGCAAGCAGTCTTTACCCAGCTTGAGTGAAATGAAACAGGGTTCGTGAAAAAAAAAATCACTCCTTGTCTGGCTCAGTCAAATGCAGTTTCCATTATGAGTCTACCTATCATGTTTCAAGAGCCTGTGAAATACTGTTGCATTAACTAGCTTTTTTTTTTTTTTTTTTTTGCATGCACATCATTTCAAATTTTCCAGTTTGTGTTTAAGCAAATGTAAGCACAAACAGTGGCCCCAGGGGAAGCATGCTAAAGAATTCTCTTGCTGGGTGCTTTCCAAGTTTGTTCAGTGCCTAGTATGATAATGGGTGACCCAAAAGCTAACTACTACAGACCTACTTCTGTCTACCCAGGAGGAGGGATCTCCTCACACTGAGAGTGTGCATGGGCCTCTTCTTTCTGAGGTTGCCACTGCCTTCTAGATATACCACAGGAGTCCCATCCCTGAGACGTGGTCCTCAGAGGAGCTGGAGACATGGCTCTTCCAAAAGGACTGGGGTTTGATTCCTAGCACCCACATATTGGCTCACAACCATCTATCACTCTAGTTCCAGGGGATCTAGCATTCTTTTCTGACCCCAACAGGCACCAGATACATATGCTGTGCACATATGTACATGCAGACAAAACATTCAGACAATTTTTTTTAAAAAAAGAGAGTTGTCTGTTACAAGTCACATGCAACTCATAGCCCGCTTCCTTTGTATTAAAACAAACAAACAAACAAACAAACAAACAGAAACAAAAAAGATCCCCAGTTCTGAAACAACTGTAAGCAGAGCAGTGAGGTTATGTAGACTCTATAAAACTCAACGTGCTGGTATTAGAAGTATTTACCATGTGGAGTTCTAGCCTGTGATCTATACTTTGCACAACTTCTATTTATAAAACAAAAACAAGAACCAAAGCAAATAAACAAAAAGCAGGAAAGCAAAGGTGCTTGTTGCTGAGTTTGAAAAATCTTAGTTTGTCCCAGAAAACCACGGGTTGAAAGGGGAAAACATTGAACATGAACATTGTTCTCTGACTTCCACAGTGCGCCAGCATGTGTGTGCATGCACACATAAACAAAGTAAGTAAATAAATGCAGTTTAAAATTACAAATAAAAATTTTTAAATAGAGGAAAATACAAAAAATAAAATGCAAAAAAATTGCAGCAAAGAAAATATTAGATCCACATCACAACTCAGACAGCCCTAGCCTCTACCACCACCCTCACCACATTACCACACCTCCTGCCCCCTCCACACCGTCCCCCTGGCTCCCTCCCCCCACAAGCTCTCTTACCTGATGTCCAGTCCCCTGGCGTTGTGAAGGTACACCCAGCTGTGCATTCAGTTTGCCCATAACCTTCATAGACCTTCAAGCAAAACAGAAACCATGATGTGGGTCACATGGTCTCAGAACTGTCTGGTGGCCTCTCTTAGCCAGCTTGCCTCCTGCTGACCATCTGTGGCTCCCAGCTGCGGATGATGGAGAACCACGGTGCCCTGGGTAGCTGACACTGGTGAATCTGAACACAGCAGGGCCATGCTGCTACTTTTAACCATGAGCACTTAGGTTGTGTGGTTTGGAATAAAGGTTTCTGGCCAGTGTTCAACCATAGGCTCTATCTCCACTTGGATAAATGCATACTCAAGATAAATATTCTAGATCTGCTACAGGTCTGATTTTATCTTTGCCATCTGCAGTTCAAGACATCTAAAGCATAAACTTAAGCATTGCACATGAGAACCAGACATGTTTAGTTTCCCTTGAAACCCTACTGCAGCCACGACACAATACCCTGCTTCTGTAGGAACTTGACAGATTTTTAACTGAATGGATAAATTAGGAGATGGTTTTGTTTGTTTGTGTTGTTTCTTAGAGATAACCAAACAACAGCACACAGATGGCCTCTTCTTTCCTGATGCTCTTGCTTTGAGATAGGAGACACTTTGAAGGCTGTAGAGAGTGGAGAGGCAGGGCAGTATAATTCAGGGTCTCCAGCACACTGAGGATGCATTTAGATTATTATTTTTAAAAACATATTTATTTCATGTGTATGTATTTGGCTGAGTATATATGAATGTGTACCATGTATGTACAGTGACAGTGGAGGTCAGAAGAGGGCGCTGGATGTCATGGAACTGGAGTTGTGACCCACCATATGATTGCTGAACCAAACTCAGGTCCTGTGGAAGGCCAGTATTAACCATTGAGGTATCTCTCTAGCATGTATGTATGTATGTATGTATGTATGTATGTATGTATGTATATATTATACATTTCATCTGATCCCTTTTCCCTTTGCTAAATCTTTCGAGGTTCCAGGTAAAGGACTCTTGTAACATGGATACTCCTGGGGGTTCTCAAAAGGTGGCAAAGCCGTTCTAGTTCTCTGTGACTGTGTGCTTTTCTTACCCGCAGAGTAAAAGCTTGCCCCCCCTGGCGTCTTCCTCTGTACACCCGTGCTGCCTAGCACACATCCCACCACCCCCAAGGAAGGCCCCGATGATGATACCTGGCACCCCAGAGCTGCTCGTAGGAATCCCAGGACTGTTGGTGATGCAGGGGCTGCTCCAGTGACGATCATTCTCACGTGCCCACCAAGACTGGCCTGTGGGAAGAGAGAAGCTGCCAATGATGGTGACACATGAGATGGTTCTCATTCAAGGTCTGCTTTCAACAGCTGGACCCTGGATGCTGGGTTCAGGAAGAGAGCTACATGCTAAGGGAGTCCCTTCTCTTTTGTAATAAATGTGACTAGTTGACAACCTAACCCACAGTTTGTCCAATTCTGTGACCAACTCTGAGTGCCATTATTCTATGAGGCATTTTTTTAATACCATGCTTCTCCCTCCTTAAATGATTCAGCTGCTTCTTCGTCCTCTCATTGTTCACTGGCCTTCAAAACAATTACTTAAGACAATTTTCTCCAGCTTCAGCTTCTACTTTAATGGCATCGACTTTTTTCTCATGTTGAAATCAATACCATGCTTTATTTACTATGTTCTGCAGGGGACAAAGGATACCTGAAACACTTTGTTTCTGTAAATTGAACCAAGAGAGCTTAAATATTAATTTTCATGGCTAAAAACAGAATAGCAGGAAGAAGACTGAGCTGATACCACTGATGAATGAGATTCCTAGGGTGGTGCAGGACATGGGGACTGTGGTGGTGATGCAGCAAGGAACACTTCGGGATTGGCCTGATTCAGGAGAAGATGACAGGACAGGGCACAAGAAAAGGGAAAGAGGGCTCCTGTTTATCTGTAAAGAAGTAAGTCCCGTTGAAAGCCCACCATCATCAGTTTACTGAGAATGGCAGGAGGAAACCCAGGCTTCTAGGTCCCAGGGACATCTTAGCGGAACAATGGCCTGAACACCCAGGAGGGTGGAGGCCAAAGGACCTATTTTCTAAGGGAGTACATACGTATATATGTATGTATGTATGTATGTATGTATGTATGTATGTATGTATGCAAGCATGCACGTATGTACATATGTATGTATGTATGTATGTAAGCATGCACGTATGCATGTGTGCATGTATGTATATGTATATATGTATTTATATGTATATGTATGTATAATACATATATATATATATATATATATATATAATATTTTAAATTAATTCTTTGAGAATCTCATATCATATTCATTCCCCCACTCTTCCTGTTAACTCCACCAGGGTCCATCCCTGACTCCCTCAACTCTCTCCCAACTTTCTGTTTTCTTTTTCTTTTTGGTTTGTTTAATATCCCATGGAGTCCAGCTTGTGCAGCCTGTCTGTGGATGGGTATGAGGCCATCTGCCAGAGCATGGCCAACCTAGGGGTCCTTATTGATAAGGTTGCTTTTCAGCAGATACAACACATCTACAAAAATCAAGAAAAAAATCATGGCTCTAAAATTCCAGCAGTAGCACAAGAGTCATTATTTATTTATTTATTTATTTATTTACATAACCACATTACAGGTCACTGAGCTATCTTCTCCATTTCTCCTATGAGATCACCCACCGAGCACAGTGTCACTCTGGACTCACAGATTCATTTTTTTTTTTTTTTTACCTGAATCTTATTAAAGAAGAGCTCATCCCAGATACTATTGTTTCTGATGATTCCGCTCCGAACCTCAGCCTGCTTGCGCTTTGCTGCAAACTCCAGGAGCCAGCGCTTTAGTGAGGTGTCTGCCTGGTGGAAGATCTGAGGAGCACAAGCAGGAGACAGCAGTCAAGCAGGGCCTGATTATCTTCCTTCTAAATATATCCTCCACGCTAGACAGCAGAGGACCTGTGTTCCGTGTACACTAGTGAGAGGTCACTGGGTTTGTAGGATGAAGCTGACGGCTAACACAATCAAGGGCCAGGTGCATTTTGGAGATGGGAAGGAGATGGGGTAGAAAGGAAGAAGGGGAGGGAAGGAAAGAAAGGTCAGGTCTCTTTAACCAGAGTTTTGGAGGCTAGAAGGAAACAAGAAGAGGAAGCACAGGGAAGAGTTGGGGAACACAGGAAGGAGGCAAGTGTTCAGACCTGAGTTGGAGAGAAGGAAACCACTCCCCTGAACCCTAGATCCCATCCACATCAGCAGAAGAGAACTTTCCAGTCCGTGGGACCCACCTTGTCATACATCCGATTCAGCAGCCGTGGGACCACAGGGAAGATGGTGGGGCGGAGAGCCTTCATGTCATCAGAGAGGAGGCGGATGTCTCCCTGGAAGAAGCCCACACGCCCTCCATGGCAGTAGACAACAGACTAGAGGAGAGGATGAGAAGTTGGGATCACTTAGGGTGGGAACTCCTGGCTGCAGGCCAGAGCTATCCAAAATTTTGCCCTCCATGGAGAATACCCAGGACCCTCCACCCAGCTCTGGCAGACACTGAATGGCAGGTAAGTGACCCACCCACCAACCCACAACCTTTGTACCAAGTCCCAACCAGGCCTAGGAAGAAGGCCAAGTGGAATGATGCTGGAGCGCCCATTCTTGTTGGTGCCTGCTCCTTCACATCCACTCTCAACCCTAGACATAAGCCACTCCATCCCACCCTGGAAACTCGGGTCTATGAAATGTTCTATTATCAACACTCCATAAATGAGTCTATTTCAGGTCCCTAGAAAGGCTTTGGATTTCCCAGAGGCATCTCTGCAACTGTAGAAAGATGTGCTATTTTCCTTGGTTGCTAGAGCTGATGGGAGACCAGGGGCTCCTGGCTGGTTCCTATGGAGCCAGAAGCACACGAGGAGCCTTATTATGTGCTCTGTTGTTTAACGCCCGGGGCAGCTCTTTAAGGAAGGCAGTGTCTCGGGCATGGCCATTTGTGGGAGAAGAACTCAAGGCTCAGAGAGGTAAAGTGGCTCGTCCAGCTGCATAAAACCAGTCGATGATAATGGCTGGTATGCTAATCCAGGCCCAACGATACCAGCTCTCCCCACCAGACAGAGTAGAAATATACTTGGAAGATATATTTTATTCACTGGCTGATCCTTTCAGTGGCACGTGTGTGGGAAATTCTTTGACTCCACCATCCTGTACGGATTCCCCGCTTTGCTCTCTCTCTCCTCTCACATAGAGCTATCTGAGGACCAATGCATAAACCAGGCCTACAGCCTAGGAGCCGTGAAAGCGCGATGCCACATTTTTACTGCTTCATTCTGGCCTTTAGAAGTTTGTAAGTCATGGAACAGAAGCATGTTGGCCATCACAGAGCAGTACCACACATAGCTGGGGTAACAAAGTTCTGAAGGTCTGTCACGCTCTTGGAACCGATGCCACCAACCAATGCCCTCTCCCAGTTGAGGTGTGTCTGTGAGAGAGGTGAGGTAGGTCTGGGTGTTTCCTGAAGCATCTCTCCTAGGGAGGACAAGTGGGGTGGCCAAGGTCCTCAGATCCCTCTGGCCCCTTGTGCTACCTTCTAAAGATGGAGTAATTTGATCCTACTTCACACAACCAGTGACAGGTGAGACTCTGTGTAGGTTCTAGGCACAGAGAGTGCCTCCCTGATGCCGAGGGGCCTTACCTGCACCATTCGCTCAAACATGTGTGCTAAAGGCAAATAGGAAAAGTGCACATCCGCACAAGTGGGGGCCCACTGACTCTGCAAGAGAACACAAGGAGCCCAGGCAAGTCCCAGTCAGCCAGGTAGGAGGCTTACCTGGATCACTCTCTCAAACATGTGAGCCAGAGGCAGGAAGGAGATGAGCACATCGTCCTGTCTCGGAAAGATCACTTTCTGCAGGTGACGGGCATGGGAGACAGAAAGGAAAGAAACACTGACAGGAAGACAACGAGAGAGTCATAAAACAATAAAGAGAAAAAAAAGGGTCCTGGGGGAGGGGCGGATGGGGAGTGGGGGTGGGGGAGGGGGAGGACAGAGAGAGGTGAGAAGAGAGGGGAAAACGATGAGAGAGAGGAGGAGGTGGGGGAGGGAAGGTGGAGGAGAGAGAGAGAGAGAGAGAGAGAGAGAGAGAGAGAGAGAGGCAGCATAGGAAGCGAAGTGTTAGGTCGCAGCGCCAGTGGGTGTAGGTTATCTGCAGAAGCAAAGAGCCACATGAAGCACATATAAACCAGCAGAGCCAGGCTCCGCAGGGAAGTCTCCTCTCAGGATGGCCTGCACCTCGCTTGTTTCTGTTTGTTGGTGTTGGCGCCAGCCTGGCTCTCTCCCCTCCCTACTCTTCCTCTTCCTGTAACATCTGCCATCCTTGCTACCTGAGCAGAGTCATGCAGTCTTGCCTTGACGGCACATTCTAGGCCTCGTGGAGGAAAGGGGCTCAGAGAGTCGTACATATATCATTTGTTCCAGCTAGGCTGAGTTGTGGGCGGGTGGCAGAGGAAAAGAGGCCAAGCCACAAACAGGTGGCTAGACATAGCCTCCCAAGCCATTGCTGGGAATCAGGCTGTCCTTAAAGGAGAATACACAAGCTGGGCACTATCCCACAGCTGTCTCCCAGATGGGACTGGTCCCAGAGACTGTTCCTGCCAGCGAAGGGTGGGGACTTCCTTAGTGGAACCTAACTGTTCTGTCTTGTACAAATCTTTGCTCTCCTTTTGCCTTTGAGCTGGCTCGCACAGACTTTGGGATCTTGGATCATGACTCCGAACCTGATCTCAGCCAGCAACCATGCCTCAGTTTTCCACCAAGTATCTCAGTGTTTGGGGTATAATGCCCCACAGTACCACGTAGCACACGCTCAGATAGTTTCCACAGTGGAGGAAGGGCCTGGCATCCTTTGTTCTGAAGGAAGCTATAGCACATACTCACCCTGCTTGGGACAGGTCCTCCTCTTTTCTTAGCTGTTTACAAACACTACCATGCTTTTGTCAGACCAAGAAAGCAAGCTTTTTGGACTTTGCAGTTACCCTTAAGTACAGCCTTACAATTAGCAGCTGAGGCTTACTTCTGAGATTAAAGTACATACAGGAGCTCAGGGATCTCAGTTTTTGAAGTGAAAAATGAAATCAGGCTTACATGCTCCCCACCCTCGCCCTGGGCTCTTAGAGCTTTTTGATATCAAGTGAATGTTGGGGGATGGGTCATTTCCACACTAGGGATGAAAGCTAGTCTGATGGCTTATGCTTGTAATCCCAGCATCTGTGAGGCTGAGGCAGGGGCATCAGGTATTTGAGGCCAGCCTGAAATACATAGTAAGACCCCAACCAAAAACCAAACCAAATCCAAAAAAACACCCCCAAAAACAGTATTTGAGGCTGAAAGTGGTTGTAAACGTGGGGTTACCCTAGTAAAAACAAGAACTTCCTGCCTGCAAGCGGCTGCCCTAAAATAATAACAATAAAACACAACTCTAACCATGTCTAGCCCGTGACCCTTGCACCACGTTCATCTCAGGATGACTGCGAATACGGCCCAGACATTTGAAGACTAGAGAGTCATACGGTAATATCGAAAAGTTGACACCCTGGCTAGAAAAACTCGAGGTGTGTCCTCAAGAAAGGCCTGTATGGGAAGTGTGCTTTATTCACCTCTGTCACTTTCAGAAAGCCTGAGAAATCGGCCACCACGTTCCCATGGGTGAGCATCGCACCTTTGGGGTTCCCTGAAAACAGAAAGCAAGAAAGGGTTTCATCAGGAGCCTGACGGTTACTCTTTGACCTCCACGTATGCGCTGTAGCATGGCATACCACGTATGTGCCGTAGCATGGCATACCACGTATGTGCCGTAGCATGGCATACCACGTATGTGCCGTAGCATGGCATACCACGTATGTGCCGTAGCATGGCATACCACGTATGTGCTGTAGCATGGCATACCACGTATGTGCTGTAGCATGGCATACCATGATGTAGCTACCAAACCTCTACACAAAACAAATAAACAATGTTAAAAGATATAACAACAAATTTTAAATGGTTAAATAAAATTACATAGGGGCTTGCAACTGTAGTCTTGGTTCTCTGAAGCCTTCCTTCAGAGGAGGAGAACTTCTGCGAGTTCAAGGCCAGCCTGGACCATAGACTGAGACTCTGTTTTTTAAAAAGGGTGTTAATTTTATGTACTATGTGAATTTTGCCTTTAAAAGAGAGAGAGAGAGAGAGAGAGAGAGAGAGAGAGAGAGAGAGAGAGAGAGATGTGCAAAATTTGTGAGGAGAATTTCTTTGGAGAGGGTTATACTGAGTCTTCGGGTCTTTTCTCTCAATCCTAATCTGAAACCCACAGGGACAGGGAGGTCTTGAAGAAGTCCACTGGTTCCTAGTTTGGATGGACATGGTGCCTCTGAATTCAACCTCTGTGACCATGACCATGGGACATTTTATTGCCCAATAGTGATAAGGAAGACATTTATTCAGGAGGAGAAAGAGAGAACTTCCCTCCCTGATCAGGTGGCATTTAGTAATGAGAATAAAAATAGATTCTTTCTCATAATTATATCCCCTGAGGCCTGTTTGCTCATCTCGCAGGCGACCCATTTGGCATCAGTCACAGCTTCATCTTCTAATTCAAGTGACAGAGGGGTCCCTCTGCCTAAGACATATGATGGATAAGATCTCGGCCTGTGATTGGTGCTTTCTCCTGTGATGTCAACCACAGAGGTGGTTCAGGGGGACATAGAAGGATGTGTTTCTTTAAAAAGTGACTATTTTTTTCCTAACAGGTAGTTGTCAAAATGTCTTCCTTTGGAAAAGAGAAAGACTCACAGGATCTGCCTCGCCTGTTCTGGCTCTTTTTATCCCAGCAACCCATCAGGCCTGAGCCCATGTTATCTCTCCTAGTTGACCCTCAAGATATGAATTCTACAAGGTCCTGGAGTCCTTAAGGTATTCTGAGAGTCACCTGGCAATTTTCACCTTCAGGTTCCTGAAGTTTCTAAGGATCCAGATACTAGATACAGAAGAGGAATGTCACAAAATTGATCCTTATGCCACAGAGCTGTGGGTCTGTGGGTCTGGCTGACATACAGATGTCCAACATAAACTCAGGGCAGAAGATCTGAAGATCAGGAGAGAGAGTTGTCTGGACGGACAAAAATTCGTACAGGATGAGTCTACATCTCTGGCAGTATGTCTTTTAAATTGGATGTAGAAAGTTTTCTGATTGCTCGCATGGAGAACAGAAACCATCCTGTGTTTTCTGAGTGATCTGGGTTGCAGAATCAAAGTGCAGGTCTTTGTGCCTGATATAAACAGTAAGACACTGCCACCCAGGTCAAAATCTCAGCGATACAAGATTGGTTCCTACTCAGAAGCTAACCCTCTAAGCACAAAGTGTGTTCACTTAATATCTTCTGGAAACTGAGGCTGAAGAGAGGTCACATGACTCTGAGGCTTCTCTAAGCAAAGAGGTGTCTCCCAAAGGACCAGCAGGTGTCCTGGCTCCACACAGAACTGATAGATTTTGTTCTCTTCTGGCCTGACCAGGAGATCTAAAGCACTGACTGATTCTAGGACATTCCTCCCACAGGGTAGAAGAAACTCTTTCCTGGAAATTCCTGCCAAATATCAGTGTCGGGTCATATTTCCTACATTTCCCCACTAGAAAAATAGCATAGCTTTCGTCAAAGCTAGCAGCCAGACACGCAGCATGCAAAGAAAGCATGTGGCTGTGCTGTGACATCAAGGGCAAGTGTGGATGACATGCTGACAAGAGGATGAATGTAAGAGGCACAACACAGGCTTAGCCTAAATCCAAAGAAGTCTAAGCATGTGGTCCAGCAAGATGATTTCAAGCCAAAGATCTGCTTGCTGTCTCAGACCCACCAGGCACTGGCCTTGACTTTAAAGCAGAAGGTATAGAACACTAAGTTCCAACCAGTTTTCCAACCCCATGGATGCTGCCCCTCTGCCCAGCTAGGTAAGGACAGCATGGCTTTTGACGTGTGTCCACAGTTGGGAAGGCACTAGATATGACAGCTGTCCCTTCCTGCTGGCCAACAGCATATTTCAATAGCATGAAGTATTTCCCCAGATAAAAGGGCAGCACCACTGACCAAGTGAGCCACTAAAATCCTGAAGCTCCTCACTCTTGGAGGGCAAGGAGATCCAAAGCTAAAAGGCACGGCAGTGACTTGTTCCCCAAAATCATGTCACACACACACACACACACACACACACACACACACACACACACACAAATCATGTTATGAAACTCAACACCAAAAAGACTTTGGGAAGTGCTATTTTAAAACCAACATAAGCCTGAAGGACACTTGTAAAATTCTGGGCTGGCTCTGGAGAGTGGAGGCTGTATTACTTTTCTGAAAGGATTTAACAAAATATAGTTTTAAAACATCTTGAAACCCAGTTGAGTTAATGGCAAGAATCACCCCCATCTGCTATCTGATAAAGGCCCACCGCCCCTCAAGACCTACTGGCTTGCATAACTCAGCTTTTGTGGTCAGGGGTCTCCCAAATGCTGTGTGTGCTTTTCCTGTGAAAAGTTGGGGGATCCCAAGTCACTTCCCACTGAGAACTATCATCAGGCTGGCCAATCCTTGGTCTGGAAGTAAATGTTGGGAAGTTCATGTGCATGCAGGGTGAAGTAAGACATGATTTGAATGAGAATCTCTTACAGTCTTAGGCACTTGCGTACTTAGTCATCAGTTGGTAGCATTGTGTGGGCAGTTTAGGAGGTGTGCCATTGCTGGAGGAAGGCCACTATGTCACTGGGGACAGGCTTTGGGACTGTAAAGACTCAGGTCAATGCTAGTTTGCTCACTCTGCTTCTTGCTTGCATTTTGAGGTGTGGGCTCTCACCTCTCAGCTCTCAGCTTCCAGCCACCCTGTTGGCCACCGTTGCCTTGTTGCAATCTCCATGACTAAGGGCTCTAACTCTCTGGAACTGCAAATCCAGATAAGCCCTTCCTTCCATAGGTTGACTTGGTCATGGAGTTTTTCACAGCAATACAAAAGTAATTAAGACATTTCCTAAGCCATCAGATGAAAGAGGCAGTGACAAGGACACTGGCAGGAAAAGTTCAAAGAGCAAGATGCTGATCCCTGGCCTCTTCATGAAGCTGGTTTGCTGTCACGCCTGCTAGCCTCACAGACTGTGCTGAGGGGAGCAGCAAAGTGAAAGCAGGGATGGGGTCTGTAGACTGCAAAGTGCTGTATCCAGATTTTCTCTAGGAAGTGTTTCTAGATTATTCTTGCTGGTCCACTCCTCAGTCAGTAGCAAGCACAGTCATTTATGCTCATGTCTTTTTCCTGGCAATCTTGCTCATGGCTGTCCTTGCACATCTTACCCCACATCTCATTTGTTACCTTTAACTGCCTCTTTCCAGGTGAGGACTTGGGGACAATGACAGCAAAGGGCTTAAATGATTGGCTTGTAGTATTCTAGCAAGTGGTAGGGAAGGGGTTTTGAGCCCATACTCCTTTCCTGGTATCTGACACAAAGGCCAGAAAGGGTCTGAAAACAGAGGGAAGAGCTATTTCCCATAAGGAAATGACTTCATGAGCAGATACCATTCTCTAACTTGTGACCCAGCTGCCTAGGCTCCATTGTCCTGGGTCTAGCAGGTGCTGAGTCCTCTCACCATCCATTGACATCTGCCCATCCCTGCCTTGCCCACTATAGCCAATGGCAGAAACAGAAGGAAGCCAACAGCAGTAGCTGAACAGGACCAGGCTGACTCTACTCCACAGAGGGCACAAGAGACGCCTGAAGTCACCTCCCAGGCAGCCAGGAAGAGGGGCATCTGGGCCTCGACTTACCTGTTGTACCACTTGTGAAACACACAATGGAGAGGTCATCGGGCCGTGGAGGCTGTGGGAACAAGAGGAGACATATGTTGGGGAGAGCCAGTGGGAACCTCTACTACCCTACCCCGTGTGTATGCTACAGTGAGTGATGTGTTGGGCATGTTACTTTCCAACTACAGTTGGAAAGATGAGCAGGTAATCACAGAGGAAAGAAGCATGGTATGTGGATACATGTTGGTCCTACCAACCTCATACCTGGTCCCATCTCTACTCCAGCCTGAGTAGAAGTCGACATGGAGTTGGGCTGTAGAAACCAAAGACTCTGTCTTTCTACTAGGCATGGCTTGCTGTTGAGCTGTTTACAGCATCCTAAGCTCTGCATCAGGCCCTAGCTGCAGCACTGGGCCCATGGTCCCGGGTCAGTAGGAGGAGCCCACCTAGTCCATGTGCACACGGAGAACATCTTCCTAAAGAAGTGGCATGTAAAGTGATGTGCAGAAGCCAGCAAGACTTATCCAGGTGAAGGGAGCTTCCGGGAGGGGACTCGTCTGGTCACAGACCTCATAGCATTGGACACAGGGCATGCTGAAGAATCATGGACCCATTCTCTGAGGCTGAGCCAGGGGTAGGGGAGATGTAAAATTACACAGGGCACTCATAGAAGGGTCTAGGAAGCAGAGCTCTGGCCTGCTCTGGCCTGGATGTGAGAAAGCTCACCAGGGGTGGCGAGGGAGTGGGGAAGATGGTGCAAGAGGGGGCCTGGAAGCCAGAGGCCTTGTGAGAAACTTGAACTCTTCCCTTGAGCGGCCAGTCCAGAGGTCAGAGACCATTACTGTAACCTGACTTTGGACGGGACTGCATGGGTTGACACCCAGAAAAGTTCAAAGAATGAAAATGAACCAAGAAAAATGCAGGATGGTGCTTATGCTTGTAATCTCACTACTGGGAGGCAGAGACCACCAGACTGATGGGGCTCTCTGGCCAGCTAGACTTGCCCACTTGGCCATGCCTCAAAGAATGGAACCTAAAAAAGTCAATTGAGGCTGATGTTGGACCTCCATACTTACTCATATACACTTGCATAAACGTTTACATACATATAAACGTGACATACACGCACACACACACACACACACACACACACACACACACACACACACACGTCAAAAGATAAGTACAAAGACAGCTGAGCCACAAGTCCCTGGGCCATGAGGTTCACTTCTAGTTCTTGGATGTTTCTGCCTGTCTCATGCTCTGCAGGCTTCACAGCATTCAAGGGAGAAAAAGAAAAACAAGACTTCCCCATAAAAATGTTACAAGAAAACTGAGGGTGGCCAGGCCTGGATGTCCTTGTGTCTCTCTCCTGTCCCCAGTCCTTCCCTGGGCTCCCAGCCCACAGCAATTTGGGCAGCTGGGCAGGCGATCCTAGGCTACATACAAGATCTGCTTATTAATATGGAGTTATTTGTTGGCCTGTCTACAGCTATGCGCAGTGAGGGGCTCTGAGAGGACAATTCTTACTCACTAGCTTGCTCACCAATGCCTGCTGGGAGATTAGCTTACCACGGGGGCATGATGATTCTCTTGGCCACAGTCCTGAAAAGAAGAAAATACTGTCTTAAAAAGGCTCAAAGCTTAAAATATTAAAAAATCATAAATTTTAAAAAATCAAAATCATTCACCACAGTAGGCGTTGCTCTTACACCAAGCCCAGAGTTTAGGGCCCCTGATCAGACATGGGCTATGGCAACAAATGCCACTTGGGTGGTCCCTCCTCAGGTATATTCTAGCCTGAGACTCCTGGTAAGAGGGAGAATGCTGAGGGGCCATAGGCCCATCCCATATGGTACAGACAGAGAGCCTGATACTCAAGGAGAAGCCAGTACTATACAGATACCACTTGGTTTTGGTACATTTTGGAAAACACACACAAAAGAATGGCTGAACAACTTGGGCTTCTAGATGATGACAGTCAGTGATTGGGGGTGGTGGTAGGAAGGCAGGGAGAGGAGCTGCCAGTGCAGGTGTGGCTAATGACAGAAATGTTACAGTACATAGAGTCATGGATGCAGTGAAGGACAGAGATAGATAGATAGATAGATAGATAGATAGATAGATAGATAGATGATAGGTATGAGGACAACTGGAGGGCTTTGGGGTGGGGCAGAGTCTACATCCCATAAAGCATGGTTGAGGATAATTGTTCTGAGCAAGCCTGGGGCTCAGGAGACCAGGAGGCCTTCCAATGCCCTATGAGTCCACATACTGCCACCAATCTGATGCCTCTGGGGTGGTTGTGTACAGAAACATTAATTTTGTGGGCTGCTGCAAGGGTCTGGATTCTATTGGTAAGAACCTTTTCAGGTTTCTGGATCATCAGTCTTGTGGTACAGATAAGTTTACCTCTTCTGCAAGTGAGGAAGCTCAAGAGGCCATGTGAGTGCCTCTCAGGACAGGGACATCATCCATCTGTTGGTGCCTGGGGCCACTGATGGACCAATCTCAAAGTGTTTCAACTTAGAAAGTGTATGGAAGCACAAACCCCAGGCCTTCCTCAACTACCCCTTGCAATGTCTGCCATGTCTTGCCACCAATGAATCTGAAGGGCCCAGAAGAGCCACCCTCAGGCATGAGTGGGGTAGGTAACTAGCAGCTGTGAGTTGGCAGCCAGCCAGCTGTAACCTTACAAACATCGTACATCCAGATTCTCACCTCTATAGCCTGCATGGACTTGATTTCCACTCCGCACTTCTTTCCTCTCTCTTTCAGGGAATCCTCAAATGGCTCCATGAGGATGACCAGCTTGAGGCCCGGTGTCTCCTTCCTCTCCACATGCTCCAGCAGAAGTATAGCCTTGTGGGGTTTATCCACAATGACGGTGCAGATGTCCGCTGTGGGGACCAAAGGGGAGAGTCAGACTGAGTAGGTGCAGACTGGGACTGGACAGGCCACAGCAGGTCACTATTACCAGCTGGTGTGTAAATAAATGTTTGAGACAGGCTATAAGTGCCATGCATCGTATGTACCATGAGCACTGGGAGGAGTCAGGGCAAAGGCCAGGGAGCTTCCTGAGGCAGATACTTTCCTTCAGGCAAATCCATCATCTTAAGTCTGCTTGGGGTATTTATTGCCACAGCAAGAATGATGCCAAGCTGCAGAAACCTTATATGGTCATAGTCTTTTAGAAAATAGAGAGAGAGAGAGGTTCTCTCTTGGCATCCCAGACCCAGGGAAGGAGGCTTTAGGTGAGACCTGAATAAGGACAGTTCAGACTTAGGAGGCCAAGTCAGGGTCCACCATATAAGCTCTTAGTGTTTTGGTTTGCTTTTTCAAATTGTGAGCTAGAGTCTCACACAGCCCAGGCTGGTCTCTAGCTGGCTGTGCTGTGGAGAATGGCTTTGAACTTCTGGTCCTCCTCCTTCAACTTTCCAAGTGCTGAGATTTCAGACATGGTCCACTGTGTCTGGCTAATATCATAGTATTTTCTGAGGCCAGAAGTAACATTTCTTTTATGAATGCCCAACCATCAGTATGACTCAAGAGGCTGGAGGATGAGGGCTGGTTGCTTATTAAGGAGAGAATGGAGCTGGGACTTACCTGTATTGATGATGTAGCTGATAGACCCTGGGCCCAGGGTGTCATAGAGTGGTACCACCACCATAGAATACGTGTAGCAGGCCAGCTCAGCAATGATCCACTACAGAAATGCAAAGTTGGGGTTAAGGGGAAGGAGGTAAGATCAACCTAGTGAGTCGGTGTGTGCCAAGGTTAACCCAAAACAACTCTAGAAAATGCTTGCTAGGCTAGTGTATAAGCGCTGGATTTCATGTTCCAACAGTCCAGATCCATTCCCTGACCCCACATGGGCCCCTTTATCATGACTTTTCCTCCTCTGTGGCTCCAGGTACAAGGTGGATGGAGCTTGGGTAGGACATTCATTTCTGCTGCAGGGAAGAGTTGGGCAATCAGGTGGTAACACTATGGCCCTGGATCTCACTTTTTTTCAGTCCCAAGGCCCTACCAAGAGCAGAAACAAGACCCTCAACCCCTATTCCACTGGTACCTCTGAAAGCAGTCAGACAGATGCTCACCTCGGGCCGATTTTGTGCAAAAACACCAATGAACTGTTCTGTGCCCACTTTACAGTCATGCTGGAGAAGTCCCGACCCCAGAAATTCAGCCCTTTTGGCCACCTGCACATAAATGGGTGGGGGTGGTAGAGAAAGGAGAAGGCTTGAGCAGGGATTGTCCAGTCTTTTCTCTTCTGGGCTCCCCATCCAGGCACACAGAAAGCCCCTTGAAGCTGAGGCAGAGGAATTTGGTGGGAAGGCCAGAAAAATAAAATGTGACCTGCTCTGGCTTGTCAACATCCCATAAAGGATGTATGTGTGGAGGGGGTTCATGAAGCCCCCCACCTATCCCCTGGGAGATGTCCATGGTCAATGGCTGGGGTGGGAGTGGGGTCCTAGTTTTCAGTGATATGGTTGCTGGTAAGTTGCTCACATTCCTGTAACTAAGCCCTTACCCGTTCCCATGTAAGCAACCCCACCTAAACTCAGCAGGTCACAAAAGCCAGACAGGAGACAGAGAGAGAGAGAGAGAGAGAGAGAGAGAGAGAGAGAGAGAGAGAGAGAGAGTGTGTGTGTGTGCGCGCGCGCATGTATGTGTGTCGGGGTGGGGATTTGTCAGGAAGGAGTTCAGTGGGATAAGAGGCAAAAGCAACTCAGACACATTATACACACCACTGTGACACTGTCACAGAGTTTAGAAACAAGTACAACAGTGAAAAACAAAACAAACAAGGACCTTGTAAACATTCTACACCAGGCTTCGAATGTGGGCATTTTCCAGTGTAACACATTTCTCTAAGGACTTTGAATAACTTTTAATATTGTACATACATTTGTACATTGCAGTCTGTTTTACTTTACTGTTATGGCTTCCTGGTTTGGTTGGTTGGTTGGTTGGTTTTTTTTTTTTTTTTTTTTTTTTTTTTTTTTTTTT
>JANHMN010000025.1:10841348-10909486 GCA_030674055.1 Rhabdomys pumilio
GAGAGAGAGAGAGAGAGAGAGAGAGAGAGAGAGAATGTGTGTGTGTGTGTGTGTGTGCAGGCGCACATGTTTGTGTGTCGGGTGGGGATTTGTCAGGAAGGAGTTCAGTGGGATAAGAGGCAAAAGCAACTCAGACACATTATACACACCACTGTGACACTGTCACAGAGTTTAGAAACAAGTACAACAGTGAAAAACAAAACAAACAAGGACCTTGTAAACATTCTACACCAGGCTTCGAATGTGGGCATTTTCCAGTGTAACACATTTCTCTAAGGACTTTGAATAACTTTTAATATTGTACATACATTTGTACATTGCAGTCTGTTTTACTTTACTGTTATGGCTTCCTGGTTTGGTTGGTTGGTTGGTTGGTTTTTTTTTTTTTTTTTTTTTTTTTTTTTTACCACATTTGAGAGGTTTTTTTTAACCATAAATAACGTTTGAATTGACAGTCACTGTGCAGATAAACGCTGAATTCACATTGTTCTATTTTTTATATTATGTTGTATAAAACATATGAAATTTTCCAAGGCAAAAAAAAAAAAGCTATTTTTTTTTTTACCTTGAATTTTAAAAAATGAGGCCTCTGGGACCCAGCTGGATACTCCTGCGCCTCCTCTCGATCCAACAGGAGTTGGACAGAGCTAGACAGGATGGGGGCTGTGCCCTCACTCACCTCTTGGTAGGACAGCCACTGGTAAGGTTGCTTTGGCTTCCGGAAGCCAAGACAGGGTCCGTTCCCTGCAGAGACACAAGTGGGCCTTGTGTCAGGGAGGATTCACCTCCTGCCCCTGTCCACTAAGCACAGGGTGGGAAAAAATGTGCTGTGGGTGCCTCTGGCTCCAGGAAACTTCCCTCCAGCAGTGTGTCTGTGGCTCAAGAAGGTTGTAAGAATGCAAGAACAGCTTCTCCCCGGGGATCGGGGAGGCCAGGAGTGAAAATAGCATGGTACCTAGTTCCCATTATGACTTACACGGCAGTTCCTATGAGAGATCTAATAGGGA
This sequence comes from Rhabdomys pumilio, assembly GCA_030674055.1. Taxonomy (NCBI): domain Eukaryota; kingdom Metazoa; phylum Chordata; class Mammalia; order Rodentia; family Muridae; genus Rhabdomys; species Rhabdomys pumilio. The sequence continues at coordinate 10,842,356 of JANHMN010000025.1, forward strand.
ACTTATATCTGGTGGCAGCGGGCAGTGGGAGCAAGTATCAGGATAGCCCTCTGTGACAGCCTCCCTTTGTCTCATACCTGGGACTATTGAGGCATCTCAGGGGTACAGGTTCCAAACCATGTTTGACAGTATGATATGGCAGTTCTAGGCTCTCCAGGGGCTGCCCATGGAGGGTATGGAGAGTACAAGGCACTCAATATGAAGGGTTGAAGCAAAGCTGAAGTGAGCCCTAACCCATCTAAGTCAGCTGCTTCTCTTACTGGTGGAAAGACCAGGAACTCTCTGCTGACCTGGACACTGCTATCTCCCTCATCCCATGTTGGAGATCTGCTCAGTGCCTGATACAATTTTCCATATACCTCTCCTTACCTGAGATGCTAAGCCCTCGGCAGAACACCTGGTACATGGTCCGGGCATCGTCATAGTAGTGGGTAAGCAACTGTGTGCAACCCCCAATCACAGATCGCCGGGCTCCACCACTGTCCTAGAAAAGAAACACATCAGAGAAGTTGGCTGAGGTAGGCAGGAACATTAGGAATTAGGGCCCTGGATGCACTCTTGGTTCACAGGGTTGAGGCTTGGAAGTGCTCACATTCATGGCTTGTTCACACCAGAGTATACGCACCCAGTTTGTTTGTGCCCACACTCAACAGAATTAGTTACTACACACAGGCACGGTTTACTAACGTCTCACACACATCTACACTTGACAAGTACACAGTGTTTGCATACCAGATCAGCAGACACACAATGCTCACATTTTTTTTTTTAAAGGAACTCTTGAAACAAAGCCCTAGAATAGAATGGGAGTCTGTTATCACTCAGAATCAGGATCAGCCTGCCAAGGTACCCTGCACTGGGCCATCTATTGCTATGCTCCTAGGATAGCTATATATAACCTTGAACTAAGAAGATTGGTACCCATCATTGACATGCTAACATGGATTTGCTGATGACTATGCTTTAAGGTACTTTCCAAGAGTATGGGTAGTGGGAGTACAGACTGGGCAGCAAGACCCTGGGCCCTCAACAATGCAGATCCAGAGAGGCATGAAATGAAGGCCCTCTGCGATGGTGCCAGGGATAGGAGTAGGACATCTGTGCCTTCCTCTTCCCCAGGATCCCCAAGCCCTTCTTCTTCTGCCATGGCCCTGCCTGATCTCTCATGCTATTTGGGTTGTCCTGGGATGGCCCAGAGCCAGCTAGTTTTTGGAACATTGGGTCTAAAGAAAAATTAGCACCACAGAACAAACAGCCAAATGCAAAACCACAGGCAGCTCTCAACCATTTGGAGTGGAAAGTTCTGATCTGCCAGTTCTGTCCAACAGAGACTCATGTGGGAAGTTAGGGGTACATGCCTGCTTCATACCCGGGCAGCAGATATGATGCTGCACAAGACTGTGTGCCAGGGACTGGGGTGGGGGCTTATGTGTGTGTGTTGGGCAGGGGCACCTGGTTGGAGTTTGAGGGATGCACAGGGATTGGCCAGGCAGAATGTATAGTATGCAGTAGCAAGCACACACTTACGGTATAGGAGCACAGAGTGCTGGGGGACTGTGGGTAATCTGTGGTGCTCTAGAGAAACACGAAGTGAGAACAGTCTAGAGAGGGACACAGACCCAGGAGTGAGGGCTGGACTTTGGGCAGAGGGAAGGGAAGGGCTTTAAGCTGGAGTAGCGAAATAGTCTGAGTTATGTGTGTCCCAAGGAGTATAAGAGTGCTTGCCATCCTCACCTCATTTCTTGCCCCTGTCCCCTTTGCCTAGTTCACACAGCCACTCATGTTCCTGAAGGACAAGGACAGAGAAGTCTTCCCTGAAAGGGTGGGTCTTTCTGGAGGACAGGGACAGAGGGTCTTTCCTTAGGTCTGTCTGGGTGAGTTGTAATTATAAGCTGAACCAAATTCAACTACTCCTAGTGGTTTCCCTGCACCATCCTACCAACTGCTTGGTGCTCCTTTGAGTACTCACTTTACAAACTCAGTGAGGCCCAGAGCCACAGAGCTCAGGGAGGTGCTTTCAGGCCTCCAGCCTAGGATTTCTCTTCTCCATTCTCATCCCCACAATGCTGGCCTTTTCCAGCCCCTCTCCAACTGCCCAGCACCAAATACAAGCCAGCGCTTCCCCAACACCACATACTTTCAAGTACACCTGGGCCTTCACACCCATCACTCCTTCTAAGAAGTCAGCCTGGAAATCCAGATCTCTGTTCTCTCTGTGCTCTTCCCAGTCGGCAAAACACTGCCAGGCTGATGGTTACCAAGATGTATGATCAAGAACAAAGTGAGATGCGCAAGTGTGTGGAACGTGACCCCACTTAAACCAGGGGAGCTGGGTGTGGTGATGTGCACCTGGAATCCTAGCACCAGGGACCCAGAGGCAGGAGGATCAGGGGTTTGAAGCTAGCCTGGGTTACATGAGACCCTGTCTAGAAAAAAACATAACCAACCAACCAACCACGAAAAAGGAGGTGAGGCTATCTCTTTGCTCCTGGCTGGCACAGAACTCCTAACAGAACCAAAGGCCAGCTGCAGGAGGCAGAAGTTTTTTGGAATGAGGCCTTTCATTTCTTATGAACCATGTGAATGCACTCTCCATGGAAATGGCACAGCAATGTTTAGAACACAGGCAGAATTAAATACAAAACAAGCCAAACAAACAAACAAAAAAAACCAAACCAAACCAAACAAACAAAAAACAGCCATAACCCAAACCAAAACAACAGCAACAAAAACTAGTTACTCTTCAAGAGGACTGGGGTTCAAGTCCCAGAACCCATATGACAGCTCACAACTATCTGTAATTCCAGTCTCAAGAGATATGGCACCCTCCCACAGACATATGTGCAGGGAAACACCAATGCACATATAAAAAAATGAATCTTAAGCAAAGGCCAAAGTCCTTAAATTCCACGGAGATGCAAACCTCACTAGTTCCTTGCTGGCAAGCCAGTGAGTGTATCTTCCTGGTTACTGCTAACCTCCCTCTGAGCCAGGTTCTGTGAGAGGAAAAGGCCCTGGGACGAGCTCAGCTCTGGTCCCTGTCAGCCAAGACTAGGGGCAGGAACTTGGGAGTGAATTTATCCTGCAGGCCCCAAGGACCTACTTAGCCTGCCTGATAGTGAAGGTCAGGCTTTGCCAAGGGTCAGTCCTTGGCAGAGGTGGGAGGACCATCTTACTGGCAACCTTGCTCAAGGCTGCTGCGGAGCCTGTTGGCTGGTTACCAGGGAACACCAGGAATTTTTGGGTTACTTGGAGTCAAACAAGCTACAGGTTTGACTTCTACCTTCTGGAGCTACTTTGCATGATGGGACAGCTCCTGCCCTGCTCACCTCCACTTCTTCCGACTGCTTCAGGAGGTTGCATGGTGGTTGCAAGGCCTTTGGCCGATGGGTGAGCCAGTAGGCAATGATGGCAGCCAATGCACCCATACTCACGAGGGTGGTAGCTGAGAGGCTGCGGAAAAACTGGCCCAAGTCCGATAGCTCGGGCAGCCGCAGGATCCTCAGGATCTCCTGGGTCTGCATCTTCTCCAGAAGTGAGAGGACAATCTCTGTAGGGAATAAGAGATAGGTGAGAGAGGAGACCAGACAGACAGGCCATGGAGGAGTTGCTAGAGGATGGGTCAGATATGCAGTCTCCTAGTACAATACAGTAAAGCCCAAAAGATGGACACCTGGAGATGCTTTACTCTGGTGAGAGACTAGAGCCCTCACTACTCACACCTGACAGCCTGGCATCAGTGTTCCTGAGAACCACATGCCCATGCCAGGGCCATGACTCTACATCTTCCAGGGGCTAGTATGTACTGGCAGTTCTAGGCACAGAGTCTCTCGGATGCTACCGACTCCACCTCTGAGACTGAACCCAGGCTTTGACTCTGAAGGAGAGAAGGAAGGGGAATTTGGCAGAGTCTGTGGACTAGCCCAAATTGATAGCTCCAGGCTTCATGACTTGAAGGTGATGACCTGTATGGCAATATGACTGTTGTGGCTCTACCACACATGGGGTACCAACAGGCATAGCTGGCCCTGCCCTTGACTGGATATAGTTAGTGGAGCAGAGGGAAGTGTTTAGGCATTAAACTGATGGGAAGAGGGAAGTAAGCAAGGCCAAGAGAAATGACTATAGTGGTGGATGGGTCTCGTGGTACCAGCACCTTCTTCGATGTGCAGGTGGTGGCCAGGGTGTACTCCTACCCACTGTGGTCCAGTGAATTCTGGGAGACATGGAAGATGCCATGGGGGGTGAGCAGGGCATCATCCAGAAATATCTTATGTCCTTTTGTTAGCTGCTTGGTGATGACACATTGACAGAGCAGGGACAGCTCGCTAGGCTTTGGGTTCTGCATCTTGCTCAGGACTGAGAGGCTGCAGAGTAATTGGTCAGGTGTCAGATGCTAGGACTCACATTGGAGCCTCTTAGTGTCACTATCCAGTATGACTTGGAGCTAGAAGCTCTTGGGATATGCATAGGTCTGCCATTCCAGTGGTTACAGGGCAGGCTCTGGACTGCCTCGCCCTGTTTGCAGGATGTCTCTTCATGGGCCCTTGACATCATGGAAGTGGTTGGTATGGTTTCCCTTTTTGAGAAACAAAAATAAATGCCAGCAGTGGTGACTCTGGAGCCACAGGATAGGAGCTAAACAATTGCTTGACCTCTGACTATTTATTCCTCCAATAAATAGTAATTGAGCTAGCCTATGACATTACCACATGGCATGAGGTCAACAATGTGCAAAATCATCATAGGCAGAGGGTTCAAGTCTCTATTTATAAACTACACACGGTTAAGCATACCCTACCCTCTCTGAACCTTCACTTCCCCATCTTTGAAATGGGCACAGTACCACTGGGCATGGCATAGCCACAGAACTATAGACATAATTACAAGATGCGTTTGTTAGATGGGGGAGGCTGCTCAGCCCTGGAAAGAGTAGAGGCAGGACTGGCCCAGGTGGCCCAAACACTGGAAAGAGGCAGTTTGTCCTGGACCCGTGCTGCCATGGTTGCAGCTTTGCAGATGTACACCACCAGGCTTTCTGAGTTCCAGGGATACTCACCAACCTCCATGGGCGCTCCTAGAGATCTGTGAACATGGGCCCCTAGTCTGGCAAAGGCACCATCCCTGATCTGTGGAGCTTGAAACCCAATTTTATTAGCAGTTGTTTTGTTGTTGTTGTTGTTTAAATGTGTGTGGGTATTTTGCTTGCATGTATGTCTATGTGCCACATGCCTGGTAAAGGTCAGAAGAGAGCGTCAGATTCCTTGAAACTGGAGTAAGCAACAGTTGTGAGCCACTATGTTGGTGCTAGGAATTGAGTCTGAGTCTCTGGGAAAGCAGCAAGTGTTCTTAACTGCAGAGCCATCTCTCCAGCTCCCTCCAGAAAGCAGTCTTCTTAAATAAGATCAATGATAAAGAAAACATCCCACAGCAGTCTCTCTCTCTCTCTCTCTCTCTCTCTCTCTCTCTCTCTCTCCCTCTCTCTCTTTCTGTATGCAGGTCAACTGACTTAAGATTCTCATTATTAGAGCAGAGTCACATCTATAGACCAGTAACTCCACCAAGGAAAAAAGGAAAACCCCTCTACGGAGGGAGGGCTCTGGGCAGGTGGCCAAGTGGCCTTCTCTTCTGGGGACATCCCCTTGCCTAAAAGTGTAGATGGGAAGACCAAGTTCCAGCCAGACCTACCAGATGAGTGACTCACTACTTAGTGGGAAATCTAGATGCTTCCACCAACTTTTGGAGTGGGCTCTGAGCTGAGGGTGTTTTCCTTTAATGCAATCAACTGACTCAGTGGGCTCCCATCCAGCCACAAGACTCCACTAGATAGTTTAAAACAACATTAAAGAGGCTGAAAGAATGTCTTGGAATCACCAATCCTTGGTGATTCAGTTGCTCACAGGCAGACCTCTGGCTGCCACACAAACCAGGCATCCAAGGAAGGGGGTTGGAATGCTTGCCACCATCCCAGGGCACAGCGTGGGATGGCTAGGTCAGCCATCCGCCCTCCCACCCGTGTATCTGACAGCCTCTATGTGGTCTCTGTTCTCACCAACTCAGAGTTGTAGGGTAGACATGAGGGGGTGGGCGGCGTTGTACAGTATGGTCTAGGCTGTGATCAGACACAAGGCGCAGAGGAGGTGCCTGACTCAGCTATGACAAGACAGAGTGGGCTTCTGGCAGGAAGTGATACAGTTGTTGAGGTTGAAGGGTGAGGGGAAAAGGTAGTCCTAGGCAGACAGAAGCCAACATGCAGAAGCTGGAGAGTGCCTGGAACTCATGGGGAGCTGAGTATCCTATTCAGGTAATAAAGTCTTTGAGTCCCTGAAATCCTGTACAAAGGTCCCCATGGCAAGCCTTTGAGGATAGTCTCTGAGCTTCAGGAAAAGTGGGACTTGATTAAACTTCCCAACTTCCTGATTCCTAGAAAAACCCGTACAATGTACCACACTGTTTAGCCCTCCGGACAGCTTTTACAGTCACTGCAAGGGTGTCTCCACTATGTTAGTGGAGGAAGCCAGCTATGTTAGTGAGTGAAGGGCATGGAATGCATCCCCTTGATTCACGTGGCCACCCTACCCCTGCTAACACACACCCATTTCCACAATTTTCCTCTCATTTGCAATCATGTTGGGCACACAGAAAAACATAAACAATAAACAAACAAAACCCGGCTCTCGTCTTGTCAGAAGGACCCAGGTTCAGGTCCTGGGAGGTGGTGGTAATGTGCAGAGATTGGACATGGGATCAGCCAGAGGGATCAGTCATGTGCTCTTTGCTTTGCACACACCATGAGTCTCCTCCCACCTGGACCAATGAAAGGCATTAGATGAAGGACATCCCACTGCTCCTCAGGTGACTGTCTACTTAAGGAGCTGTCTATAGTGGCCATAGCTCCGTTGGCCCCGAGTCTGGCCTGCAAGCCTCCTTGGCAACCAGAGGGTTCTGTTTTACCAGCTTTACCTCCTTACACAGTCAAAAGTGCTTGTGTTATTTTTTTTTTTCTTCTGAGTTTCCCTTCAGACCTGGGAGACTCTTCGGGGCAGAGCTATGAGTCCAGGTCCTCTGAGGACACTGGCTCTGAAGCCAGTGTCCACCACCAAACCCTTGGCATGTGGGAGGGGAGAACAAAGACTAGGTCTGGGAGTCTGGTCTCTGGTTATCTTACACAGCCTTGGCCTTCTCTGACCTCCTGTTACCTGGGGTGGTCCCTGAGGCACAAGCCCAGCTGTCTCTTTCCATGGCCCAGGAGGCTTTTCTGGTTGCAGCAGCTATGGCTGGTAGGGGTATACAGACAATACCCCAGGGGCTAGCAGATGCTGCCGTTGCCAAGTGAGCTGCTGTGGGTGTTTGTAACTGTTCACCTGGCAGGGAGGACCCAATGTTCAGCAGAAACTAGGTTCCTCCCAAGCCTCTCCCTCTAACAAGGAACCTTTTGGACTATCAAGTAGTAGCCCAGACTGGACACCTGAAACTTCTGCTCACAAGCTCACCCTGGAGGGTGGATGGTTTAAGCCGTCAAGAACAGAACGAAAGGTTCATAGTCCCAAGCACAAACTATAGAAATGGCCCTGGGAGACAGTGAACCAGCGTTGAGGGACCCTTCTGCTGATGCAGCTTCCCATCCCAGTACTCCACATCTTCCTAAGCTACCATTATACTTCTGTATGAAATGAATGCCCACTACCCTGTGCAGCCCAGATCCCCACGCTGGCCTCTTTGTGGATCTCTTTTCTCTAACCTGTACTTGTGTTTGCACCAGAGTTAATTTCCTGTCACACAGATGTGACTCTGTCATGCCACTGCCCAAACACCTCATCTAGTTCCCTACTGCCTTCTGACCCAATGTCCAGACTCAGCATGTTTGCCCTGAGGATACCTATATCCCTCTGAATCTTCTCTTGGATTTCCTTAGCATCACCCTGGATACTCTGAACATCAGTAAGGCCTGGTCTAGTCGGGTTCTGGACCTCTGCAAACCTCAACAGCCTGCAGTAATAGTGGGCAATGTGAACCAAGCCATCAAATCATCAAACGACCACCCTACCTCCCATTGGAGAGCTCAAATCACAGCCTCACCAGGCCCCAAAGTGTAGCACTCTAGTAAGCAAGTTAGGGAAAGAGCCAAAAGGTGGATTCCAGTGCCGGACTGAACAGCAACCAAATCTTAATTTAGACTCCTGATAGCTATGTGGTCTTGGGCAAGTCACTGAACCCTTCTGGGCTTCTTCTCAAATAGGATCATGGGCAGGGAGTAGATGCCAGGCACACGATAAAGGAAGCGATTTAGTGGAGAGCAGTTAGCTGAATCGGTTACATCATGTGTTTGCCAGCCAAGGGGGCTCAAAGACAACTTGCAAAAGGCAATACAATCACCATCCTACCTTTCCAGCAGGCTCCGGGCACTGAGGAGGTGGTGGAGCTGATCCTGCTAGAACCAGTCTCCCTTTCCAGGGCCTGTGGAGCCCAGGGAAAGAGGTTACCACATCTTGATCAAAGGACAAAAGTTGCGAAGGCCCAGCCCCTGGGGACAGCTGATGGCAACGGCTGCCTGCTCTGAGAAGATGGGGATAGGAGACTAACTGTAGGAACGGTAGCTCCCCTGTGGCTGTGGGAACAGGTCTTGCAGGGACCAAGGCACAGAGCAGCTCTGTGAGGCGCTGTTGGCCCCTCAAGGCCCCCACTGGCCCCCCCTTCATCTGCACATGGGGCGGTGTTGGCTCAGGCCAGCTCAAAGCCAAGCAACCAGGCCTTAACACTTTCACTGCCAGCCTGCCAGGGCCTCAACCCATGCCTTCTACCTTCCGTGACCCCACATTATAGTCTTTAGTCTGGGAGGGGAGTTGGCCATGGCTTAGAAGACAAAGCCTCTCTCTCTCTCTCTCTCCCCCTCTCTCTCTTTCTCTCTCTCTCTCTCTTGCTCTTCCTCCCTCCCTCCCTCTCTCCCTCTCTTCCTCCCCCTTTCTCTCCCCCTTCCCCCCCCCCCACACAAACACACACCCCTGAGACATTAATTGGAGGCCAGGGAACTTGGCTTCAGCATCTCCCAATCTGCCAGATTTCATTTCTTTGCTGGGTCCTCTTTTTTCACTTTTTAAAAATTATTATTGTATTTGCCCACTGTGTATGTGGTAGGTGTGTGTGTGTGTGTGTGTGTGTGTGTGTGTGTGTGTATACAAGAGTACCACGACATACATGCTCAGAGAACAACGTGTAGGAGTCATTTCCCTCCTTCCACCACACGGGTTCCTGGGATCAAACTCAGTTTATTAGACTGGGCAGCAAGTGTCCTTACTCACTGAGCTATCTTGCCACCCTGCCTCTACTTTCTTCCAGAGATCTCTCAGGAGGACAAATACCTCCTATGATGCTTCTCAGAGACACATAAGGGGCAACCAGAGTTCTGGGGGGTGGGGGGTGAAAACTGTACTATGCCAGGGGCATGGAGATAAGGGGGCAGTTCTTTTCTAGGAAGTGTGACTCACAGTTGTCAGGGTAAGAAGAGCTCCTACCTCACTACCACACCTGAATAACCCTAACCCGCACCGCCATATGGCAGACCTCACTAGGCCTAGCAGTGGTCTCATCTGCACAAGGGTCCAAGCTCAGGTCTGTGTGACCAAGGGGCTTCCACTCCACTTTCCTCTTGGGCTTTAATTAGATTTATGGAGCCACAGATGACCAAGTAAAGGGCCTTCCCAACTCAGGTATTGCCATGAGAGGCTTTGTGTGTATCCCTTGTGAGATAGGGTTGCTGAGTTACCAAGTGGCTCACTCTGGAACTCTCTGGGGAGCCTGATTATAGCTCTCTCTTAAGGGTGGCTGAAGCTCCTTACATGCAGAAAGGCCCTCACTGAGGGTTACTGCGACTAGCTACTTCCCTGGCTACCCCCATACTCACCGTCACCATGCCTCCAGCGTCTGCCTTCACCAGCCTTCATGGCCATCCTCAAGACAAGCACTCAAAATTTCCACTCACCCCAAACCCCTGCTGGAGACCATGGCCACACACGTGTGATGAGCAGATCAGGAAGCCAGGCTCAGATTGTGCTTCCAAAGACTCAGAAGCACAAGGAGCCTTGAGATCAGAGTAACAAAAAGAAACACAGTATCTTTTTCGCCAGCGCTGAGATAAGCCTTGCTCTCACCATAAGTGGGGCACAGAGAAATCACAAACCAGAGGGATAACAGCAGCCATGGTAGCTGCCCCTTTGGAGATATCTACCAGGCAGAATGACTGGAAATGAAGGCTGTCATGGACTAAGGGTTTGTGGCTAAACTGAGTTTCCATTGTTTCTCCTGCTCCCACACTGCACTCTGGGACAGCAGGCAGAACTCCAAGGAGACTAGCAAGGGTCATGATCACCACATAGGCTAGGTCTCATTGTGCAGGAAGACAAGACCTAGGCATATCAAGATCCTTTCCTTTTCAGACATGGTTGGATTGCCTTGGCCTCAGGGCCAGGAGTCCATTTAATTGCTAGCCTAGACTGAGGACACTGTCACAAATGCTGCAACTTCAAGCTCAGTGAAGGACACATCTGCTCTCCTAGCAGGAACATGTGCTCAGGAGTCCAAGTGCAGATGGCCAAGGTACGGGGTGTGTGTGTGGGGCGTGGGGGGATGGATAGCAGCTTCCTCTAGCTAGGACCATGTTCCTTGAGGTAGTAAGGGTCCTGCCAAGACCCTTGGGGTCTTGGGGTTGCTAAGGTGTGAGGGGGAAACTAAAAGTGCCCTGCTTGCCTGACTGCTATTTACGAACATTGCGGTTTTCTTGGGGATACCTGCTCAGAAAGAAATGGAGGGAGAGCCAGGATGGGGACCTGAAGGACAGCTAAGCTTGGGCAGGGTAACACAATGGGTTGGTAAGTTCCAGGAAAATCCTGTAAGCTATTGGTACCTGCCAGGATCCATCCCTCAATGTAGGGAAGGAAGCAGGAGTCTGGCTGTAACAAGGACCAGAGCAGCAAGCTGAAGCCAACCAGGAGGACATTAAGTCACAGAAGGTAAGAGATTACAGCTGGCAATGTGTGCCTCATGTCTTTCAAGGCGTGGCCTGTATGTACCCTGAGGCCTAGAGATAGAAAAGCGTCCCAGGCAGGCTGTATCACTGTGTTTTAGCCAGGAGTGCAGAGTGCAGCTGTTATAGCCTGGAATCTATATGGCTCCTTTACCCAGGTAAGGTCTTTACTCCTTTATTCCAGGTAAGGTCTCTCTCTCTCTCTCTCTCTCTCTCTCTCTCTCTCTCTCTCTGTGTGTGTGTGTGTGTGTGTGTGTGTGTGTGTGTGTGTGTACCTTACACGTTAAGCAATGAATTAATCAGTCTTATCTTGGGTTCAAGGTACATTTTCTGACAATGATAAATTACCACACTTTCTAGCTGCCACTGGAAGAAATAAAAGGGAATCTTCTTCCAGTATTGCTGAAAGCAATGCTGATAAACAGAAGTCTGCTGTCTTCTGCACCAGCACTCTGGAGGTCAGGGGTGGCTAGTAGCACTTGCAGCCTCAGCCTCTGGCCCACAGGGTTAATTTAGGGCTCAAGTTCTGGGCCCTTGGCTGGGCCAGGGACTAAGAACTCAGGCCTCCTTTTCAAGGGCAGGATGAATGGGGAAATATGCAAATGGACGCCCTGCCTCCCAAGCTGCAGGGGAGGGCCTGCTGCTGGCTGGCCGGCATCACTCCACTCTGGGCCTGTCACATGAAAGGGTTTGCACTCCTGCTGCTGGCTCCTGCAGCCAGGTCAGGCTGGGGCTGTTCTCACCAGAAAACAAAAATCTCTTTCAGACCAAGACGAAGTGAAGGCCCCAGCCGGTCCAGGGAATGCTATTGGAGGCTGTTGACGCTGACCTACTGAGGGTACATATCCCTGAATTCTGACTTCCCATCCAAAGAAAAGAGCCCAGCATCTTTGGAGAGGCCCCTAGAAGCCTCTGTGGCCAATGAGGAAAGCATGGGGGTGGGATGTGAGGGATGGGTGGGGTATGAGGGATGGGGGTGGGGCTGGAGTTGGGTAGGGTTGGGGTTGGATAGGGTGGGGTGGGGTGGGGTGTCAAGGTTAGAGCAACAAATAAGGTCATTCCTCCTGCAGTTCTGTTGATATTGTCCTTTTCAAAAGCAGCCACATCAATGGCTGAGATAGAGAAGGCAAGTTTGTTTTGTTTTCGTTTAAGGAGCCCCTAATGACTCTTGTGGTGTTTGTGGTGAATGCCAAGGGAGAGACAGAGGGAAGGACAAGGGGCTAGGAACAAGAAGAACTTGCAGTGTTGTCAAAGAGAAAGCCTTGAGGACAGAGGCCATGGTCTTTTCCACCAGGTACTGTTGCTTCTCCAGAGGCAGGGTAGAAAGTCAGGGAAATGGGGGTGGAGATATGAGGACAGGTCTGGACCTCCCGATTCTGAAATACAGTAGAAGCTCCTCACTAGCAAACAACACCATAAGCAAGAATTTCAACACAACTGACAACGGCTTACCTTACGGGCTCTCCCCCACCCCGCCCCCTTTCCTAGCTGTAAAACTGTAAATTTTCTAGGAATCTCACCAGAAAACCTTTTATATGGAAAGGATGCATACCAATGCCTTGTGCACCCCAGGGGCCCCTGGTTTCATCTGGTCAGTATAACTTTATTCACACCATCTAATGCATAAGGAGAAAAACAGGCGAACAACGCATTGAGTTATGACTTGGGAGCAATGGCATATGTAGATAATGCAGATGGCACACCTTGACTCTTCTTTGAGAAGCTCAAGCCAGAGCTTCTGGGTGTGTCTCACTTCCCGAGCACATCTCTTCCTCTGAACCCTCTGGCTTTTGCCTATGTTAAGGTATCTTTATTAAGTCTCAACTCAAACTGGCTAGTCCCAAAATTCTTTTCCACACTGAAGCCTGGTTTGGAGGTCCTTAAAAGGTCTAAGGGAACTCTAAGGCTGCTGAGGGCGACAGTGGCTTGCTGTGTCTCTGTTCCCTCACCTTTTACACCCCAGGGTCACCAAGACCTGTCCTTCAGCCACAAAGTAAATCTTGGATCCCACAAGCATCTGTGTGAGGCTCAGAATGCTGCTCTTAAGAATCAGTGATTCAGCCAGCATCATTTAACTTGAAAGCACAGCCAGGGCAAGGCCTTAGTAGCCCCTTCTGGAACCACACAAGGATGAGAGGTGTCACATGGATCTTCTACAATCCAAGGCATATGGCCTTGTTGGCTTTGAGGTCTAAGAAAAGGCCCAGCCCTGGTAGGTAATGGGTCACTGGCCATCACCCACCTACCTCCTGTTGTCCTACTTTAGGGTGGGGTTACTCAGGATATTTATGAAGCTAAGATGCCAGATGTGTCTCCACAAAACTTCAGAGAACCTACCCAGAGAAGAGAATCAAGAGGCAGAGGAGGGCCGGGCAGTGGTGGTGCATGCCTTTAATCCCAGCACTTGGGAGGCAGAGGCAGGCGGATTTCTGAGTTCGAGGCCAGCCTGGTCTATAGAGTGAGTTCTAGGACAGCCAGGGCTACACAGAGAAACCCTGTCTCGAAAAAACCAAAAAACCAAAACCAACCAAACAAAAATACCAAACCATACCAAACCAAAAAAAAAAAAAAAAACAGAAGAAGAAGAAGAAGAAGAAGAAGAAGAAGAAGAAGAAGAAGAAGAAGAAGAAGAAGAGGAGGAGGAAGAGGAGGAAGAGGAAGAGGAGGAAGAGGAAGAGGAGGAAGAGGAAGAAGAGGAAGAGGAAGAAGAGGAAGAAGATGAAGAGGAAGAGGAGGAGAGAGGACACAGTGGACCCAGAAAATGGGAATTTCACAAGCCATATCTTATCCTCTGCCCAGCCTGCAGCAAGGAGATCAGGAACACATACACCCAAATCCTCAACTAGTCTGCTGGCAAAGGGAAGGCCACGTACCCCAGATGTGGTCAGGCTTAAAAGATGGCAGAGTGGCAGCTGAGTAGAGGTGAGGTGAAGGCTTACCCCAGAAAACCTCATCCTATCAGCTGAATTTCACCATTGAAATTCTCTGCCTGCTAAGCAGGAAGCTAGAGTCTAAATGGCTTCATGTAGCCCCAGCTCTGGAAATAGAACAGAGGGGCTGCTACTTCTGAGGCCATGGTGGTCTCTGCCAGCCTGGATGATTCCTACCTGATATCCCTATTCCCATGTTGATAACTATGCTCCTTCCACTGGCCTGAGAACATCCTGTCCAGTCTCTAAGTATTTCCTTATCTGATCTCACTGGCTGGCCCACATCCTACCTTGCTGCTTGATCTTTCTCTGTCTCAGCTGACTGTCTTGCTATACAGCCCTGGACTGACCTTCCTATCCAGTTTCTGGTTGACCTCAATGTCAACTGTCCTTTCTGCTCATTCCTCAGAACCTACTGTCAGTGTTCACACGGGTCTGTGGCTAGAGTTGAGGCAGGAATAGGTGTACAGGTAGATCTCGGGGGTCGGGGGGTTCAAAGTCCCAATTGTTCAATGTAGTGGGAAAAACAGGGCTGATAATAGGTCCAATCCTGCTTACTCCTTCCAGATCCATAGATGGGACAGATAGCGTTGTGAGCAAGTTAGTGGCATTTGCCTATTTAACCAAGAGTTGCTTTTTTTTCTCCCCACCTTCTCTCCCCACCCCACCCCTTGGCCACAAGGGGTTGGTTCCTGGCTCCAAAGGGTCTCAATCTGGATTTGCTTATTCCAGGGTCTAGGAACTGAGATTCTGATTATTATTGCTCTAAAACCTCAACAAGCAGCCAGCTTGGAATGTAAGCCTGACAGGACAAAGCACAAGCCAGAGCTAGCTACTCCTAACCTTCCACAGATATCCTACCTGATTGCTCAGTCTAGGGTGAGGGGATAAAGAACATTTCTATGAAGGGCAGATAGATGGGGTCAAAGGGGTTGTTGGAGACTGGTTCTAAGGCTTTGATTCAATTGGGAATTTGGGTGTCCAAACGCTGAAGATCCTTATCCCCAATTGATTTTTGATTGATCAATAAAGTTTCCAATGGCCAATGGCTGGACACAGGACAGGACACTTAGAATTGCGTGGGCTAGGACACAGAAAGGAACAGAGCAGAATCGCCAGGATGCAATGGGAGACAGAAGAGGAGAGCTACAGGAGAGCCAACAAGCCATGTGAGAATTCAGGTGGGTGGCCACTGGCCACTTCCCTGATTGGGCCTGGGGTAGCAGGGAAAGGTAGGTTTAGGAGTGCCCAGCCTTTGAGGTAGCCAAGGCACTTTAAAAATAAGCTAATGTATGTATATGTATGCCTTTCATTTGAAGATCCCAAGATAGCTTCTGGGTGTACAAGTGCAATCTGCTGGGAGCCACATCCGTGTAGCAAAACCTCACTGCTACAGTGGGTCTAGTTGGAATGAAACAATTTAGGATCTGAGATTAATGATTAGATGTCAGAATAGATAGCGAAGTTCAGCTCAGAATTTCTGTTGCAACATGTGTTAACAACTTCTCACAGACCCCATGTCTGCCATGAGTCAGGAGAGTATTTGGCTACGACTACACCTGATAGGTGAGTGGCAGGACTTCATGCCCAGGCATCCTAAAGACAGCCTCCAGGCCAGATTCTGAGATCTGGTGGTTGGTGAGAACTAGGGCTAGGTCAAGGTAAGGGGCTCAGACTATCCTACCAGGCCATCCACAACGACAGGGACTTGACTGGATCTTTTTCTCAGCCATGATGGGCAATGTACCTAGAACTGTCTATCTGTAGGGAGATTAGATCTTGGAGTTCCAAGGAAGCAAGAGCCCTCAGAGAAATCTCCCTTCTACAAACCATTTATCCTGAAGCTGTGGGACATTTACCCATCCATCCATCCATCCATCCATCCATCCACCCATCAATTCATCTATCTGCCCATCCACCCATCTACCCATCCATCCATCTATCCATCCATCCATCCATCCATCCATCCATCCATCCATCCATCCATCCACCCATTCACCCATCCACCCATCCATCTATCCACCCATCCATCTATCTACCCATTCACCAATCTATCCATCCATCTATCCATCCATCCATCCATCCATCCATCCATCCATCCATCCATCCATATTTCTCCCTCACTTCTGGAGCTCCTGAACATCCCAGCCCTGACAATATCAGGGACCAACCAGAATTTGCCCTTGCAAGGTGAGGCCACTGATGAGATTCTTCTCAGCTATGCTGGGTAAAGCAGTCAGCACTCACTCCAGTTTGTTCGTTTTTTTGAGAGACAATATTGCATACCTCAGGCTGACCTGGAACTTGCTATGCAGTCAAAGCTATACTTGAATTCCTGATTGCCTTGTGTCTGCATCCCAAGTGCTGGGATTGCAGGCATGGGCTACCACACTCAATTTTTTACTTCAGACACTTTCTGTTGCTGATCTTTCCTCATCAGGACCCTCTGGTCTAGAATATTTTTTCTTTTTTCTACTTCATTTCTGCTTGTTAGAAACCTGTCTCTCTTCTGGGCTGCAAATCTGGGGAAACATTCTGACCCTCAGCTTCTTCAAGCAGCTCCCTGATTAAATTCAACTGGGCCTCAGAGCTTCATGCAGTAAGTGGTGATAACAGCAACACGGCAGTGTGGGAAGGTTGAAGGAAAGCTTGTAGAACCATAGAAATGTGGTGATTGACAAACTGTGTGCAAGGTGAAACAGAAATGAAGATATGTTTACATTCTGTTCCCTCCTTTCATTCAATGGATTAAAAGTGCCTACTGTGTGTCAGGTGCTGGGTAGACAAACAGCATACCCACTACTATATAAAACTTGTTTCTTTTTGCAAACAAGACAGACCTTCTCCTTACTACCCTGTGTATAGAACATCCCTGAGTTCTATCACATCTACCCAGCAGCATGGTTGGGTTCTGCTGCCCCCTGGTGACAGCCTGCTCTTCCTAGTGCTAGTGCAGCCTTATGCCCACGCAGGCTGCCAAGCAGTAATAATAATAATAATAAATAATAATAATAATAATAATAATAATAATAATAATAATAATAATCTTCCCACAAGGTAAAGGCTTGAGTGCAAATTCAAACTTTCTTCTGTTGGGAGTAATGCCCCAAATACCTGATTTTCCTGGAGCTTCACCATCAGCCCCATTTTTTAGCTGCCATTTTGGGTTTCATTGCCCCAGGTCTCATTACTCTAGTGGAGTCTGGGGCTTGGGGTGGGATCTGATGGGACAGAGATGAGCACGTGTTTGTACCTGCTTGGCCAGATCTGTCACATCAGCCTCTTGTAGCCATGCTCCACCCCAATATGGTGTGGTCCGTGTCCCCAGAGCAGGAGTCAGGACTGGAGGTTCATTTCTGCCTCCTCCTGGAGCCCAGCACCACTCAGGCCAACCTGGGCTACATGTATTCTCATAACATAACGGTCCCACACAACACTCCTGTCCTCCAGTATCCTGACACAACCTGGCCACTGTGTCTAAACAGAGGGTTCTTCTGTGCTCCCTGATAAAAATCCTCTCTTCCAGGACCCATCCAACAACCCAGGTCCTCAAAGCAGAAGACCATGGAGACTCAGTTCAATCACAGTTCTCTCTGCATGCCTTTGACAGCTCTGATTTCTTTTATTTGGTACTTGGCCTAACTGTCTGATAAATGTCCCATGTCCTGCAGAAATCCACACAGGCATCACTGGTGGGTAAGGTCTGAGGTTAAGAAGGTTAAATCTTATACAAGAGTTTAGAGTTACATCAATCTGAAGTAAGGGCTATCCTTTTAGAATGTATCAAGAGTGGTATATCTTTCCAGTCCACACACAGGTGTCACAGAGGTGGGCAGGAGTCCCAACCCACTGATCCCCATTGTCCTCTAAGTGCTTGGGATATGGTGGGCATATTTTTTTTTTTTTTACCAGACTGAGCACATGACTCATGCTGGACTCATATCATTGTCTCCTTGTTTACAACTCAACATTCAGGTTAGATCTGGAATGGTTCGGTACTGTGAGCCCAGAGCTCACGGCTCTCCCAGGTTGCTTTTTTCCCCATTTTTCCCTGAGAGCCCTTGAGGTCAATGTTTGCCAGACCAAGGCTTGTTTCCCTAGGGACACATTGAGTAGCAAAAAGCACATAGACATTGACTCAGGAGTATCTTTCTGTTTGACAGAGTGGCAGAAACCTGGTAGCTTCACTGGGTTATAAAGTAGATTACAAAGCAGAATTCATCCTTAGGGGTGTGTGTGTGTGTGTGTGTGTGTGTGCGTGTGTGTGTCTGCATGTGTGTGAATAAACATTTTTCAGACTTTTCCATTCCAAGAGAAAGTCTGAGATCTAGCCAAGCCCCAAGAAAGACAGATACATGATCCATAAAGCCCCCACAATTTACCTGGGGGTATTCATCTAAGGAAAAGCACATGTCAGACTCTGCCTTTCAGCAGTCAGAGCAGCTTGGCCTCTGTGGAAGCAGCGGCCACTGATCACAGGAAAAGCTCTGCTTGACTCTCAAAGTCCTTGTCTAATGTCCCAGTGAGGCAGATTCCCCTTTTCTTATCCAAGGAGGCATGACAGAAGCTCAACCTGACTCTGACAGTTGTATACCAGCTGTAGACAAGAAGCCCTCCTGGTCGGGACTTCTCTCACAGGCTACTTGATGGTCCCTATCACAAGTGACCCTGTAGCCTCCAGATCACCTTCCAGGAACCACAAAGACCAAAGCTTCTAAACCAAAGACCAAAGCTTTGAACCCATGCTGGGTGGGGTTCTTCCTGGAGTAGAACAAAGAGGACCAATTACTGGGAAGAGGCTCAGGCCATTTTGTCATGTAGGCAATAAATAGTGTCTGTCACCACCGCCACCACCACCACCACCACCGCCACCACCATTGTCTGTCACCACCATCAACACCATCATTATTTGATTATCTGTGACCCCAGCTCTAGCCTGTCCTTCCTGTTGGGCACACAGCAAGACCAGAGTGGCCCTGACCAGCCTGTCACCAGACACTAGCATACAGAAGGAGCTTAGGGAGCTGAAGGGATTAGAGAGGCCTTAGTCTCCCCAGCTCAGGGGGACTGTGTCCCTGTGGCCTAACTCAGGACAATGGTAGGGGCGGAGAAAATAATTACCTGGCCCACCATTCCCTCAGGTTCAGACATGATATAACAAAGCACCTGGCATGGATCGATCAGCTAAACTTGAGATCAAATTCCAATCTGCCAAGTGCTATCCATATGGCAACTGGGCAAGTCGGTTTTTTTAATCTCAACAATAAAAGAGGTCCCGCCAACCTACTAGGTTTCACAGTGAATATTAAAAATCAAACTAACACATGAAAACACACGATTCTCACAAAAGAATCAACCTCTGCTCTTCCTTTAGCTCAGAAACAACTTTGTCACCACCTCTGGTGGTGCTGACTGAATACCAAATAAGAAATACTAGCATGCGGACAGCATTTGCCCTGGGCTAGGCCAAGCATTTTTACATACTTTATCAGGCTTATTCTGCACAGAGCAGGGGCCGAGGTTGGGATGGAAACGCTTTAGAGGTATTAGCTGGAGCCTTGGAGAGGGGAGAGGCCAGTGCAGAGAAGTGGGATTGGTAAGGGAGTGTCCTGGGAGAGTCCAGGTATGGGTGTAGGAATCTGGAGAAAGTACTAAGCTGGGATTTATCAGGAGCCTCATAGCTTCCTAAGAGGGTGCAGGGATGAGGAAGCTAGGGCACAGCCTTGGGCAAAGCTAAGGGACAAGTAACGGGACAGTTTTGTCCTCTGGCTAAAGGGCAGCAGGAACCGGTAGTGAGAAAGGTTCTGGCTGGAATCAGGAAGCCCAGGTCGGCTCTGCCATACAATTCACCTACCAAGGGACCTTGGGGGCAACATAACTTGGATTTTGGTCTCTGGAGATAGACACAGACAGGGAAAGTCTGCCCTTCCCTTGGCACGGGGCCTAATCTGATCACAAGGAGAAAGGAGGTTGAAAACTGAAGGGAGATTGGGGGGGGGGGTCTCAGCTAGCAAGGCCCTTCCTCCGGGCTGACCCAGCTGCTTCCCCAACGCTGCCCATGGGCACCCCTGAATTGGGGGCGGCTCAAGGACCTTGAAGGGACTGCTCGGCAGCGTAGCAGAGGGCTCCGCAAGGTGGGGATGTCACACCCGCACCCTGGGCCGAGATACTACAGCTTCCCGGAGATGGTGATCAGGATCGGACCAGGACTTACCGGCAAACAGCCAGAGAGAACCCCCCGACACCAAGAAGAAGGTCAGCATGTTGGTGAGCTGGCCCAGCCCGGCCCACACTGCTTCCCAGGCCCGCAGCCCCGCAGCCCCAGAGCCACCGCCGCTGCCGCCGCCGCCGCCGGGTATTTTTAGCCCCCGCCTCCCCGCGCCGCTGCGGAGACCCGGCGGGAGGGGGAGGGCGCAGCGCGCGCTCCTCACGGAACCCGACTCCCAGCCCCGCAGCGCGGCCGGGACTCCTGGGCAAAGAGACAGCGGCGTCCGAACCGCCGAGCCCGAATGGGGGAGGGGCTGGGCCGCCCGCCCCGCAACGTTCTGGGGGAAACGGGCTGGAGGACAGGGCTCACGGGCTCACTGCCGCTGCTACTTCACCCTCCACCCACGAACGACCCTTACCTCCACACGACCGGCCTCCAGGGTTTTATGGCTAGGCAGGCTCAAATGGCAGAGGGGGTCCAGGGCTTCTGTCCCAGAAAGTGCACATGCTGGAGCGCCGGTTCCTGGCTGAGTCAGACGCCCCCTAGGACCTGATTTTGTAGTCGCTGGGAGCCACATCTGCAAACCCAAGGGGGGGGGGAGTAATGGGGGGGGGTGTCTAGGTGAGGCCAGATTGGATAATGTCCAGACTTAATAAGAACGCTCAAGGTCAAGTTGGAGGCCACACAAGGTCATGAGAAGACTCACCAGCTGCCATGTCCCGAGGAATGTTACATGAAGCCATAGGCAGCCACATGGAATCACAGGTGTCTCCCAAGGACACAGGCAGTGATGGTTATGTGTGGTACATGAGAGCTCAGTTCCTCTTAGCTATGATAAATGGCCATATGACCACCAAGTTGCTGATAGTCACATTGCTCACCTGAAGAGTTGAAATCCCTTTGTCTGGGAACAAAAGGAGGAAGTCTGTCTCTGCGATTTTCCAAAAGAATAAAGGTAGGTATTCTGATGCGGCCTCCATGGACATTTTCAAGTGAATTTCACCAAGGTCCCCTCATTCTTCAAGCATTCAGGACTCACCAGGCTTCCAGCACCGAGGACAGCGCTCAAGCAGCACAGAGGTCAGGCACTGGTAAAGACTAGGACCCAGACCAGGAGTAAAGCAGACATCAGAGATCAGGAGGCAAGGGGTAGATAGGTGAGATTGCTTGCTCTCTGTCCACTTGAACTCATAGCTGGGCTGCAATTGTGTGTGTCTGTGTGTCTGTGTGTCTGTGTGTGTTTTTGTGTGTGTGTATGTGTGTTTCTGTGTGTCTATGTGTGT
This sequence comes from Rhabdomys pumilio, assembly GCA_030674055.1. Classification (NCBI taxonomy): domain Eukaryota; kingdom Metazoa; phylum Chordata; class Mammalia; order Rodentia; family Muridae; genus Rhabdomys; species Rhabdomys pumilio. The sequence continues at coordinate 10,863,797 of JANHMN010000025.1, forward strand.
TTCTGTGTGTATATGTATGTTTGTGTGTGCACCTCTGTGTGTGTGTGTGTCTATGTGTTGGGGAGAGGGTGGTCTTGTATCTTGGTATGTGTGTCTAGGCCTATTTTTGTGAACCTTAAAGATATATAGTCTGCAGAAACATCTACAGTGAGTCTCTACACTAGACCATTCTTTCCCATTACAGGAACTGGGTCTTGGGAGAGCTGCTCTTGCTTGAAACCAGTCTTCCTGGCAAGGGTTTTGCTGGGATCTAAAACTTGGCAGACACCTCTATGAGAAGATGGTGGAGGTGATGTGTCAGGATTGTTCCCAGTGGGTGACACAGCAATCAGAAATCCCTCCTGCATTCCCAGCAGCAGTAGCAAACTAATAGAAGGCCTGCTTAAGTGGAGACCCAGTCAAGGGAAAGTTCTAGGCTTGGCAGAAGGAATAGATAGTTTCAAGTCAGAGTGGACTAGAGAGTTGGCCAGAATATCATTGCACTTTTTAAAAAAAGAAATAATGAAGCCATGAGCAGGGTTTATCCCATTGCAGTTTCGGATCACATGCACTGTAGGGCCTCTTTCTTCTAGTGCCTTCTGCATTCTGGCAATATCCATTTCACATTCATAGTTAGGACAAAAAGATCCATCCCCTTCTCAGATGCCCATGTCTTTCTATTATCTGTACAGGAGACTAAATGGATAGCCCTGAACAGAGCAGGGGTCCTAAGAGGCAAGCAGCAGACTCTGGGGTCAGTCCTCTGCAGCACCAAGCTGCAGGAACATCTAGGCTCCTGGGTGGCTTCTGGCAGCCTCTTCTCCAGAGTGATGTCATAGGACACATTTAGCCTGGCCTCCTGCAGAATGCTGCATCCAGTTACTCTTCTTATAGATGTCTCTGTTTCTTGCAAGTATTATAGTTTAAAACTCTGTGCTGGCGCCAAGCTGATGACAACTTAACCCAGTGGGGTTCTGCTTTTCTCTGAGTAGCACTTGGCTTCTCTTGAGGGACAGCGACAGGGAGATGCTGGGCTGGCTGTGGGATCATGGCCAGGTCTCTTTTCACTCTAGGTGTGTCCCTTCCACTGAGTCATAGGGCTGTTGTTTTCTGTCCTGGGTTACCAAGGGCTCCTTCCTCCTTGTAGATCTCCACCATGGATCAGGCAGGTGTGACTCTAGACTGCATGGGTCCAGCACTCTCGGAGCACAGCAAGAGAGAAGCCAGCATCCAAAGATGTCCAGGCAAGGTGGGATGGGGCTTTTACATCAAGTTATGCAGTAGCTGTAGCCTCCTAGTTCTCATTCATTCACGTATTCATTCACTCTTTAAGCTACTGTGTATTCTGTGCCCTCTTCTGGTAGGAGCTAGGATGAGGGCAGGCAATTCGGAAGCAGCAATAACAGCAGTCTGTCATGGTAAGTCTGGAAACAGAGGGATGGCCCTAACCTAACCCTGGGGAGATCTCCTTAGGGATGAAGCATTCATGTTGCACCTTTAACCTTAGTGTAAATGTTTAGATAAGAGACGTCTGTTGAAAAGGTTCATATGTTGAAGGTTTGATCTCTAGGTGGTGCTATTATTGAGGGGCATCTAGACAGTGAACATGCCATTTATTCATCAGTAGAGTAATCCCTTGGTGAGTTCATAGCTGAGTGGGCTGCCGAGATGAAGACCTGGTTGAAGGAAGTAGGTGGGGAAGGCATGGCTTTGAAGGGTGTGTCTCATCCCTAGCTATTTCCTCTCATTTTCTCTGCTTTCAGATGAGCGGTTCTGAATCCTGACTACAATGAAACTCTCTCTCTGCAGACCCAGAAACAGCCAAGCAACTGTGGATTCAGACCTTTGAAACTATGATCCAAGATAAAACTTTAGGATGATTTTTCTCAGGCATCTTGTCAGAGTGTCTTAAGTTGACTAACACATCAGCCATCAAGGTTGAGCACAGGGTACCAGTCTAAATTCTGCTTTCGCCATTGCATGAAGCCTAGGGGAAGTTCTTTCTGTCTCCGTTAATGCCAGTAAATACTGATCTAGAGGGTTCTGCTTGAGTGACCAGCCTTTAGGTCTAAACCAGCCTCCATCTACCCATCATCTAGTCTGCCAATGACCATGAGAAATAGCCCAAGATGGATGGGTTCAGATGATCTTACATGTAGAACATCTGAGCCATGGTCCTTTGGTATTTGTAAGTCTGTAACATATTTTCAGCTTGGGGGATGGAACCCAGGGCTTCCCATGTGCTAGGCCAAACAATGCATTCCTAAGAATCATCCCTACCAGTTATCCCTACCAGTTTTGAACATATTTTGATAATTCTCCATGTTGTAAGTACCTCTTTCTGGAGGGACCCAGAAAACTCACGTTTCCAGCCTTCCTTAAATCTAGGAGCAGGTAAGTGAATGAGGCTGTGCCAATGAGATATGTCTTCATGAGTCTCTGATCCAAAAGTTAGAAATGAGATGGAGAAAATCCTGTCCAATGGCATCCATCTTGCTGGGTGCCAGGAAAGTAGCAGAAGCCATGGATGGTGGGTGACTGTGAGAACTGTTCTTGGAAATGTAAGGCTCTTTTTTGAACCTCCCGTAAATGCTGTGAGTTACACAACTTCTCAGTATGCTCTTTTTATGCTAAAAAGAATCCTTATGGACTTGGTGTTGTTTATGGCCAAGAACTGGGATCATCTCCTTCACTTTCCCACTGCTCAAGGACTTTTCAGCCCTTGGGAGTTTGTGTCTATGGGGTTAAGCATGCAGCATGGCACATACCTTGTCCCTAATGGCTGCCTACACTGTGGGGATGGAGATTCTGACTAGTGAGGCTTACTAAGCTGGACAAGGTCTAAGTCTATAGTCTTGGGTGGCTTGAAACTCACTATGTAAAACAGGTTAGTCTCATTCACTGTGACCCACCTGTCTCTGCCTCCCCAGTGCTGGGCACTGAAAGTGTGTGCACATGCTTGGCTCTGGGCTAAACTCTTGAAACTCAGTAAAGAATCTACTCAGAAGAGCCACCCCATCTACAGCAAAGACTTGGATGATAAGAAACAACAGCTAGAGAAATGTAATGCCCAATTCATGTTCTCTAGCGGGTTTCCTCTCACTGAGTAAAATTGTTCATTGCAGGCCGGAGAGACAATTCAGTGCTTAGGAGAATATACTGCCCTTGTAGGAGACCTGAATTCAGTTTCTAGCACTCATGTAACTGTTGCCTGTAACTCCTGCTCCAGGGGTTCTGATGCCCTCTTCTGGCCTTTATAGGTACTGCATTCACATAAATTAAAAATGGACGTTAATAAAATTTAAATCTTGTCTAATGTAGACATTTTGGGAAATATAGAGAAGTATATTTAAGTAAAGTTACCCGTGGGCTGGTGAGATGGATCAGCAGTTAAAGGGGCTTGCTGCCAAACCTGTTGACCTTAGTTCAATTCCCTGAACTCATACGGGTAGATGGACTCCCACAGGCTACCCTCTGACTTCTATGTGTGCACCATAGCACAAGACACCCCTCATACATACATAAATAAGTACATGTCTTTTTTAATTAAAAAATCTTTCCTTGGTCAAAAAGGGTCATAGTAGAAACAGCTCAAGAGGCTCTCACTTTGGGGACTGCTATTGCACAGATACCACACAAGAATGAACCCATTTACTTGAAAAGGTTTCTTTTAGTTGGGAACTCTTTGATGAGCTTCAAAAGAATCACAGGAAGACAAATCAAAGGTCTTGTAGGTTTTCCTGTGTCTACCACCCCAAGGATGAACAGTGGTTCCCACGGGTTCCCAAGAAGGCTTCTATGCCTGTGTCTCTGGCTACACAGGTTGGGTTTTGTTGCAAAACAAGGTACAATGTAAAGAAAAAAACTAGATGAATGTTATCTTGGCTGGGGTTGAGGAAAGTCTATGTAGAAGTCACAAAGAAAAAAAAAGTTGAACTTCTTTTCTTTTTTCTTTTCTTTTCTTTTCTTTTTTTTTTTTGGTTTTTCGAGACAGGGTTTCTCTGTGTAGCCACTCTGTAGACCAGGCTGGCCTCGAACTCAGAAATCTGCCTGCCTCTGCCTCCCAAGTGCTGGGATTAAAGGCGTGCGCCACCACCACCACCCGGCAGACTTTAACTTCTGACACATGCAAATCTAAAAGATCTGCATGCTAAAATCACCACCAAAAAAACTAAAAGAGGAATAGACTGTAAAAAATATTTACACCATTCTGAAACAAAAGGTTTGATATGTTAGCTCAAACCAATCAGAGACACCAAAGACATACGTACATACATACATACAGAGAGAGAGAGAGAGAGAGAGAGAGAGAGAGAGAGAGAGAGAGAGAGGCTACAGATGAGGATGGATAAGAATGGATGATTCAAGGATAAGAAATGGCTCCCTTTTTGGCATATTTGGCACTTCCTGATTCCCTAGGGAGGAGAGACATGAAGCAGCTGACAGGGTGATCTCATCTCCTTCCTCTAGAAAGTATGGCCTAAGATTCTACTCCCTCTAAATCTCATGGCCATGCTTCCGATCCCAGAGAGAGAGAGAGACAGAGAGAGACAGAGAGACAGAGAGACAGAGAGACAGAGAGAGACAGAGACAGAGAGAGAGGAGAGAGAGAGAAAGAGAGGGAGAGAGAGAGAGAGAGAGAGAGAGAGAGAGAGAGAGAGAGAGAGGATCCTTGTCTCTACCACCCTGAAGCCCCACTGAAGGAGAGTACTAGTCACTAACCTCAGTCACTCTATTTTGTCCTTTTATGGTTTTGTTTCTCCTCCTTAACGTCACTCTCCTGACTCCCTCTCTCCTTTATGTGCCTTTTATTCCAGGGATATCAGTACTGGTTGATAGACATCTTTGTGACAAGGGACTGTAGTCACCCTCCAATAACAGCATGGCTAGGATAGATAACCCTCCAAATGGTAGCGATTATCTATGATGTCGAGGCCCTGTCCTGGAGTAGGACCAGATATCTTTGGGGATGACCGTGATAACAATTTCTTCAGGCTGCCTCAAAGAACCAGAATTGAGATAATGGCCCTTACCAGGATTGCTTAATTACGCATACGCTGTGATCTTAAATCCACTTCATCCTCTATTTCAGCTTACGCTCATGCCAACACACCAAAGACAAACTTCGGGTCACTGAAGCCCTTTATCTCTTACTTTTCCTAAGACAGCCACTTAGATTAGACTCCCTATATCTGTCATTCACCATTACTCATCTCTCTCATCCTAAAACCTTAGGAAGGGGCACAGAATGTAGTAGGTTGGCCTCAGACTTGGCATGTAGCTGAGGATGACTTTGAATTTCAGATCCTCCTGTCTCTTCTTCCCAAGATTGGAGATTGCAGGCAACCACCACCACCACGCCAAGTCTTCACAGTGCTGGGAGGAGGCGCGGGGTTTTGTGTTTGATGGATGAGCACTCTACCAATTGAACTACATGCCCCACAGTCCAACTGATCTCTCTGATTTGTGTATTGGGATGGGGAGCTGAGTTTAGTCTGTTGGGATTCCCAAAACAGGGACTTTTTGTTTAAAACTCCAATAATACCATCATTTTTTCCATCTGCTGAGGGATCAGGCTATTTTTTTTTCCCTGAGGATCCAGTGAGGCATCAACCTCTCTCAGTTGAGTTAGGCCAGATGATTTCCAGCAATAAATTAGAGACGATAAGATAACATGGGTATCTGAGGATCTGATGTCCTAAAGACCACCTGGCAAACTGTGTTACAAATTCTTACCCACCGATGATCACCAGTGCTTTTGCTTAGGACCTAACACAAAGCAAGAAAAATCAGGATTATATGTGCATAACTTATCATTGCCACCACCACCTGTGGATCCTGCAGTCTCTGGTAATTTTCCCAAGACCTCATGTTCTGTTGTGCCATTAAAGGTTCACAGTGAATGAGGGTTGGAGACAGGGCTGGAGATGAAACCTTCAGAGTAGCTCATGTCTGCCTAGGGAGAAGAAATGGAGGGAGAGAAAGAAAGACAAGAAGATCCTGTTAGGGGTGGAAGGAGTTGCTCATGGAGGTTCAAGGAGATCAAACAGAATTCTTAAGCTCTTGGTGCATCCCCTGGACCTGGAAGGAGCACCTAACTCTCGGAGCTCTCTTGAGGAACTGAAAGAGAAAAGGTATACTCAGCTTCCTGGCTCCTGGTCAGGGGAGTACAGAACAGAGTTTGTCTACGAGGGAGGAACACAACAGAATACTTGGCCTAGAGAATGCTCAGTGCTTGAACATTCTCTTTCTTCCCCTCCCCTCTCTCTCCTCCTAAAATTAGGAATAGAAACTTTTTTTTTTAAATAGGAAAATGGAGAAAGCAATGGCTAATTGTTTGCAAAGAGGAGTGTGGACCTCAGGAACCACTGTGTTTTAGTAGAAGAATAAACAAAACCACAGTCACCTCATCTCTAGGCTATTTTTAGGCCCTGGTTCCAGGAGGGGGCAAACCCCAGAGAGGATGAAAGAGAATGTCTTCTGTATTTGTAGAAACACCAAGTCCAACCACAAGTGCTCAGCCATGACACGACAGGAGTAAATCCACCCAAAATATCAGTGCATGCTATAGGTCAGTCCCATGCAAAATAATTTCCAAAAAAGGAAAAAAATCAAGATCTGCATAGTGAAAACTGCCCAAACAGGGAGGTGGTGATGGAACATTGAACATTTGGGGTAGACTGCCAGGAGATCCACGTTGTACGAGATTTTGCAAGGTGAATTCCCAGCAGCAGCAGGGTCAGGAGTGAAAGACAGGACTCCGTCAGCAACACCTGTGGAGAGTCAAACTGAAAGCCACAAGGACACCCCCTGTTTCTTCGGCCCTTTATCACCTTTGTCACTCGATATACAGGCTCACATGTCACTCAGCCATCTGGCTTTGCTAAAGAAAAACGTTGGTGCTGTGGAGTTGCTTAGGGAAGGAGAAATCACAAGGCAGATAGGAACCTCCAGAGGACCTGGGAACCATTCTCCTGAGGAAGGGCTTCCTATGCCAGAATCAGACAGGGTAATCATTAATTTTACATCCCTAGGAAAGACTATGAAGGGTGATGTTAGAGAATGGGGTACAGACAAATTAAAATGCTAAGCTTTATAAGCCATTGCAGTTCATGTCTGCCATCCCAGTGGGAAGCTTAGGTAGAGGATAGAGTCTGAGCTAGCCTGCGCTATACACACACACTGTAGAATCTATCTCTATGTGTCTGTATATGTAGAGCATTACAAAGGTGCCGATTCTCTCCAAAGTTGTGTTTATATTTATTTAATTTGTTCTCCTTTCTTGAACTTAACAAAATGAATTTAGATTACATTTGCCAGGGGCTGGAAAGATGGTTCTGCAGTTAAAAGTACTGAGTGCTCTTGCAGAGGACTTGAGTTTGATTCACAGCACATACATGTACAAACGCACACACACGCACACTCACACATGCTCACACAGGTGCACGTGTGTGTACACACACACACACACACACACACACTGTCTCAAACTGTCTCTAACTTCAATTCCAGGGGTTCTTGTGCCCTCTTCTGGCTTCAGTGGGCACTAGGCACAGATGTAGTAAAACAGACAGATAGACATACAGTAAAAGAAGCCAGTTAGGCTCAGTTGGTAGAGTGTTTACCTATAATGTATGAAGCCTTGGATTTGATCCCTAGTATCAAATAAGCTAGGTTGTGATGGCTGACTCATGTTTGTAATTATAGAATTTGGGAGGTAGAGTCAAGAGAATCAGAAGTTCGAGGTCATCACTGGCTATGTAGAAAATTCCAGGGCAGCCTGGGCTATATGAGATCCTATCTTGAGCAAAAATAAAATAAATACAATGTTAACATTTTAAAACTAAAAAATTGACGAAGTAAAACAGAAAAGACAAAATGTAAATGGCTAGTAAATAATAAAAGAAAATGTCAATAAAAACAAAAAGAAAACTAAATGCAGTAATTCATATGCAATCCCAGCACTTGGGAGGTAGAGGCAAGAAGATCAGGAGTTCAAGGTCATCTTCAGCTACATAGCAAGTTCAAAACCAGGCTGAGCTACCTGAGGCCCTGTCTTAAATAACATTACAATTCATATCTTTTATCAGTTATTAAAGGTAAGGTATACCCACGGATTAAGAGAAAAGGGATTAAGGACATGGGTAGAAATCAAAGAGAATAACAATTTGGCAAAATGTAGACATTGTAAGCTGGCTGTAGGGCACATGCCAGTAGGCAAATGGCAAAGAGAGAGAGGCATGAGAGTCTCTAGTTCAAGGCCAGTTTGGGCTACATCTTTGCTGGGCATGGTGGCATACACCACTAATCGTAGCACCTGGGAGAAGGAAACAGGAGGATCATCCTTAGGTACATTCAAGGCCAGGCTGGAGAGATGGCTCAGAGATAAAGAGCACAGCTGCTCCACCAGAGGTCCTGAGTTCAATTCACCAGCAACATGGTGCTCACAGCCATCTGTAATGGGATTTGGCACCTTCTTCTGGTGTGTCTGAAGACAGTGACAATACACTCATATACGTGAAATAAACAAATGAATCTTAAATTTTTTTTTTTTTTTAGTAAACAGTGTAGACCCAACAGGTTCACTGTACAAATTAATCTTCAGGGACTGATGTGCAGAAATATGGATGAACATTCAAGAATATTCTGTATACAGTTTCCTCTAACAACTCGAAAGCAAGTGAGATATCTACTAACAATAGTAGGCTAAAAAAATAAATATTTTTTGTGCCCAAAAGATAAAATAATATATAACTATTAAAAAGCAGTTGGGGGGGGCGATGTGTGGTAAGTTCAGAAAACGATCCCTGTGTCTTAACTGACAAAAGGCCATGAGATCTACTTTTTTAACAAATATTTGAGTGACTATATGTGATGAAGCCTCATTTCTTAAGGATCTATACTCCACTGCAAAACTTAGGAGCCACAACACCAAGCATAGCTCCAGTTAATAAAAAGAAGATGCATTTACAAGGGAGTCAGTAAAGGCAAACAAATTTGTCAGAAGAAAATACCTGGGGCTCTGGAGATGGCTCAGCTGGTAAAGTACTTGCCTTGAAAGCATGGGGACATGTGCTTGCTCCTCAGAATCCGTGTAAAAAACTGGTTGTGGTGGGGAGTGCCTGTGTTTCTCGTACTGGGGAAGCAGAGGTAGGAAACATCCCTGGGCTTACTAGTCAGCCAGCCCAGCCTGCTCACGGTGTGTTTCAAATCAACCAGAGGCTGTCTTCAAAACAGTGAACAACTCCTGAGTAATGGCATTGATCTTGTTATCTCCACACGTATGTGCACAATCACACACAGGCACAAGGGCCCACAGGTCAGGGGTCCCTGCAGGTGTCAGACAGAGAAGTAAACTACCCAACGAGATAGGAATGAAAACTTGGTGCAGATTGACTTCATCAATAGCTTTGAAGTCTATTCTCAATGTATTTAAGCCCAGTATAATTTGGAAAAATGTTTCCTGATGTAATACAACCCCTGTTGCACAAGGAAGTCTAATTACATTAAAACTCAACACAGGTTAAGCGTCATTTCTTCTAAGAAAATGGGCTCTAAAGATATGCTACCTGTACCTAGCTTAAGGGCCTAAGGCTCTGGCCTGTTCTCAGTCATTCAGATAGCATAGAGGTCATTTGGACTATTAGCCACCTCTGGTCCTGCTTGTGGGAGCTTGGGGAAGCCTCTAGCTGTAAGGGTCATTTAGATTACTCAGCTACTTCAGGTCCTGGTTGTAGGAGCTTGGTATGGCCTGGCCCAACAGATAACACAGATCACCAGGCTGTTAGTCACCTCTGATTCTCAGCTATTTGGATGGAAGAAGTTTTTATTTTTCCTCATTGGAAAGGCAATCTTGTGTGCATAACATTCCTGTATTCTCTGGAGACTTTGTGGCTATGAGGACCTTCCTGCTATGCTCCTGACACATGGGCACACACACAGAGAAGTGAATGCCTCTGAGCTGGGGACTGAGGGGAGGTTTTTTGATGTTTTTCAATGCTTTTCTGAGGTCTCCAAACTTTTTATGCTATTTTATTTTGTTATTTTATTTTTTTGTGATACTAGGGTTACCCGGGGATCTTGTCTAGGCAAGCCAGTCTAGCACCAAACTATATCCCCAACCAACAAATTATTTTTGTCATGACCATAACTCATATTTGTGACCATCAAGAAAAAGGTTAGACACTTTGAAAGAATGCAAGTTAAGGGCTAGGGAGATGCTTTACGGGTTACATTGCTTATTGCCAAGCCTGATGATCTGAGTTCAATCCTCAGGAGAAAACTGAGTCCTGCATGCTGTCCTCCGACCTCAACACATGCACAGTGGCAGCCTTGTAATCACCCCTGCACCTCTACATATAATGATGGATGAATAATTAAAATAAAAAATGTCAAAGAGCCTAAGTTGGGCTGGCTGTGTGCTAAAGAGCACTTTCTCTTGCAGAGGGCCCGGGTTTGACTCTCTGCACACAGACGGTGGTTCGAAACTGTCTGTGATTTCAATTACAGGAGATCCCACAGCTTCGTCGGATCTCTGAGCTCACGGGACGTGAATACGGTGTGCATACGGTGTACATGCAGGCAACACACATATGCAAATGAAATAAATCTTAATTCTTGTAAGCATGCAAGCTGAGCCCTATATCACAGTTGGGTTTTTCCTAAAGCAGGATTTCTTTTCCTGAGCACAATGTCCATCATCCCCCCGCCCCCACAGAGAAGCTGGGATGTTGCTGGTGGCGCACCTGCAGTTCTGGGAGTAGAGGTAAGGGGGTACCCAGGAAACGACTTGACGGAGGAGTGGGTGTGAGCTCCTGATAACAATGACAAGTGGGAGGAAAAAAAAGTTCAGCTGAAGAGAATCGTGGCCTCATACAGCTGCCCTGATCCCGATCACCAAGTCTTTCCCATGAGTCACTGTCAACTCATCCCCGGGTCAGGCCCAGGTCTGAAATCCCCAGAACCGCAGGAGAGGACTGTTGATTGGCTCGACAGCCCTTCCTAACATGGCCTCTTCTTCTACTTTCTCTTTCTTTTACTGGAACAAGGTCTCACTATGGTTCAAGCCTTAGTACACAATCTCTGTCGACTCCATGTACCTTCCAAATACCTCGTTTCTCTTCCCCATTCACATTCTGGAAAAGTCACCTGCACTCCTCTTCTCTGCACCATCGAGTCTCGGTGTTGCTGATATTGTCACTAGTCAAGGTCACCGATGGCGGTCCACATCCAAGGCACCTGTTTTGCTCAGCTGATGGGAATTGTTTTCCCTTCTTAACTTTGGACTTATCACTCCCAGGCTCTCTGCCTGCCCCACTGGCTGCTCCTCTGTGTTCTCACCTCTTCTCAGTTGTTGCAATAAACTGTGGTCTTGTGGATGTTAGTTCAGGCATATTTCCTAGACTCCATTCTTCCCTTTCCTCTTCGGGAGTCATATATCCTGCCATGAAAACAATCAGTGTAGCCCATCCTCATTGCCATGGCAACAGGTGACATAACTTAATGAAATCAAGCTGAATGAAAATTCGTGGCTCTTATTTCATGACTGGCTCATAGAAGCTCCAACTGGCGGCCATCATGACTGAACCAAAGCAAACTTTTGCCCACTAAGAGAAGAAAGGATGAGGATGAGTAAATCCATGGAGGAGCTGACAGAAACGTGTGTCAAGATTCTCAACTGCAACTGGATTTTGCAATTAGTGGTGTCAAGGTACCTACTCGATGGACAGACCAGGCCTGATGTGTCTTCTGTCATAAGCTGGCAGGGACACTCTGACCCGTGCCGTTGTACAAACAGAACTCTTGTACTCTTGCTACCCCATCAAACTGTTCTCCCGTGGTCCTTCTGATTTCAGCTCATAGCACTTCTGTCTTTGAAGGGATAGAGCTGATCCTTTGATACAGCCTTGACTCCTTTCGTTAACGTTAACACAGCTCTGTTTAAAACATGAGTGTGGAGGAGGAAGGAGAGAGGAGCCACCAGAGAGAGCACTTATTGCTCTTCCAGAAGACCTGAGTTCATCTCACAGCCACCTGGGACTGCAGATCCAGGGGATCCGACACCCTCCTCTCCTGGCCTCCAGGGGCACCTATATACATGTGGCATACAAGCACACACACATACACTCCAAAAATAACAATAAATCTTAAAATAATGCAAAGGGGGACCATCTACTCCTCACCAGGGAACCACCACTGGAGCAGGTAACCCTGCTCCCCCTTCTGTCCCAATGCTGTTCCCGTTGTCATGGCAGCCAGATTACTCTTTGAAGCACATCAGTCAGATCATGTCACTAGCCTGGCGAAAAAGTTCCGACTTGAAATAGAAGACCAAGTCATGTGACCTCACCTAGTCTCCTGTCTAGATTCATCCCCTTCCCTGCCTGCTCTCTGAGGAACACTGGCCTGTTCCTCCTCAGACCCCACCACTTGTTCTTGTATAATCCCGACTCTTCCTGTCCCCTTCTGAGGCAGGTCTTGCCAATGACTCAATCTCATGGGACCCATCCAGTCACTCACTGCCCTGGTCTGTTGTCCTATTTAATTGATAACACAGTATGATCTGAAATTTTCATTTGTGTCTCTTGGTAGTCTCTCTCCCTCTCCTGCTGGAACTCCCCAGTGAGAGGCCCAGTCTTGTTCATTGCAATATATCAGGTCCTAACACTGTGTTTGAACCAACTGCGATTTCCATTTATATCTGTGACCATCACTGAGGCAGAAAGTAACTGTGGTCGCTATCATAGGAATCTCTGCCCCACTGCAATGAGCACAAGTTCTCCGACAGGCTTCTGGGTAAAGTGAGAGTGTGGAGGCAAGTGAGAGGTTTCTGGGGAGAACCTGTGTGGCTTTCAGGACCAGGGTTCCAGAAGATGCTTTACAACAGTACCCAGTGGTCTATGGAAAAAATGTCAAAAATAAAAGGCGGGGGGGGGGCCTGAGAAATTACTGTACCTGTAGTCATGGGAAGTCCCAACTCAGAGAGGCCATGGGGGCAGGGTGTGTGTAAGTCATGTCGTCAAGTTGTGCTGAGGCCTTTAGTCACATATTCTTGGCTTCTGGCGAGCCATATTGACTACCTTGACCATTATAGGGGTAGATGATGCCATCTGTGAAGTAGTGGTCACTGCTGCCATGACAGGCTTCAGATGAGATCTGAGACTGCTGGACTGGACCACTATGGCCCATGTTAGGGCGGAGCTGCAAGACATGCTTCCTGGTACAACTTCCTTTTTCCTGACTGGTGGGCAAATGTTTCTGGGGCCTTGGCCACAGTTTCCTGTCTCCTTCTGAGAGCAAAAGACAGAGTCTCAGCCATGCCCTACCAATGGTGTTATACTAAGAGAGGGCCAGAATTCCCCAGGAGACAGACTAGACATGTGATGATGGTTATTCTGCCCTCCCCCACCCATTCCATGGTGGGCACCCCATGACTTGAAGGTCTACTCAGAGGCAAGTCGCCTGATATTTTGGGGATGGCAACTTCTGGGCAGACTTGTTCTCAGCACAGTTCTTTTGAGGTAATCTACAGGCATTAGAGTTTTCCACAACTTCCCGATTGTGCTGGTTGGCTTGTGTCAACTTAACATAAATCAAGATATATCTAGGAAGAAGCAATTTTAATTGAGAAAATATCTCCACATAAATGACTTGTAAGCAAGTCTATGGTATTGTTTTGACTAACAATTGGTGTTGGAGGATCCAGCTCACCGTGGGCAGGGCTACATTAGGCTCGTGGTTGTGGGTACTATAAGAAAGAAGGCTAAGCATGCTATAGAGCAAGCCAGTAAGCAGCATCCCTCCACGGCATCTGCGTCAATTCCTACCTTCAGGTTTCTGCCCTGCTTCCGTTCTTGCCCTGACTTCCCTCAGTGATAGACTATTACTTAGAAGTATAAGATAAAATAAACCCTTTTCTCCCTAAGTTGCTATTTATCATGTTGTTTATGACAACAATAGAAACCTAACCAAAACACTGACAAGGGGTCTTGCCCCCCTGACCTTCCATCTATGGTTTTCCCTGGGTTCTAGTCTCATTCTTCTCCAGACTGCATCCTCGACTGACAACCTTTCTCTGAATTCTTTCATCTTCTGTGGCTCTTCCCCTGGGAACCGCTTTCATCTCCCACTCTCATAGAGAACAACCCTCTATCCTCCCTCAGCCCCTGAATACAGGTTCTCCAGGAGGCTGCCTGCATCTAACCTAGAGCCACCCAGGCCATTGTATTTAACACCAATATCTCTTCAGCATGCCTGGCTCCTTTATTTTTTTTACTTCTTCTAAGTCATTTATCACCTTCTAACACACCACATGAACTTTACATTAGCAGTGTATGTATTTTTAATTTTAACATATATATTTAAAATATATGTAATGCACAAATACACACAATATGCATATGGGTACATGTGCCACAGTGGGTATGTGGAGTTCAGAAGGCAATTTTCAGAAGTCTGCTCTCTCCATCTGCCCTTATGATGGTTCCTGAGATGGAAATTAATCTCAGATCATCACACTTGGCATCTAGTGACTTTACCCACTGAGCTGTCTTTCTATTCCAGGACTATACTGTTGTTGTATTTCTTTTATGCTGAGTTTTATAATAGTGGGTGAATAGAGCATTTATGTATCTTAAGTACTTTGAACTGTCTTTAGAAATGAGTAGGTCTTTATTTGATGTTGGGGTTGAACCTAGAGCCTTGAACATGCCAGGCAAGTACTCTCCAGCCAACCTATAGCCCTGGTATCATGGAGAGCGATAGACAATCAGTGAGTGTATGTATCCCGCTTGCATGTGGCACTCTTTGAAGGTAAGGTCCAAAGCTAAGTCAACACTTGGATTCAGGACTTGGTGTAGGATTGAGTGTAGAGAAGGCACCAATAAAGTAATGCCCTTGCCTAGTGTTCAAGGACCTTGTCATCTGTGACTATGTTTAACTTCTGGCCTCCTCAGCAAGGTAGCGTAGGAAGAGGTTTTGGTTGAAATAGTGACCAGGTGGGTGGCTCTGCCTCTCTCACTGTGGGTCACGATTGGCTGCTCAGCTTGCCAGTTATGGAGTCACTGCATGTCTTTGAAAATTAATAGAAGAAATATAAACGTTTAACTGAGAACTAGCTCATGCTCTCTGTGATGATGTGCACAGGCATGCACCTGACTCTGAACTTTCACACACGCACACTTGTAGAGGCAGAACTCACACTGGGACTTGGAATGGTGCCAGTGTCCTTCATATCCCTTCCACCTCCCCTAAAAGACCACTGGATACGCTAGCATGCATAGTGCAGCACCACGAATAAGCACACACCAGACAGAAGGAACATGCTCACAGACTGTAGTGTTTACAAATAGTGATTTGGGGCTGGTGAGATGGTTCAACAGATAAAGGTGCTTGTCACCAAGACTGATGGCCAGGGTTCAATCCTGGAGACTCACAGGGTGGAAGGAGAGAACCGACTCTCTCAAGTTCTTCTCACCACCACACACATGCTGAATGCTATCAATTCTAGTATTTTACACCCCCAGGAAACAAATTTTAAGATTAAAAAATAGTGTTTACATTTTAACTTTCAACATATCATGTTTTAGCTAAATACTTATTAACAATAATGTATACAAATAAAACACCATGTTAAAAATATAAGTACATATAAATATACAAATAAATACAATAAAATGTGTTTGAGAAATGTCTTAGTCTTTAACCAATAAGTAAAAATTTAGATAGATTTATGCTCACCAAAATAGTTTATTTTTATAAGTAGCAGCCAAGAGATTTTGTAACCATTTATTTCTCAGTAAACAGAATTTGCAAAATGAACTGATTGCATTAAAGGAATTGATTCCAGGGGCTGGAGAGATGGCTCAGCAGTTTAGAGCACTGGCTGCTCTTCCAGAGGACCTGAGTTCAATTCCAAGCAACCATATGGTGGCTCACAACCATCTGTAACAGGATCAAATGTCCTCTTCTGGTGTGTCTGACGACAGTGACAGTGTACTCATACATAAAATAAATAAGTTAATTTTTTTAAAAAAGAAATTGATTTGAAATGGAAAAGTTGAGATGAAGAGCTGGTGAGATGCCTCAGTATGTAAAAGCTCTTGCTCTGCAAGCCTGGAGACCAGAGTTCAATCCCAAGAACCCACATAATAAGAGAGCAGATCTTAATCCTAAGAGCTGTCTTTGAACCTCTTCAGTTGCACTGTGGCATGCACACACACACACACACACACACACACACACACACACCACATATCATACATATATCACAGACATCACACACATATCACACACACACCACACACATCATACACACATATCATACACACACATCACACATATGCACATCACACATACACACATCATACATATATCACACATACATCATACATATCACACACATCACATATATCACACACAATACACACACATCACACACAATACACACACATCACACATATATTACATATACACACATCACACACATCATACACCCACATTACACACATACATCACACACATAACACATTACACACACACACAGACACACACACTTAAAAATAAAACTTTAGATGAAAGAAGAGCCAGGAATATGGGGAGAAATGGACAAATGTAGAAATATGAGAAAACTCCAAGTTCCTGTGGGACTAAAATTGTTAACAAGGAGACTAAGTCAGGAAGCAGGTGAATGAACTCCTTGTATTTTCTGAAAGGAAAGTAACAACTAGCCTTAAGTGAAGAATTCTATCATTTCTAGAGTAATGGTTAGAAGAATAGAAGCAGCATGTAGAACTCCCAAACTAACAGAGGGAGAAAACGGCAATAAAATACCTAACTGAGAAAATGAAAAAGGAAAAGCTACAGAATAAAAGAAGCAAGTCAGATGGAAATCACTGTGCAGGCGACAAATGGAACCAAGCCATCACATTATGTTAAGAAAAACAATAACACTACAGTGAAAGACCTAGTTCAGACTAAAAAGAAAAACTTGGTTATATACTCTTTAAGAGACAAGCCTAAATGTGACAGAAGTTGAAAGTAAAGGGCCAGAGAAAGACCCACAACATGTTAAGACATGATACATGCTAAGACATGCACCACGCTAAGACATTCAACATGCTAAGACATGCACCATGCTCAATAGCTAAAAGAACATAGGCAGAGCCAGGTAAAAGCGAGACAAGCAAGACTTGAAGCAAATAGCCTTTCTAGAACAAGAAAGCCATTTATTCAGTTTATTAAGTTGTCCAACTTAAAAAGCATGCTATTTAAGATTTATGTGCATATTTCAAAAACATAAAGAAAACTTGTGGGAGGTTTTTCACATCTTCTGACTGGATAAGCAAATATACGAAAAATCCAGTAAAGGCACTATATCAGTTATTCCTCTGTTGCTGTGATAAAAACACCCTGACAGAAAGCAACGTAAGAAAGAAAAACATTTATTTTGGCTTAGGGTTCTAGTAGAGTCCATCTCAGTGGAGAAGGCAGCAAGCCAGGAAAGCATGGTGGCGGAGCAGAAAGATGGCTGATCATATTTTCATCCACATTCACGAAGCAAAGAAAGAAAGCTGGAAGTGGAGTGAAGCTTTAAAATCCTAAGGCCCACCCCAGTAATAAACTTCCTCCCTCAAGGCTCCACCTTCTAAAGGTTTCATTATCCTCTCCAAACCATGCCACCAACTGGGACCAAGAGGTCAAACACATTTGAAGTCAATTTGATGAGCTTTAGAATCATCAGGAAATAAGCCTCTGGGTATGCCTATGGATGACTGTCTAAACTGATTGTGGTAAGAAGACCTGCCCACTGTGGGTGTCACTATTCCCTAAATCTAGAACTGTATAAGAAAAAAAGAAAAAAAGAAGAGAGAGAGAGAGAGAGAGAGAGAGAGAGAGAGAGAGAGAGAGAGAGTTGAATACAGGATTCATCATTCTCTGTGTCCAGATTGCTGGAAGCTCAAATGCCAGGACTTCTTGCCACATGACACTGTACCTCTGAGCCAAAATTAACCCTTTCTCTTTTGAGTTACTTCTTGTCATGGTATTTTGTTCCAACTAGAAAAGTAGCTAAGATATATACAAAGGCTTGCATAACACACCAAGAGAACATCTAATTAGTGAACACATATAAAATGTTGCGTCCAGTAACAAAAGATTGTAGACTATGTATAAATATACATGGAACATTTATAAAAATTGACCATATGCCAGACAACCTTAGGAAACTTGAAATCCTGGTGTTCTCTATCTATCGTTCTTCAATAGGGCATGCACTAGACACTTGGAATATGGCTAGTCCTAAGATGGTGCTGCATGTGGAGAATATGCACTGTATTTTGAAGGCTTTGTCCAAGGAAGGGGGCTGTAAATACTTATTTATACTCATTACACATATTTCAGATACATTACATTAAACTAAAAGGTAAAATTAATTTCTTATCCTTTTTACTTAAAAAAATTAAGTGTGTACACACACACACACACACACTCATGCACAAAACACCTGTGTATGTGTGAATGTCAGTGGACAACATACAAGAGTCTGTAGTCTAAACCCTCCTTTCATTGTGTGGTTTTGGAGGATCGAACTCAGATCCTCAGGATTGTTTCCAAGTATCCTTATGTCCTGAGCCATCTCACTGGAGATATACCCATCCTTTTTACTTTAGAAAACAAGGGTATTAACAAGTTAAAAATGACACGTGAGTTTACATTGTGTTTCTGATGAATAGCTTTGGCACAGGGAATATCCTTTGACCATAATGCAACTAAGTAGGACTCAGTAGTGAAACACACAACTCAAAAACAACAAAACTAAGAATAAGAATATCCAAATGCTATTATTGAGAAACACACTTCAAAACTTTGTCTTGTATCAAAGAAGAAATAAACATAAAACTCAGAAATATAATTAACAGCATTCAAACATCACTACCAAAATGACACACATTAAACAGAGACTCATTTTTTATTTTAAATTTTTATTACATTCATTTATTTGTGTGTGCACTGTGTGTGGGAGTACACCATGGAACAAGGGTGACAATCACAGGACACTGTGGGAGTTAGTTCTTTCTTTATACCATATGTATCCTGGGGATAAAACTCAGTTTATCAGGCTTGGCAGCAAGTGTTTTTTTCCACTGAGCCATCTCTCTGGACCGAGAAACTCATATTTAAAAGTTATATACTAGCAAAATCTATAAATGGGGTGACAAATTAACAGACAATTACACCCTCAAAATTGGCATAAGAAATAAAAGTACACATATAATTTTATAGCCTACAAAATAGTCAGTAAGAGAGCTCTGATCCCCTGATGACGAAAGGGCTGTTCTCTATCAAACACATAGGAAAGAAATGGCTCCTATTTATACAGACTTTTCTGGAAAGTACAGCATGAGTAGATGTACCTGTGATATCAAAGCTGGACAAAGCACAGGTAGACACTACCACCAGAGAGACTGGAGACTTTATTGACCACAGCACTTCTGTGAATGGAAGTGCTATAAGCAATTACGGTTCAAGGCAGGAGATACTGTACTGCTCAGCACAGTTCCCTTACTCAGCAAACTATTCTTCCCAGTACAAATGGATGGATGGATGGATGGATGGATGGATGGATGGATGGATGGATGGATGAATGGATGGATGATATCAGGATAACATGTATAAACTGAAGTTTTCCTAAGCAAACCAGGACATACACCTCCCTAAACCTCACATGTGAACTTAAGTCCAAACAAAACCTAAAAATTAAGATATAAAGAACCAAAGTGGTCACCATGGATTTATCTGGACTAGAGATTTTTGAATAATTAGGAAATAGATTTGTGTGATCCATTACATTAGAAGATGAAAGAAGGAAATGTGTGTGTGATGGTCTCACTATCTGTGGAACAATTAATACATATTCACCCTAAAAATTCTTAGCAAACCTGGGAATCAAAGGGAACTTCCTTAATCTGCTAACTTGTATCTGCCATCGCCTGAGAGGAAACATCGTGCTTAATGGTAAATGATGAGAGATGAGATGTTTTCCTCTGATGTCTGTAATGAGACAGGAATGACAGAGAGCACAAGCTCATGAAACATGATGCAGGGGGCGGGTTGAGGGACCTGACTTATGCAGCAAGGAAAGGAAAAGGAAATAAAGTATATGGAAAGCAGAAAAAGTAGACAGTAGTCATTACTTATGGATGGTTTATGCATGGAGATCCAATGGGAGCTACAGAGAGGTTTCAGTTCATGAGTAAATGCTGTAACTTTAATGGGTATGAGATCAAGCTACAAAAGTCAATTATATTTATCTACACAGTTATCTATATAGTTAATTATATCTATCTATATTTATTTAATGAACTCAGAGGTTCATTAAAATCACATTTGAGAAGATATGTTGCTTTAAAAATATTTCTAAATACTAAGATTTAAATCCGATAAAAGTTGTATATTAGCTGGCAGTGGTGGCTCATGCCTTTAATTCCATCACTTGGGAGGCAGAGGTAGGTGGATTTCTGAGTTTGAGGCCAGCCTGGTCTACAGAGTGAGTTCCAGGATAGCCAGGGTTACTCAGAAAAGCCCTGTCTTGAAAAAACCAAAAAACCAAAAAACCAAACCAAACCAAACCAAACCAAACCAACCAACCAACCAAACAAACAAACAAAAAAAAAAAGGTTGTATAAGCCTCATGCTGAGAAAAAAGTTAAAATCTAGTGAGATAATTTTATCTTATGTATATAGCCTGTATGTATGTATGTGCACTCTGTGTGTGTCACAGAAGCCAGAAGGTGTCAGATTTCCTGAAACTGGAATTAGAGATGTCTGTGAGATACCATATGGGTGCTGGGAATCCAATGCAGGTCCTTGGCAAGAACAAATGCATGTAACTGCTGAGCTATCTCTCCAGTTCCGATTAAGAAATACTACAGAAATAAAGATAGAGATGCCTTGTTCTCTCTTTTTAATTTTTTAATTGCAGCTATTTAGTGTGTGTGAACTGTGTGGGCATGAGTGCATACATGGGTGCACATATTCACACATATGCACACACATGTGCATGCAGAATCCTGCCTGCCAGTATGTACTAGTGGCAGTTGGAGAATTACTTGTGCCCTTTCTTCCAACATGTAGGTGCCTGGGATTGAACTTTGGTTGTCAGGCTTGGTGGCAAGCACCTTTACCCACAGAGCATCTCATTTGGGCAGATGGTTCAGTGGGAAAAGTGTTTTCTGAACAAGTATGAGGGCCTGAGTTTGGAGACCCTGCAATGCATAGTTAGATTGATGATAGATATAGATATATAGATATGTGCATTATATGGAGGTACAAATCCATAACACCAGAGCTGGTGGGGGAGGCATACAGAGGCAGGCAGATTTATGCAGCTGTTGGCCAGCCAGTCTAGCCAGTTGGCAAACTTCAGGTTCAGTGAAAGATTTTTGTCTCAAAACTAAGAATGAGGGTGATAGAGGAGGATGTATGGGGCACACACACACAACAAAACACACACACACACACACACAGAGAGAGAGAGAGAGAGAGAGAGAGAGAGAGAGAGAGAGAGAGAGAGAGAGAGACCCTTGAAGGAAAAAGACAAGATGGGAGAATTTTCTCTACCATATACCAAGATAAATTATAAAGACATTTATAGTGATGTAATGTTATTAGTTCAAGGAGAGGTGAGTGGAAGAGTGTAACAGAGTAGAGAGCAAGGGAAGACCCACACCCACATCCACATGAACATTTGAAACAGGACAGAAGCATCAATGCAAATCAGTGGAGAAAAGGCAGCCTTTAAATCAATAATGTTGGAACAAATGACCATTATTACCATGGAAACAATAAAATCAAAGCCTAGCTCATCACCCCAGATTGATCAAAGGCATCAATATGCAAGGTAAAACCACAGAGTTTTAAGATAGCTCAGAAGAAAAAGATCTTAGGACTCTGAGGTTCATATGGAACTCCAACACAAGACGAGGATGCCCAGAAGGAGAAGATGGAGCTACCTTGAAAGTCAGAGCTTTGGTTCTTCAAAAGATCCATGGAGTGGGAAGATAAACTGAGTGGAAAAAAAAGATACTGATGAAATAATTCAGAGTTTTAGCACTCAGAGTACTTAAAGTATTCCAAGTAAGAAGATGGCAGACAATTTTTCTAGTAAATAGGAACCCTTCCCTGTCCCCTGCCCCAGCAAAATGGAAGCTCAAGAAGTAAGACAATGTGGAGAGATGGTGGCCTAGTTTGATTGTCTGAGCCTGTGATAAAACACCGACCAAAAGCAGCTAGGGAAGGAAAGGGTTTATTTGGCTTAGAAATTACAGACCATGATGGATGGAAGTCAGACCAGGAGCTTGAGGCAGGAACCTGGAAGCAGGGCATGAAGCAAAGGCTGTGGAGGAGTGCTACTTCCTAGCTTGCTCCCCACAGCTTTCTCTGTTTGATCTGTATACAGCCCAGAACCACCTTCCCAGGTGTGGCACTGCCCAAAGTAGACTGCCTCCCCACTTCAATCGTTAATCAAGAAAATGCCCCCACAGTCATGCCTACAGGCCAATCTGATGGAGGCAACTCCATCAGGTTCCCTCCTCCCAGGTGGCTCTAGTTTGTGACAAATTAAAAAAAAAAAAAACCCAAACAGATGGCTCAGCTCCTAGGAGCAACCAGAGCTCAGTTCCCAGCATCCATGTTGGGCACTCACAACTATTTGTAACTGCAGCACCAGGGGACCCTGTTGTAGTAATTATTTAAAACCGGCTGCTGGTCAAGCTAACTATCTAGGTTGCAGTGTCTCTGCCTAGCTCATCTGCCATGTTGTGTGGCCAGAAACCACCTGTACGCACCACAGCTAGAAACAGCCAGCCAGAAACACCAGCCCTGCCACCCACGAGATGCTAGCACAGGAGATGGCTCTGCCAATCTTCCACACTGTCTCTGCAAGGCTGGGCATTGCCCAGACCATCCCACCATCCATGTGGAACCAGTAATAAAATGAGACTCTGCACATTACATGCAGAGAATATTAAAAAATCTCGGCAACCTGCTTAATGGGTGATAAAAATAAGAACAAGAGAAATGTCCTTCTCAGCATCTTTAAGTCAATGTCAGACATTTCTAACACAGGCTCAGATGCAGATTTTAAAGAGGTCCTTTAAACACTAAAACCTTTGATGGTTTATGTTGAGAAAGAAATTCTAGATTGCTCAAAATGAATAGACAGAAGAAAGATGTAGAAAGTCTATAAGGAGCATTTGTCTCACTGTCTCTATTACAATTATATTTTTTTTCATTTCCATTTCTAAACTTGTTAAAAGTTTATTCTTGGCCAGGTGTGGTGGTGCACCCCTTTAATGCCACACTCAGGAGGCAGAGATAGGTAGATGTCTTTAAGTTCAAGGCCAGCCTGGTCTACATAGTGAGTTCCAGGACAGCCAGAGCTACATATTAGAAAAACCCTGTCCAATTAAAAAACAAAAATCAACAAAAAAATTTACCCCCTTTGCTCAGTTTCAAAGACCACAGTTCTGCTTCCCTTCTAAATGTTGTTAGCTATTTAGAATAGTTAAGACAGGACCATTCTTTTTTAACTCACTGACATTTCCCATTAGTTTATATACTGCTAAATATACAAAAACTTATAAATATATGTTTAAGATTCTGTTTGTTCAAGCTTGAATATTCTTTTTTCCCACCATAAATATGAAAAA
This sequence comes from Rhabdomys pumilio, assembly GCA_030674055.1. Lineage (NCBI taxonomy): Eukaryota > Metazoa > Chordata > Mammalia > Rodentia > Muridae > Rhabdomys > Rhabdomys pumilio. The sequence goes on from JANHMN010000025.1 coordinate 10,887,484, forward strand.
TGTTCTTTTTACTTTTCTTTATCCTGTGGCTTTTAAATTTTAACACATAAAGCTACATAAGTTTTATTTTCATGTATTGTGTGAAACTAGATAGGAAGAAATTTGTTACTATAGACATTGTGATCAATTCCTGTAACTTTTTTTTTGTTTTTAGAAATAAATGATGCTCTGCTTTCATAAAAAAAAAAAAAGAGAGACTCTAATGCTTAGGTATTAATCAAAGGCTTTATATATTTAGTAATGCTCAATAACAATATGCCCATACAAAGAGAGTTGTATTAATTAGCTAACCTAATTAGCTAACCTAAGTGAAAATTGTTACCCACGACTGCTCTCCATACCTGTATGTCTCTCCATCGCTCCTTCATCTCTGCTCTCTCTAGCTCCTCCTCTTCCTTTTCCTCTTCCTCTCCTTACTCCTCCTCTTCCTCTCCTTACTCCTCCCAGCTTAGCTCCTCATACAGGACTCGACACCCTCTTACGGCCTCCTCAGGCACCTTCAGGCTGACTATAGGGTGCCCAGCCCTGGCACCAAAGTATTCATATGCTGGGATGCTCACTACACATCTCCAGCTGCTGCAATTCACAGCTATCCACCATGTGAACAGGAACCCAAGAGTCATGAGTGAACCTCACTTCTGACCTTCAAAGAGGCCTCTGCTAAGCTTGGGACTATAGATTTGTCCCTTACAAAGGTGGAGATTTCAGAAAACTTCTTTTTTAAAATTATTAACTGATTGATTAATCAATTAATTTTATATCCAGACTACAATTTCCGTCCCCCACCCAACCAATCCTCTTCCATTTCTCCTCAGAAAAGGGCAGGCTTCTGATAGATATCAACCAGCCATGGCATATCAAGTTATAGAAAGACTACCCTTGTATTTAGGCTGGATGAGGCAACCCAGTAGGGGGAAAGTGACCCAAAAGCAGGTGACAGAGTCAGAGACAGCTCCTGCTCCCACCATTAGGAGTCCCACAAGAAGACCAACTACACAACTGTAACATGTGTGGAGAGCCTAGGTCAGGCCCATCCAGGCTTCCTGGTTGGCAGTTCAGTCTCTGTGAGCCCCATAGGCCCTGGTTAGTCACTTGTGGGTTTTCTCAAGGTGTCCTTGACCCCTCTGGTTTCTACAGTCCTTCCTTCCTCTTTTTTCACAGGATTCCTCATGCTCCACCTAATGTTTAGCTGTAAATCCTGCATCTGTTTTTATCAGTTGCTAGGTGAAGCCTGTCTGATGATGATTACGCAAGACACCAATCTATAAGTATAGCAGAATATCATTAGGAAATATTTCACTCACCTTAGAAGTGGAGGGTTCTGGGAACTTCTTGAGCTGAGTCCTGACAGATGAGCAGGTCTGAGAGAAGGTCTTTCTCTGGGAAAATGAGGACAATCTAGGATCATCCATCTTGATGGTCTCCTATCGAAGTGACATCTTATAATTATATATACACATATGGAGTATAAGTGTGATATTTCTACAGATACAATGTGTTGTGGTTAAATCAGGGCAACTAGCATATCCCTTCTCCGTAAATATTTATCAGTTTTTAGATGACGTATTAAAATTCCTCTCCATTGGCTGACAAAAAGACACTATTGCCTGCTATCCACAGTGCTCCCTCTGTGCGTAGGGCACTAGATACTGGCTAGAATGGCTGACCCCTGTGTCTCCTAGAGCAATAGATCAGGTCCTACTCAGCCTCCTGTTAATTTTTTTTCTAACCTTGATGGAATAGGTTAGCACTAACAGGCAGCTGCTGGATAACAGTGACCTTGAAATAAGACATCATTGAAGTGGCACAGAGTCTGTCCATTAGAGTTGCTTTATATGGAGTCTCATGGGAGGGTTTCAGAACATGAAAAAATAAATGAGAGCATGGGCCATGAGAGCCTGTGATGCACGCTCCTGGGAATTGGAGGTGGCACTCCAGGCTCTAGCTCTCAGAGTTGGAGACATAATGAAACTCTTCATTAAAGCTAAAAGAGTTTGGAGGATAAGATTACACAAGAAAAGGAACCAACTGTTCCCCAGACCACGGCAGCCCTGTGAGTGCCATGCCATAGGGTGTCTGTCTATAAGAAGAAAGACTAAGCTAAGCTTTTCTTGGGGTCTGGCCTAGTCCTGATGAACCAGCCATAAGTCATTGGAAGAGGGAGCAGCAGAACACAAGTATCTAGAGAGGCCACCAGGATGGCTGAGGGAGGCACACAGCCTGGGAGTTATGATAGGAATTTGGGTGTTCAACCTTGGGCCACAAAACATGGTGAATGAAGGGGTCATAAGAGGTAGAGCAGAGGGGCACTAGGAGACTGGTGTAGCAATGAGGAGAGGCATGAGGCAGGGTGGTGCTGATGGTACTGAGGGATCCAGGGACAGGACCTAGGTGAGGTCATTGAGGGGACAAGACAGAGATATCCAAAGAGAGGATTCCAGGAGGAATCACAGCTCAGAATCAAAGAAACTAACTGTGGAGCAGAAAGCATGACCTGGGCTGAGTCAAAGGGAGATGACTTCTAGAAAAGGTTACACAGAAGACAAAATTACTCCTTACAAAGTGTGTGAAGAAATATTTTTGCTAGTAAGGGCTGCTTGCCTCCTCTAAGAGTTCAGAGACTCCCCAGCAGGCTCTACCACTAAAACAAGTATGGACACAATAGATGGACAATAAACTAGCTGCTACAAACCCTGATACTACACTTGAGACCACAGTTTGAAGCCAGGGGTTTAACCACAGGCACCTTCGTCCCAATGACTTTGCTCCTGGAATATAGCAAGGAGGAGGACTGATGCCCAGGTTCTATATAGCTCTGAGCCATGGGAACTCAGAGAACAAAAGCCTGGGAGAGTAGCTCAGCACTTTAGCAAGACTTTGGGAAATAATATAGTCTTCAGAGAGATACCCAATTTCCTTGAGTAAGCTGTGTATACTAGAAAGCCAGATGAGGTGTGGAGGAGGAGGACGAGCAGATGCCATGCTGAGTCCAGGGCAGCCCAGCTAGTGGCATATTGGAGGCATACATGTTACACAGCTGGTCCAAACATAACTAGTCCAAGCACATGACAAGTGGCACCATGTGAGGATCTGAGGGCTCCTGGCTCATATCTTTCCATATAAGCCTACTCAGGCGGTGGTCTGGGGAGATGAGACAATGGTGGAGTTTGAGAAGACTCAGAATTACTTAATATCTTTTCTTGATCTGCAATCTTTCTGACCAGTACATTGGTGTCTGTGTCATTTTCTGGAACTTACCATGGGTAAAATTATTATTGTTCTTATTTTCTTAATTCGAATAGAATTGTACCAGCATCCCCTCCCTTTACCCTTTCCGGTCTCTTCTATGCTCCCCCTTATGCTGCTAGACCATTCCTTTGATTGTTATTGTTACATACATATAGTTTCATGGCTGATTACTCTGCATTGAATAACCAAAAAGAGGCCTTGGGAGAGGCTAATTCTCCTAGCAATTATTAGTTGCCTATAGTTTTTTTGTTTTGTTTTGTTTTGTTTTTGTTTTTTTTTTTTTTGTTTTTGTCTAGGAGGAGACCCCACCAAATTTTTCCCTTTCACATTAGCACATCAATTGATAATGCACTAGTGCCAGCCTTATTTGTTTAACCACTAGAAACCTAGCTGGTTTTCCGGGGCTAGTGAGGTCTTGGATCTTAGAAAATGATCTATTACCACCACTTCGCCAGACCATCAAAATTCCTTACTAAAGTCTAACCTTATCCTTACACCTACACTTACAGGGAAGTGTAGCTGCCACCCCTCATCAGAGAAACTTCTCTTGACAGCAAATGGAGACCATCACAAAGAACCACAACTGGACACAATGAAGAGGCTGTGGGGAGCCCAGCCCCCGTGGCTTCCCATCACAGCTACATCTGTGGCTCAGGGAACATCAGAGATGGAGATGGAAAGTTTGAAAGAGTCCGAGTACCAGAAGTCTGCTGTGAAACAGTCTTTTCATGGATAGAATATGAAAGGGCATTTGCAAAGGTTCCCTCTTACCTCATCAAGGAAAGGAAGAGCTGGCTATCTGCTGGAGACAGTGGTCACAGAGGAGGAGCTTTATTCTCACATGAGCCTGTCTTTGCCCAGACTCAGCCATGTTTTGGTTCTGCCATCTTGATAGGAACTAAGGCCCTCAAGATGCTCCTTCTGTCTCTGCCTGAGAGGCAGATAGAAATTTGCCTGGTAACATCATCTGAGCCACCATCTCCCTGAAGCCTCACCCACCTGGATGAGCATTTCCTGAGGGCCTGAAATAGTGAGTTGTTAGCATTTAATCGTCAGATTTTTTTTCACCCTTTGAGACTAGAGAACACACAGCTGAGGACTCTGCATCTTTGCCCTTTTCTTTGGCTCCTGGGTTTGTCCAAGATAACTATGGCAAACACAATAAGAACGCATGTTCCTTATTTTCATCTTGCTTCCAGGTAGGTAACAAGAGAATGACAGGTCCCGTCAAAAGAGTGAACAGCCCATCAGGTATTAGACTCAATAGAAAAATGACCATTCCCAGTTACCAGCTTATTAAACCCACCTGCAGCTCAACCCTATCTGTCCTTGAGAGCATTTTTCTGCCTTGCTCCAGACCATCCTGCAGGGCTTAGTGGTCCCTTCTGCCAGTCTTCTCAACAGTCAAGGCTCTGTTAGGCTGTTCCATACTTGAGGCACCATGCCAGTGGACAGCAAGTCAATGAGCCTCAGCATTTGGAATTCTGAGCTCTCCTCCTGCATGAGAAGCATTTGTTCTTGGACTCCATTTTCTATAGTGCAAGAGCAAGAACCCAACTGTGCCCCTAATATGGGTATAAGTCAAGTTGCCCAAGTGCATCATTCCAAATAAAAAGTCTGTACCAGTCTTTGCTATCAGAATAGGGCCAGTGGTCATATATGAGGATCAGACGAGGAGCTGGGAAGCCTGTGTTCTTGCAGCATGGAATGGAGATTTGAGGGAAGATGAGTGAAGTCTTGAGGAAGGCCTGCAGGGCCTTCCTATGAAGGCCTATCCAATAAGCCTTTTCCTGGGCCCCTCACTCTCAAGTGGACACCCACTGTCCACTTGATGATACCCACTGAGCCATCCTGGGGCCCCAAGATGCCTGTTGTAGAGACAAAACCAGGCTATGTGGTCAGGGCCCCTAGCGGAAGCCCAACTGAGGTCATGGGCAGACAATATCTGTCATGTGATGCCATGGAGAGAGTGGCAGAGGAGCTTGTCATACTGACTGGGGCCCAAGTCCCTGCCAGTGGTGGATACCTCAGAAAATTCCACTGGGCTATGGGGGCGGGTGATGACAAGAAGCAGGTGTGACTTTCTAGTCTCACTCCTAGGGTGAGAATCCTGACACTGTCACACAGTGGATCTAGCAAAGCCAAAAAAGATTATTCAGATGAGGCCTGGGTAACATAGAACCTCCAGGGCCTCTGTGCTACAGGCTCTCAACAACTTTTGATGGCTTTGGGGGCCTCAGCCTAGCCAAGGTCTCTGTCAGGCGGACCTTAACCGAAAGCACATGAAGCTGTGGACTTGGAGATAGTAATCAACTCGCCTGTGGAAGAGGCTTCCCTAGGCTGGGCTGACGCAAATGTCAGGGGTGGAATCACTATCTCCCAGGGGGTTAGACACCACCAAGGCCCACGGGGAAGGGAGGAAGTGGTTTCTGTGATTTCACCAAAGCTGTTCCTGTAGATTAAGACCTCAAAGGAGACTCCTAGGGAAGCCCAGGCTCATCTTCTTGATGAAATGATATCATAGAGGTGACAGGTACCCAGCTATGTGCAGCAGGGATAGGTGGGTGGCTCTCTGACAAGCACATTGGCTTTCAGGAATAGGGTTTTTCATTGTCCATTGTTCCTTGGACAGCAGCAGGTGTTGGGCTACACAGAGGCTTTCCCTTGGGAGCTGTCTGCACCACATCTGCCTCCTCTGAGCATGTCTTTGCACCCTTCATGCTTTTGTGAGACTACTCTCTTGAGCCCAGCACCCTGCCTCAGTGGTTTTACCATCAGAGGCCTAGGTCTTCTTAACTAACTCACTCTCTGACACAAGGCTGTGAACCTCCTCAAAGTCACCCATGACAACAAGCTCAAGCAATTCAATCCTATTGTTCCTCTCACCTCTAACCCCTTTACCCTGAGTGTGACCTATCTCACAGAGGACAAAGAGGCCATTTTTTCCTCTCTTTGCATCAAGCGTGAGACTCCAACACACTGCACCTTCCCCACCAGATAGATGAGACTCTTACAGGCAGTCTTGTCCTAAGGTCTCACTTAGGGGTTGGTGTGACTCTGGTGGGGGTCCTCCCTGTATAAGTCCCCTCAGGCATGTTGTATCTGTTACCTGGTCATCTTGTACTGACAGCTAGTCTCATCAGATATAGAGCGTCCCTGTCTGGAAAGATCCTTCTCTGACTCTATGACTGTGCTAGCTGCCCCCAAATACCAATTGGAAGGTTATAGAGACGGCTCAGCTGTTAAGAACACTTGTGACTTTTGCAGAGGACCAGGGTTCAGTTCTCAGCACCCACATAGTAGCTCACAACTATCTGTCATTTCAGTTCCAGGAGATTATACCCTCCTCTGGCTTCTTAGGCAGGCACATGACACACATACATACATGCAGGCAAAATATCATACGTACAAAGTAAAATTTAAAAGTGAGAAAAAATTTTAAAAGGACAAATTTGAAGAATTCTCTGCTCTCCTTCCCACCTGCACTCACTAGCCCAAGGCCACCAGCTTCTACCAGGACCTCACTGTCCTTATCCTACTAGCCACTCCAGCCATGCCACATCATCTTCTAAGTTAGTATGTCTGTACAGTAGAGGGGACATTTGGTCTCTAGGCTAGTCACATTCAGTCCAATAATGTTCTCGCTTAACACCTTGAGCCCAACCTCTTTAAACCTCAGTTTCTTCATCTGTAAACAGAGATAATGACAGTACTGCCTCACTGAACCATCATGAAGAATAGAGCAATTAACCATGACAAGGACTTTGCTCCTGGCACTTTCTAAGTGCCCCTCTATAAACTTAGACAACCCTCAGTGCTATCCGGGGATCTCTCCAGCAGCATCAGAACCTCCTTTCAGGTCCAGAGGAGTCCCTCAACCCCTTCACTGTTTCCCAATGTTTCAGCCATTGTCTCAAGCTAGACAAAGCTTCCTGGGATACTTTACTGTATCTTTCTCTTGCAGGCAGCCCATGTGTCTCAGTGCTACGAGCATGAAGCTTCATTTCCCTTCAATAAACCTTATACTACTTTCATTGATTAAAAATGCTATTATTAGCATTTGAGATAGCTTCTTGTCATGCTGCCCAAGTTCCTTGGAACTTCCTGAGTTCCTACACTCAGATAATCCTGCTGCCTGAGTGGCTGGGACTATAGGTATGCTGCCATATCCAGATTAGTATCATATTCCAAAGAAGGAACAAACCTACTAACACCAATGTTTCCTCTTTCCCCTTTTTTCTTAAAAAAAAAAAAAACAGTTTTTTTTGTATGTGTGGTATATGTGGAACACACACACGCATGTGGGTACATGTGTGGTATATGTTTGCATGTAGTGTATGCATGCATGTGTATGTACATACATATGTGTGTACATGTGTGGTATTTGTTTGTGTGTAGTGTATGCATACATGTGTACATACATATGTGTGCACATGTGTTGTGCAACTATGTGCATAGCCAACGAGCCCTGTAATCCTCCTACCTCTGGCTTCCAGTGCTAGGATTATAGGCACACGTGGCTATTCCCGGCTTTTAATGTGGGTGTTGACCCACTGGCTGTCTTCTCAACCCGTCATTTTTTTTTTAAATCACTAGTGTATAGTCCTAGTACAAAAGGGATGGTCTTGTTATGGCATTTTCACAAATGTAGATCATAACCCTTGCTTGTACTCTACTCCCGCCATCGCCTCACGCTTCCACCATTGCTGCTGGTGGTGTTTCCTCGCTACAACTCAGAACTGGTAGTTTTAAGGAGGCAAACACTATATGTAAGAGGGTTTGGTCAGCACAGCTTGAAAATTCACTGTTTCGAGTTTCCTCAACAAAAGCTTGGTGACAAAAATAAAAACTTTTCCTCACTGAGGGATCACATAGTACACGCTTCAGTCCCCAAGATGCTTATACTAGAAGTAACAGGCAAGCAACAGTGGTGGAGAGGTCAAGAAACAAACCCTGGTCTCTAGGGTCCTGGGGACCTCTTCTGAATTCGAGTCACTGGCAGATTTAAATCATATCACCTCCTATGTTACCGAGGGTCTTGTCAAAATGAAAATCTGAAAGTCAAGAGTGTAGTGCTCACCCAACCACTAAAAGAGGAACAGCATTAGTCTGCCTTTCCCTCAAGGCCGAGGTATGTTCTATCTATGGCGCCTGCACACAGCAATTGCTTAACATGAGTTATTTGGTTGAGTAATGCCTCCTGGGCACCCAAACTGGTCCCCAAACCCCTGCATGCTCCGTAGAGAGATTCCCTTAAGTGTAGAGTGCTCTGATATGGATCCAGGAGTCCAGTCTCCTAGTACAAGGTCTGCTTGACTGGACGGGGAGTATAAGGACCTTAGACACCATCTCTTCAATCAGTCTTTGCCCCCCTTGCTGTCTCACCCTCATCTTTCACCATATTTGCTCCTGCTTTGAAGACAGAAGCACCCAGTTTCCCCTGCCTCAGCATAACATGCTAGCCTTCATCTCCTCGAGCTGATCACATCACACCGCAACCCAACCCAAACCCCGGTTTCTCTACCGTGCCTCTGCTTGCCTGCACCACAGCCTAGTCATCTTGAAGAAATGTTTAACCAGCCTCATCATGCCCATCTTTCATCAAAACTCTGTCTAACTTCCTAATGTGTTCTGGGGCCTGCCGACCTGTCCCATGGAGAAGGGGGCCACCCAATCCTCCAGGGACTCTCCCTGGCTCTCCACGCTCCTGGCTTTTCCACTTTCTCCCTAGCTGTGGTTCTCAGGTCCTTTGAGAACTTCCCATAGTTGTCCCTGTTTCCTTCCCACCTCTGCAGGTCTAATCTGCAGGCCAGCTCCCACTATGTTCGTGCTCCAGGGCCGACTGGGATACAAATCCCTCAATATGGCTTTCCTTCAGGGAGTTGCTCTCTTCTCTCTGCTTGCACTCCCTGCTCAGACCTGTCTATGCCACTTGCTAAATTGTTCCACAGCTCCCAGTAATACTCTTCTCAAGGCCCACCTTTGTCCTTAGGTCCCCAAGCCTAATTACCTGTGTTATCAGAAGGATAGCCTAGTGTTTGCAGACATATCTCCCTCGAGGTTTGGTCCTCTAGATGTGGGCCTTAGCACATTGCCCTACTGTACTGAAATTAAACCAATGAAAGAGTAGGATGGACTCCATACCCACCTCCAAGGAATAAGGGTCAACGGGAAAGCTGTCTAGAGATATACTTAGCTCTGACTACCACCGGCCAGAGGACTAGCCCACACATGGAAGTTTAACCATGTGCCTGAATGCCTACCAAGTTCAAGTCTGCTCCAATGACTCTGGTGGCCACCTCCACCAGGTAGGATGTACAGTCAGGGTCAGGTTTGTACAAGGGATGGTAGGATGAGATTCCACCACACAAAAAACCCAACCTGGCTCAAAGCCAGGCTACTTCCTCCCACCACCCGTTTCCACTCTGTCCATCTCTATGACAAAGGAAGAAGATGGCCTTTGAATAAGCAGTCTTTCTTCCCATGTCGATAATCTTGAGCACTAGAAAGTGATGAATAAGTCTGTGGTTTGCTATGGAGGTTCCATGTAAGATAACGCTGCTTCTGATGCCTGCCCTGCCCCGCCTGGCCCCGCCCCACCCCTCTCAATGAATATATATAAGGTGAAGGCTCCTGTGGCTTCTTCAGAATCTCTTGGAGGACCAGGACGAGACAATGGTTCTTATCAGCTCTACCACCAGCATCCTCTCCATGTTGCTCCTGCTCCTGAAGCTCTTTCACCAGGGATTCCAAGCTCCAACCAATGGCTTAGATACCCACCATTTAACCAGCATGTGGAATTGCAACTCTATTGCCATGGAGATTATGGAGAGGCTCCCAGTGAGTAGCTGGCTAAGGTTGGCCTGGTGCAGGCTGGCTCCAACAGGTGCCTCAGGCCAATAAAACTCATAATTCTTTCTCCCTATGTCCCTACAGGAATCTGAACTCACTAATATGGAAGACATAAACAGTCTGAGGGTAAGAGCCCTACTTTTGGGCATTCTTGGGTTCCATCTATCTCCTGCCTGGGTGACTTCAGCCATCTCACTCGACCCTGCCTTGCTTCCATTTTTGCGTCTATCTCAGTGGGGTGATTAAGGAAATCATCCAATGACTCTCCAAGCCTCAGTATAAGCCACAGCCAGCTGCACTAATGAAAGTTACATTTTAGGGTATACAGTGAAAAGACAGCTGTGGGTGACTCCTGCCATAGGCCTCTGGCCCCACTTCCAGTGGGGAATACCGTGGACTGGCAAATGAGTTGCCTCTGTGACTGTGTCTTTTGCTTTTCTTCCTCCTCCAAAACTGAGTTTGTGTTTTCCACTTCCACTAGCCCCAGACATCACCATTTGCAGTTATTTTTCTGGTTCTAGTTAGATACAATGGTTCTGTCTCATTTTTATTTGAATGGACCTAACATGAAGTTCTTTGCAAATGTGTTTAGTGTCTGCATTTCCCCTCTCTAGGGACATGTTGGAGTCCATAGGATTTTCTTTTAGGTATTTAGAAATTATTAATTAAATTAAAGCATTAACATTTTTTTTTTTTTTTGGCATCTTGGGCATAAGTATTTCTCTTGGCCAACCTTTCGCCTTTTCTAGAGCTTGTCTGGAGAGATGTGTTTTCCTCAAGTATAGACAGATCTGCCTACATCCCTCACACAACCCATAGGCTGCCAGGGGTTAAGACCTGGTGCTCGGGAGAAACAGGCCCTTGTCTAGGCTGTGCACTAGCTTTTAACCCCAGGATAGGGAGGGACCAGGAATAAGGCTCTTCAAAGAAACCTCTAACAGCAGGCACACCTCCTCAGCTCTGACCTCCTCAGTTCTCACCTCCCCAGTTCTCGACTCCCCAGCTCTGACCTCCTCAGCTATCACCTCCCCAGTTCTCACCTCCCCAGCTCTTACCTCCCCAGCTTTCCCCTTCCCAGCTCTCCCCTCTCCAGCTCTCCCCTCCTCAGCTCTCCCCTCCCCAGCTCTCCCCTCCCCTGCTCTTACCTCCCTGAGTCTTACATAAAGATTCTTTGCCCTCTTAGAATAAGATCTTTCGGAGAGTAAACCTGCTTGAATTCCTAGAAAAGCAAAAGGAATATCCTCAGGTCGAAGACGGCATCAAGTCCAATCTTCAGGTGTGTGAAGCTGCTGAGGGTTTAGGGGAACCCTGCCTTTATCTTTCCCAGCATTTTTGGAGAGGAAAGTTGGGCTTTCTCCTTTTTAGAGGGATCTGACTGTGCCTTGGTGTTTCTCCACAGAAACTTAAGTGTTGTCTGCCTGCATCTGCGAATGACTCTAGGGTAAGCTGTCCTTCCCACCACATGTTTTGCAGGTTGTGCTCTTGCCTATGATCAGACTTATAGCCTGCTATGGCCCCCAGCAGCCTGTTCGCATCTAATGCCCTCTTTTTCGGTTCCTCTCAGCTGTCACCCGTCGGCCATGATGATGTAGATGACTTTCAGAAGAAGCTGAGATACTTTGTGAGCCAACTTAGCGATCTGCTACCAGTGCCAAAGTCTAGACCATCTCAGCCCGCATCTGACTCCATCACTTCTCGCCCTGAGACCATGGAGTGTTAAAAAGGCAGGCAGAGCAACTGGAGTCTGAATGTTACTTATGGCCCGTCCTCAGGAGGATTTCACACTCCCTTAAGCCATCAGATGTCTTATCAATTTATCTACTTTCTGAAATTTGCAACTCTCCCTTGGCCTTGCCTAATTATGTCCCTATTTTATTCCATGAAGGCTATTTATTTATGTATTTATGTATTTATTTATTTATTTATTACATTCTGCAATGTGAAGTGTATCTGTTTTAGCTGAGGAGGAGTTTCTCCCTGTATTGAAAAAAAAAAATTCCAAGGTAGACTGGGGGCATGTTGATTTGTCCCTCATGTTTTAAACCCTTTTGAAAATAAATAATTTTGAATAAATGTGTTTTGTTTTGTCCGGTTTCTTAGTTTGGCATCATCTCTTTAACAGCCCTGTAGGATACTTGTCCAGATATCACAAGTGGCTACACAGCATGCAACATGTATCAGATCTTGGTCTGGACACTTGACTTGTACTATTCAATCTATTCTTCATTCCCAACTAGAATGTGTGATCTGTTTGTGAGACTACGGAAGTCCAGTGTGGCAAAGTAAGGCCAAATAGCTTCTAAGTAGTGCCCCCTCTAGGACTTCATTCAGGCTTGGCTCTTGGGAACATGCTGATAAGTACTGAAATCCACTAGAATGCCCCCTAGTGGTCATGCTTAGAACTGCAGCAGTGCCCCTAACCTCCCATAGTAGAAGCCCATTCAGTACCATTGTCTGAGTTGCCATCTGGCAGTACTCTCTGAGAATGTAGATTACTCAGACCCACAAATTCTACTTCTTCCAGAACTCTCCATGCCTGCCTAGGCTTCCGGTTTCTGTTGGTTGATTCAGTCTCCCTACCTCGTGCCTGACTCCAGACTGACCCTGGGATTGATGACCTATTGAACTGGATCCAGCTTTAAAAATTCATCTTTGAGCCTTAACCCCAAATCATTGGGGGAAGTACCTAGGGGCTTGCCTGTATCCTAAGGTTGTCAGATGGGACTCGCCTTCACCTTTTGCTTGTATTTCCTCACGTTTATCAATCCTGTGGGAGCTCCAGCAAACCAAAGCTCTGTAACTTCCCAGGCATTCCTCCTACCTTTCTCCCTACCTAAACCTTCAGCCACCTTCAGCTCAGTCCTACTGCAGGATTCCTACTGTCTACCTCTGGATTGTCCAAGATGACCCATGACAGGGTTCTCCTCTGAAAGGAAAGGGTAGGGAGGGGCCCATAAGAAGGACAACCATATGGTGTCTTAGTTGCAGAAAACAGCCTGAATGGTGGAAACTGGGGCAGCACCAAGATGGAATTCAGTCTACCAGCTGACTCTTTGGTACTACATGTCTCCTTGCCTGGCTCACTGAACCTTGCCTGGTGATGCCTGGTGAATCCTCTAGCCCGGGAATCGGGCGGGACAAGAGGCCAAATGAGCCTTCTTTTTCTGTCACCGCGCTAGGAAGTGGTATCCTCCCTGATTCCTCAAGAGTACCATAAAGGCAGCTTTGGATACTGACATCAGATCTTGGGCTCGTTCCCCTTTCTTTTTCTTTTCTATCTTTATCTCTTTAGGTTCCGAGTGAGAAACAGCCCAATTATTGAAGATGTTGGAGGAAGTGCATAGTTTATCGGCCACTGGCTCAGAAATGCATTCTTCCATGTATCTCTTCCAAATAGACTTTTACATTCTCAAAGAAATCAGTCTCTCCTCTCCCTGTCTCCACTCCTCTTCCTCAGCCAGACTCGCCTGCCTGCCTGGGGTGCTCCACAGGCAGAGAAGCGAGAGACATTCCTGCAGTTCTTGAAATGACCACTAGAGGAAGATATCCCCTAGTCTTAGGGTTCACCTACGCGCTGTTGGGAAAGATGGGTCTAATACGTTCAGTTAACTTGGATCCTAGACTAGATTCCCCAATTCTCCTGGGTATCCACCTCTATCCACTTGCCTTCACTCATGAATTTTTGTGCCTGGTCCTATTTTCATCCTATTTGAGACAGCATCGGTGCTTTACTTCATGCCCTCTGCTGAGTCACAGCTTGTCCTCAGTCTTGCCTCCCTCTGTGGTCCTGCTACCTGCTGCCCTGTCCAGTCATGCTTCTCCAGTAACTAGTCCACATAGGGCCCAGAGTCAGTGGTGAGCTGAGACCACCATACTGGCTCATGGGACCAACTGTTCAATGTTTCAAAAGAAATTCCAGAACTCCTGGGCAAGTTGGTAGATTAGAAGCAGGATGTGCAGGCATAGATACACACTAGATTAAAAACACAGTAGTTCTATTCATACGTAAAAGGAACTATTTTTAAGGGAAATAGAAATAAGCCGAGATGGGAGTTTCTCCACCATGGAGCCAAGCCACTGGTATCAGGCACACCCTGCTCCTGCTGGCCAACTGCAAATTAAGTATAGGTGGACACCTCACGAGTTGGGAAGAAGGTGTCCAGGCTCTGGAAATGCAACCAGAGGCTGGATAAGGTGTGCACAGATTTTGGCTGGTGCAACCCAGAGACTCGAGGCTGAAGACCAGGAGATATTGCCTGAGGAGACACTGCCTGGTTAGCCACACTGGACTGTGAGAGTATGCTGTGGAACCTGGTAAGATGCCCTGATGACACACAAAGGTAAGCTCTTATGTGTGGGCCTCATATACACCCAGAGTCTGCCACCCAAAACCCAATCTTAAAAACACCAGAGGCAAGACTGTAGCCTGCAGCAGCAGGCCTAGAGCAGGGGATTCTGGCAGAGTGGACTTCAGTGTGGAGATAATTCTCTTGTTGAAGGACACTCTGACTTAACTTGTTTGAACTACTGAGACTAGCAGCCCCCTCCCCACATGTGGAGACTGATAGGCCCACAGTACTTATTTCTGCAGTCGTTTCTCTACTTCTCGGAACTCACACCTGTGTCTTTTCTTTTCTTAAGAACTACTACCATCTTCCTGTCTCCATTTCCTCCATGCTTCTGTTTCACCAGTTACATATTGATACCCTTAGCTCTAACAGAAACGATAAACCACACTTTCCCCAGACACAAAAATGTTGTGTCTTAACTTTATCAGAGACACCCCCAAAGTGCACAGATATCTTCTGCAAAGCCAACACCAGGATGGGTGTTAAATCTCGTGGGTTACTGCATTGTCTCCCACCTTAATAACAGCAGGTGTAGACGACTCACATAAAATAAAAGAAGCAAGCAAGAGAGCAGGGGAAGGCAGGGGACTTTTAAAAGGGAAGGACAAATCTACCCCGACAGATGCATAAGACACAACAGAAAGGTCGCAAAAGCTACGAGACCACAATCCATTACAGCACAATCGCTGGCTCACAACTTCTCAACCTAAAGAAAACGAAAGAGCTGGAAAGCCAGAAGACTGCAGAGCCCAGCTTCATAAAGGATAAATGACTATATAATCCCCCCACCCCTGCTGTCCAAAGCAGTAAAAAAATCAATTAAGGACTGAAATAAAAAGCAGTCAAGTAAAAGTGATCATTAAACCAGGGGAGAAATTCAAAACCATGGAGAAAAAACAGATCTGCCAAGGAAACTGAGATGAAAAAACAAAACAAAACAAAAACAAACCACCAAAAAAAAACCAAACCAAACAAACAAAAACAAAAAAAAGAACAGAAATTTTTATTTTAGAATTGAAAGAATTAATAAATCAGAATTAAATGAACAGTGGATGGACTGGCAAGATGGCTCAGTGGGCAGAGGCACTTGTGTGCAGGTCCAGTAACCCAAGTTTGATCCCTGGACCCCACCCACAAGGTGACAGGAGAGAACCAACTCTCAAGAGTTGTGCTCTGACAGCCATACTTGCACTGTGGCACTCCTGCACCCACGTTCACACCTGTGCGCACACACGCACGTGCACACGCACGCACACACACAGACACAACCAACAAAATGTTTGCAGACTGAATTCAAGAGCACATTAAGAAGATCACACATCATGACCAGATTGGTTTCACGTCATGGATGCAAGTTTGGTTAGCATTCACAGATCCATCAATACAGTACGCTCCACAAATAGACAGAAATCATACCATCTCAATAGGTATAGAAAAGGCATTTGGCAAAGTTCAATGTGACTTCATGATAAAAGTCTCAAAATAATTTAGAAGGCACATACCACAATATAATAAATGTGGCAAACCTATAGTCAACAATATACAAAACAGGCAAAAACTGAGAGCATTTCTTCAAAACCTAGAACAACATAAGGGTGTCCACCTTCTCCACTTTTATTTAGTATTGGGCTTTGAGTCTTTGCCCAAGCAATAGACAAGGAAAAGAAACAAAACCGACATAAGTAGAGAATAAAGTCAGCTTATCTTTATGTGCACATGGCATAAATATGCTTAAAAGACTTTAGAGTTTCCAACAGAAAAATCCTTAGATTTGACAAATGTTCTCAGCAAAGTTCCAGGACACAAATCTTCATACAAAAGTTTGTAGCTCTCCTATATATTAATAGTAACTCTCATGAGAAAGGAACGAGAAACACACACCATTCACAGTAGCTTCAAAATTTAAAATATCTAGGAAGGATATTAAACCTAGCTAGAGAGATGATGGGATTCTATAATAGAAACTTTAAGACGTTGCAAATAGGAATTATTGGCAGTAAGAATATTGTGATGAAAGTGGTTACATTGCAAAAAAAAAATTAGTCTACAAATTCAAGGTAATTTTCATCAAAATTCCAGTAACATTTTTCACAGAACCAGAAGAAAAAATTCTAAAGTTCTTATACCTCAAGTAGCTTAAAGAATTTTAGGCAGAAAGAATAATGCTGGAAGTATCATAATATCTGACCTCAAAGTATACTACAAAACCATAGTGACAAATACAGCATTAAATAAACATATCTGCTGGTGGTGCCGAATAGACAGCCCAACAAAAAACCCACACAGTTACTGTCATCTGATTTTTGACAAAGGCATTAAAAGATACCCTGGCAGTGGGAAAACAGATTCTTCAAAATGGTGTTCTGAAAACAGGCTATCCACATACATAATGGAAGTAGACCTTTATCTCCTGTGCTGCACAAAAATCAATTAAAAACAAATCTAAGATTTGAATATGAAGTGATGAAACTGAGAAAAGGAAACATAGGCATGAGCAAGAACACTTACAGGCACTCCAGCAGCACAGGAGATAACCCAAAGAACTGACAAACAGCATTTAACAAAATACAAGGCTTTTACATAGACAAAGAACTCTCAAACACGTGAAGAGACAGACTACAGAATAATAGAAAACTTTAACTAGCTATATGTCTGACAGAGGGTTAATATCTAAACCATACAAAGAACTGAAAACATTTGAACACCAAACCTCCACATCTTCCAAGCACAAATGGAAAGCTGAGGTGCATAGACAGTTCTCAGAGAAGAAACAGATGGCCAATAAATATTTGAAAAAAATATATGTGTTATAAATATATAATTTTACCTATCAGGGCAATCTAAATTAAGAGTACTTTGAGATTCCATCTCACTCAATTAGAATGAGGCGTGTGTGCGCGCGCACACACACACACACACACACACACACACACACACACACAAATGGTGGTCAGTGTGTGGAGAAAAAGAAACCCTTACTTAGTTGAGGGTATAATTTGGTACAAATATTATGGTAATCAATGTAGAAACCTATGGAAACTAAAAAGTAGAACCCCCACCCCCACCCCTACGTCCACTTTTGCATCTAAAAGACTTCAATTCCTATCACAAAGACACTTGCACATTCGCTCGTGTTTACTGCTCTGCTCTTCACAGTAGCCAGGAAATGGAACTAGTCTAGATGCCCATCAAC
Organism: Rhabdomys pumilio; assembly: GCA_030674055.1. Taxonomy (NCBI): domain Eukaryota; kingdom Metazoa; phylum Chordata; class Mammalia; order Rodentia; family Muridae; genus Rhabdomys; species Rhabdomys pumilio. The sequence continues at coordinate 10,905,127 of JANHMN010000025.1, forward strand.
AGATGTCTAGATAAAGGAAATGCCGTTTACAGAGTAGAGTTTTATACAGTAACAAAGAAAAATGAAATCATGGGATTTCCGGGGGGGGGGGGGAGGGAGGATAGAGCTGGAAATGATTATACTTAAGAGAAGTAACTCAGACTTAGAAAGACATATCACATGCTTTCTCTCTAGTGGAGGTCCTATATTACGACTTTTATGCATGTCTCTATGCGAGTGTGGTCATGGGTCCTGGACGTAGAAGGAGGACCCATGAAAGGGGAAACAGAGGTCTTAAGGGGATTGGGTAATGAAATACTTGTGTCTATCAAAGTAGAATCAGGGGGACGGGAGGAAAAAGAGGACCGACAGAAGGGGAACGGGGTAGGATGAGGTGGGGAGTAGGGTTTCAAAGAAAGTATTTTGAAATTGCATGATGAAATCCATCACCTTGCATGCTAAATTTTATAACTCTTAAAACAACAACAACAACAACAACCAAACAAACAAGTGAAACGAGAAGTGCCATGCAGTGCTCAGTTATCTGCAGCATGACTGGTCTCAGTGGTAGAGTTTACAAGCATACAAATCGGGACGCATTCCCTGCATTAGTTTCCTTCTCTGTTGTGCTAAAGTACTGACCAAAAGCTCCTTGTGGAAGAAAGGATTCCTTTCAGCTTAAAAATCAGTCTAGCATCAATGGAAGACAAAACAAGAACTCAAGGCAGGAACCTGGAGGCAGGAAGTGAAGCCCAAACCAAGAAAGAATGCTGCTTACTGGCTTGCCCAGTTAGTATTCTTACACTGCTCCTGACCGTCTGCCCACCCACAGTGGACTGGGCCCTCCCACATTAATCTTTAATCCAGAGAACCCCCTTCAGACATGCCCACAGGGCAGTCTGACAGAGGTATTTCTTCAACTGAGATTCCATCTTCCCAGGTGACTGTTTGTGTCAAGTTGACAAAAACCCAGTTAGCGCACCTCCCGGCAGACTCTCCCTGGAATTCTGTTCTACCTTTTACCAGCTGTGAGAGCGTCTCTCACTGAAAGTGAGGCAGCAGTCCATTATTTCTCTTGTCTAGCTGTCTCACTGAAGGACGCACTTCTTGGAGCTCCGGTCCCATGGCTGTGAAATCGTAGCTTCTCTAGGTGAAGGACACTATATTCCCATAGTGCCTTGTGTTTTCCTGTGCATGTTGACTAAGTGCCTATGTGGAAGGCCCTGTGCTGGTTGTGTGGATTTGACAGTGAACTAAATAGAAAGAGCTTGGGGTGGCGGGGTGTGCTTTAGATTGGATGATTGTGAAAGTCTTTCCAAGAAAGCTGACATACAGGTGGAGACCTAAATGACAAGAATGTGCAAACTGTGTGACAATCAGAGGGGGAAAAATCTGTGGGCATCGAGAGCAATGGCCAGGTACCACAATGTGCTCAAAGTACTCATGGAACAGAAGGACCTGGGATGACAGTGATATCTGCCACTCTCCCCAGATCTGGGTTGGACACTGGCATGGCCCAGGTCTCTGTTGATGCAGAAACAAACAATAAGCAGAAGTTAGTGGCTGGGACAGACACAGACCAGGCACAGGAGTAAGGAGAGAGGTCAGAAACACAAGACACATTGCAGGAGTGGGGTGGAAGAAGGAGGTGATATTCCTGAAGTGGGAATGAGCCTTCTCAGACATCCTATGGAATGTCCTGAAATTGTCTAGTCTGCAGCCTAGAGCCATCTTGATTCAGAAATGATCACTGACCTGTCTCACTTAGGTTTACCTGGACCCTGTCTAGGGACAGCACAGCCTAGCCCAAACACAACCCTAGGTTGGAATCCAGAAGTTGTGATTGGATCTTGATAGGATTTGGAGGGGTATCTCTGTGCTTTGGACTCAATGTGTAACCCTAAAATACTTGTGTAGTGGTATTTGCTAGCGGAGTCTTGAGAAAGAGGTAAAGTGTAAGGGGTTCGTAAATAAAGGAGTCTGGGCTAAAGAGACTGCTCAGCAGCTAAGAGCACAGACTGCTCCTATGGAAGGCCCACGTTCAGTTCCTAACACCTTTAGGTGGCTCACACCTTCCTATAGCTCTGTGTCCAAGGGATCTAGTTGCCCTCTTATGGCTTTAATACACACAGAAGTCCCCTCTATCTCCATACATATAGTTTAAAAATATGTCTTTAAAAAAAAGGACTCCTGGAAGCCCCTTGAGTCCCCTTTCAATGTGACAACACAGTGTGACAGCTGTTTATGAACTAGGGGGTGGGCTAACAAGCAACTGAGCCTATTGGTCAGGCTCCTCAGCCTCTAGAACTATAGACAGTTCCTGCGGTGTATAATTTTGTGTTACAGTGACCCAGAGGGACAGGTCTTTGTCATGTCCAGCCACTGACAAGAAAGATACTGACTCCCTGACACAACAGCACTGCAGAGCTGGCTTGCATCTCCCCACAACTATCATGGCCACCAAACTGTCCTTTGTGCTAGGTCAGTAAATCCAAAGGGCAGCAGAGGGCAGCAACACTCCATGGCAGATTCTAGAAGAAGGCCACCTTCCTACATCTCAATTGTCACTTATCTTTTATGTGTAGGTCATACCAGCCACCAGCAATGTCACTTATCTTTTATTTTAATCTTACAGGTACAGCTTTTCATCGGGAAGGCAAGATAGGATGTACATCTTTTCTTTACCTAAAAAGATGCAGGACCTCAGAAGAATGAATCAAGGAGAAACTTCTAGAAAGGCAAGTATCTAAGGAAGGGAAGCTGGCTAAACTTACTCCACAATTCAAGACCCTCCCCCCACTCCAGACAAAGAAGGGATCTTTCCTTTCTGGTTTGAATTACCATTTGATTTCTGTGATTTCCTCAGTGTCCCCAAACTCGCCTACATGCCTCTGAGAGATAGTGTTTATGAACTCACTGCAATCCCTAGAGTCACCGTCACTCAGGGCTTTCTCTGTTTCTTACACAGCCTCTGGAGACCCCAGGCTCACCTCTCACTTTTAACCTGAGTGGTATAGACACTTTTTCATCCCTGAGCACTCTCTGATCCTCAAGGTGTATAGACTCGTACTCTTGGAACTTCAGATCTGACTGCTGGAACTTCCTTCCATCGATGCTCCCGCTGGGCCCTCCTAGGAGTGCCCAGACATGTCCCGGAGACCGATCCAGGCAGCACAGACAACTGATGCATAGACAGTGTCTCTACAAGCAGAGGCTTGGGGGCACATCAGAAAGGAGGCTGAACACTAAGGCTTCACATCTGGCACCAGGACATAGGTCTCCCTTTGTTCCCCCTTCTTTGAGCATATACTTTAACATATTTTGTGTCCTGGCCCCATACGCTTGGGGTGAGTGTGGTAATAAAAATATTTCACAACCAGGCCAATGAGAAGACCTGGTGGCACTTGTGGCCAAACATGACCACCAGAGTTTGATGTCTAGGACTTGCAACAGTGGGTTAAAGCACTTGCCACCAAACCTGATGACCGAGGTCTATCCTAGGTACTCATGGTGGAAGGAGAGAACTGTCCTCCAACTCCTACACGCAAGTCATGCATGCAATCACACAAATAAATAACTGAATATTAAAAAATCATAATAAATAGACAGCTACCTTTAGCCCTTGAGCATGTCCATGGTGTTGAATCCAGAGGGGTGGCAAACCACCTGGACCAAGCAATATTGCTAAATTTAATATCTCTGTTCTCCTCAGGCAGACAGTGAGGCTGCTTATTCCTAGAAAGTATGACCCTGGCTCCCTGGCTATGTAGAACTGTCTCCTCCTACCTAGGATAGTGGACAGGAATAGAGAAGACAGTCTCATGTTCGAATTGACTCTTTACAGGAAAATGGGTATAACTCAGCTACTTTGTAGTCCACCCAGATTCCCGAATAGCACTGTACCCTGGTCTCCTGGCTGCCTTTACCTCTTGAGGTATGTATGCAAACGTCATGAGACAGTAGAGCAGGTCTGCATAGGGATTAAATTTCTCCATCAGATACAATTTAATCTACTTCACTTTCGTGTAGAATACTGACCTGCACAGACCTTGGTGAAGATTCTCTTTCTTTTTGACAGTTTGGGAAACTGAGGCTGGAATGGAGGCCTCCTAACTAGTCCAAACAGAAAACCCAAGCAGAAAATCTTCATAGACCTAGCTCTTGGCTAATATTTAAGAAGCACCTCTAGGTGCCAGTCTCCGGGCATCTCCGAAGTGACCTGCTGAGGTCTCCATCCCCTCATGGAGATGAAGGTCGGCACAGAGAAGGAAAGTGGATTTGAAGCATAGTGGCCAGGCCTGAAGACAGGTCTGTGTCTGCACTCTGCATCCAGGACCATGGAGGCTGATGCTTCCTGGAGGTCTCCAAGGATCTCTCCCTG
>JANHMN010000025.1:10909586-10922193 GCA_030674055.1 Rhabdomys pumilio
TCCTTCAGGAACACATAGCCAAACCCTTGGCCTGCAGAACCCCCTCCCCTTAAAAACACACACACAGAGACCAACCTGGAGCTTCTCTTTCTCTCTCTCTCTCTCTCTCTCTCTCTCTCTCTCTCTCTCTCTCTCTCGTGTGTGTGTGTGTGTGTGTGTGTGTGTGTGTGTGTGTGTGTGTGTGTGTGTGTGTTGGGCAGGGGGGCGGGAGGGGTTCCAGAGACAAAGATCCTGTGAGCAATGTTTAAGGCCAGAGCCTTCTGGGATCTGAAATCCAGAGAGGCAATCGACATACTTGACCAAACAGGGGCTCCGAGAGAGAGAATAAAGGATCCTGGAAGACCCAAACAGCCCTGTGAATGGCTCCTTCTAGAACCTGTCCTGATGAAAATATAAAGCAGCAACCACTGCTTTGACTATGGCCCCCCAGCCCCTGAAGCTGGCAGGTGTCGGAGCAAACCAAGGGTCTGAAATTCTTCCTACATGTAGGGTAGGAAGAAGGACCCTTGGCACTCCAGGAAGTTGTGATGGCTTCTCCCCTCATTTTTCCTTTGATTTTTGTTGCACACACTCCCAGTGATTCTTTTAAGGGGTGCAAACAATATAGGCAGTGTCCCCTCTGGGTGCCTGATGACCTCTCAGTTGGAGATAAGGCTTGGGGCAGAGATTCAGGGGTGGAACACATTCCTAACCTTGGAGGGAGAATCTTGGGTAGAGAATCCCAGGCAGTGGAGGCATTCTGGTTTCATGGATTGTGTGCCCATAGGATTTACCTGACTGTGTGGGCCTGGCATAGTTTCTAGGTCCTGGGGAGACAGAAAAAAAAAGCCCTAAGAATAAGAAATAAAGCCAACGAGGAGGTCTTATTACATTTGGTCCATTCTCAAAAGCCAGCATGCCAGCACAAGCCACTCCACGAAGCTCGTACGGTACTGGAACACCCCAGGAGCCTCCCAGGGCCTTAAGTGCTGGGTCCATATTGCAATAATTGACCGAGCATTCTGGGACATTATTGACTTTTTCTTTGCCTCATCCAATCTAGTCTGGTTGACACCCCAAACTTTACTGCTAGCTTATATTTTCCCCACTGAAGCAAATAATCCTTAACCTAGCTGGTGGCCCTGGGCCAGAGACAGACTGTTCTTCTCTGTCTGCCTCACACCACACCTACTGCCCTCTAGGCCTTCCCATAACTTCTTTTATTTTCATTTCATGGCTTTCTTCACAGTTATTTGCTTTTTATGCATATCTCCATTGGCACTCTCAACCATGTGCCAATAAATCTAGATCTGGTTGTCCCTGTCCTCTACTCCATGGGGCCATAGACATGAATTCTCTGAAAGCTAGTACCATATTGGATATCCTCCTGGAGGCTTGGCTGAACAGATGTCACCCTCAGTACCTCCCAGATTCATTAGAAGTCACCAGTGCCAAGGACCTGAGGATGCCAATGCAGCTGAGACAGAACTAGAAGGAAATTTGACCATTTAAAACATATTGGGATGGGCTAAAGACAAAGAATGTGACTGGGGTCGTCCTGAAGTGGAGACACAGAAGGCCAGAGTTGTGGCTCCCTGCGTCTAGTGTAGCAGAAAGCAGGTAGGAGCACTTTCTCAGACATGCACAAGCCATTCAGGGTGTTGAGCTGTACTGTGGTCCTCAAAGGGAGCGGGGCAAGACTCCATAAGCTTTGTCTATGGGTGGAGGCTGTCTCTCTCCACTTTACTACATCTGTCCAGAAAGATGTTCCCAGAGACTGGGACAGGACAAGTCACAACAGACCTTCAACATTCCAGAAATTCTGGGTCTTCTGCCAGGTTAGGACTTCCTCAGGATGGGGAAGGTATTAGAATGCTGCCTCCCCCTGGGAAAGTCTTTCTATAAACTTTCCTAAGACGGACACAGCATCCATCAAGCGGATGATGCAATGGAGCCTTCGGAGGGGTACTTTCCTGGGATATTCCAGAATTCATGGTGACTGAGTAGAGAGACAAGAGCCCAAGCCTGGGGTACAGTGATGTCTAGATAGAGGGCAGAATCTGCTAGGAGAAGTCTCCTACAGCTTTAAGATGTCCTTGGGGCAGTAACAGGGCCCATGTCTTCCCATCAATAGAGCTACCCTGATGGACAAGTGTGTTAGGTCCACCATTTTCTGGATTAGGTGGGTGGCCAGAATTTCCTGTGTGGGTTGTCCCCCTAGGCAGTAAAAAGCATCCATGTGTGGGACTAGGCATGGGTTCAGGTCCTGGTTCTGCCACCATCCTTCCTGTGTGAACTAAGCTGCAAGTGGTCTCTTAGATCTCAGATTTCATTGAGGATAGACAATTCCCTAAAGAATGTTGGACATAAGGATGGGTCACACCATCTTAGATGCTCATGTGTCTGTCCTGTGGGATGTGAGGGACTTTGAGGCCCATTTCCTGACCCCTGGTGATGACTTCCTCTTGTGATAAAGATCCTGGGGCAGCCACATGCTTCTGGTTCCCCCAGGGCCCATGTCAAGGGACACTCCCAGGAAACTCTTTCCAGAGGGTTCTCTCCCTAGCCTTGTGGGCTGTAGGCCAAAGAGGGGTCACTCCACCCATCTGGTCCCCACCTCCGCCCTGCCACAGCCCCACTGAGGCCCTTGAGTCAGTGAGGCTGTCTGATGTTATTGCCGCTTCTTTCCATGTGTGCAATCTAGGAATGCCTGTCTGTGTCACCACCTGATGTCATCTTTCTAGGAGAAAGATACATATCTGCCCACAATCTGCATCCCCAAGCCCTTAGAATCCTACCCCATAGGTGACAACTTTGGCACCTGTAGACCATATTCTTGAAGTGAGTCTTGCCTCTGTGGCCTCTGTTTTCCTCTTGGCCACCACCCTGCCACATGCTTGGGCTATCTTTAGTTTTTCAACATGGCCATTCTGGCTCCCAGTCTCTCTTCCTAAATGATTCTTGCAGCCTTGCCCGAGTTCCACCTCTTATCTGACCCTCGAAAGCCTTTGCTTTTATCTGATTTCATCAGTCCACTGAATCAGCTTCTTGGGTCCTAAAGCATGTTGCTTGGCACAGGAGGCTCCTCTCATATCAAGAGGGCACCGCCAGAAGCCCAAGGGTCCTCAAAGAGCAGACAGAATAAGTGCAGCTCACATTAGATGCACCCTTATGCAAAACCTCCTCCACCCTGACATGTTCCTATGAGTATACATATATTCAACACCACCAGCATACACACGACTAAGGAAATACACATATGTATACCCATGGCCTCAAACTTCCTGTATAGGAAGGCTTGGGCCGGATCCCTTGTGCAAACACAAACTCGTGCCGTCTTCTCCAAAACCTATTGTGAAAATCAAACACTTGTTAGCCCCTTGAGGGCATGCTGCTTTTCCAGAAGCAGTTCCTGATTCCACAGAAAACTTCCACAGGAGTGGGAGGTGGGCTGGAGCAAGGGGCTATGCAGCAAACTAAGTCTGAGAGAACTTGCTAGAGAAGTCGGCGTGGGGGGGAAGGTAGGGGTAGGGGCTGTCCCTGGTTACTATGTTTCAGCCAGCTACTATGTTACAGCCAGCCTCAGAGACCCCAGGTACCCCCTAGTGGTACAGATAGCAGTAATATGTCCTCTTTGGATGGCAGGCTGCTTTGAAGAAGGTAAAGAGGCTCACATAACTCAAAGGAAGAGTCACTTGGCAAGGGATCGGGGCAGAATCAGCAGTCAAACTGAGGTGGCCTTACCGGCCCCAGCCAGAAGCTCTAGTCATGCTGTGAATTTTTAAGATAGAATATGCCTTTGTAAATGAGACTTTTAACTGGGTTTGTAGCAGTCAGTTGGGATGGTACCATAAGAAAACATGGTGTAGCAATGCAGAACCCATTGCTGCCATTCCCGTTGCTCCCAAGGTGGCGGGGTGGGGGTGGGGCTTGGCTGGGCAGAGACCATTATAGAATTGTGCCATTGGGCTGGACCTTGTCTAATTAGATAATGAGATGGACCTGTGAGAAGTGCACATCTTAGAAGAAGGCTGGAAAGAGAACAGGCCAGGGCTGGGGCGGGAATGAGCCACCAGAGGAGGTACAGCTTGCCTAAAGGCCTCCAGGAACAGCAGGTGCTATGGAAGCAAGAGCCCCACTCAATATCTCCCAAACCCCGCCCCAGCCACTCCAGGCCAGGAAGTCCAAATATGCCTGGAGGCCTCTCAAAAAGGAGAGCTAGCCAGAGGCTGGGTCAGACTGCCCAGGCAGGGTGGGAGAGGCCCTTAAAGCAGCCCACAGGTGGGCTGCCAGTTCTTAGAAGGGCTTATTAACAAAAACTCCCAAGCCTGACAACCTGGGGGAAGGCTCACTGGCCCCATGTATAGCTGATAAGGGCCAGGAGATTCCACAACTCAGGTAGTTCCCCCGCCCCCCTGGAGTTCTGTGGTCACCATTAATCATTTCCTCTAACTGTGTATATAAGAGCTCTTTTGCAGTGAGCCCAGTACTCAGAGAGAAAGGCTAAGGTCCTGAGGAGGATGTGGCTACAGAATTTACTTTTCCTGGGCATTGTGGTCTACAGCTTCTCAGCACCCACTCCCTCAACCATCACTGTCACCCGGCCTTGGAAGCATGTAAATGCCATCAAAGAAGCCCTGAGCTTCCTGAATAACATGCCTGCCATGGTGGTGAGTGAGGGAGAGAGTTGGGCTGTTCCCAAGCCACCCATTGGCCCTTGTCTCACCCTGCCTGTCAGCTTGGTAACACGACACTTCCCTTTTACAGAATGAAGAGGTAGAAGTCGTCTCTAATGAGTTCTCTGTCAAGGTAAGCTGCTTCTCTTTGGTGTAGTGGCCCTGCAGGGTTCTTGCAAGGCTTTCTATACTCTTCCCTGTCAGTGGCTGCTAGTGGGAGGGGATAGAGTCTGGGTAGTCAAGATCTTCATATCCATTCCTCTGTAGCAGTCACGTGCACTCTTTTTATCGTATAGCCATGCCCCTGCAGTGGTCATGTGCACTCTTTTATCAAGTGAGCAATAAGTTAGGGCAGAGCTAGCTTTCAAAGGTCAGAGATCTTCAGGGGTTGATGCGAGCGTGAGAGTTACTTTATGAGTTGGCCTTGTTGTCTTAGAGTTCTCACTGTTCCCTGCGACCATAGAGAGAGGGTGTTGACTATCCAGGGAGATAGAGGGACTTCTGGAACAGTGCTTGACTACACAGAGGTTTGGGCTCTGGCCATCTCTTTCTCCTAGAATGGCAGCAAGTAGCCTTTACTTACAAAATTGGGGAGCAAGGGAGGTTGGAACTTAGAACCTGTTGAGGTACCAGGCTATAAACATGGCTGTGCTAGCTGAGAATGACCTGGGCCAGGCAGGGAGAAGGGCAGTGGTCAGGACAGTGTTTTATGACTAGCCCCAGTTTGTGCCACTTGGTGGGAAGAGAAGGGAGTGGGGAGCAGTTTGCTTATATTCTATGGACACTTGGCCTTTGCTTATCAACAAATGGATGCTTTTCACAGAAGCTGACATGTATGCAGACACGTCTGAGGATGTACAAGCAGAGTCTACGGGGCAATTTCACCAAACTCCAGGGCACCTTGACCATGATAGCGAGCTACTATCAGACGTACTGCCCCCCAGTCGAGGTGAGTACACAGCATCAGGTCCAGGGTCTTAGTCTGGGAGTGTGGGGCCAGTAAGGAGAGACTTCTGGCTGTAGCTGTTCAGGGCCCTAGTAAGTGGTTTCTGTATCATTAGATGTGCCAAGAACAGGCCATAGCTCCTATTCATCCCTGGATGCTAAGCTGAGGAGCAGTAGAGAGTCCACTGCTCTCCCCAGGAGAATCTACCTGTCCATGCCATACATGCCATTGTCAGTCATGAGGTCAGAGGTGAGGCAAACCCAAGGAAGCTCAGGACCTGCCCAATCCCAGAAGAGCCAAGAGCCAGCACCCAGGTGCCACTTCCTGGCAGGACTTTCCTGTAAGGATGCCTATATTCCATGGATACAAGGAGGAAGCTCCTAGAAACACCCCAAACATTCCTATTTTCTTTCCTCATCGACGACAGTGAGTCCTGTGTCCTTTTAGAGGTGAAGAGATACCTCAGGCTGGCCGCTTTCCTCTCAGCAGGAATCAAAGAGGCAGCCTAACTAACCTGAAGACCTGAGAGTTCTTCTGTTAGGGTACAGTCCCTGGGTGCCATCGGCAGAGCTGTGCATACCTTAGGCAGCACATGGGCAGCTATGGTGCCATCTGATCGTTTCGAATGGGCCTCTGAGTTCTCTGCAGCAACAGAGAGAATACATAGCTACTTCCCTGAGTCACCCACTCACCTGGACTCAAGTGCTGTTTATTTTTTTCCATCCCCTCCAGGAAAATGACTGTGAAATACAAGTCACCACCTTTAAGGATTTCATAGACAACCTTAAAGACTTTCTGATTGATATCCCCTTGGAATGCTGAAAGCCAGTCCAAAAATGAGGAGGTCCAGGCCAACTCTGGATCCAGCTTCTCAGACTGATACTTTTGTGCCTGCATAATGAGCCAGGAACCCAGAATTTCTGCCTTAAAGGAACCAAGGGATGGGGCACAGCCACAGTGGGGGGCAGTATAGCCCTCTGAAAATGCTGACTCAGACCAGACAGCGGAAGACAAACAAGAGATATTTTCTACTGATAGGGACCAGCAATATTTATTTATATATTTATATTTTTTAAAAATTTATTTATTTATTTATTTATTTAATTGTGCAACTCTTTATTTATTGAGGATGTTTTACCAGAATAATAAATTATTAAAATTTTCATTTGTACAGTTGTCTGGTTTATTTTTAAGAGGGGAGAAATTTGGGCATAGGTGAAGTGGGGGGCAGAGGGCTATTGGAGTAGGGTATTGATGAGGGTTAATGCTGGTGAGACCAAGGCATGCCTTGGTGGAACTTATGGGGTGCTCAAGAGCTTCTGCCCCAGAGAAAGGACTCTAGGTTCACCAGGAAGTTGAAGTAACTTGTCCACAGACCTGGCTCAGAGAAGGGGTGTCATCCTTTCTAGGAACCAAGGGAACTAAGGGGTTGGTGGTTGGTGTCTAAACAACTGAATCCTAGTATTCAGCAAAAACTATTGTCCCCTTTTGAGATCATAGACCCTGTGTCACTATTTGGCCTTCACACTTGGGGCCTCAACAACTCTTAAAGAAAATCAGCAAACAGACTAACTGTTCGGAGAAAAAGAAACTAAACCACAGGGGTCAGAACTCAGCATATTTACCCAACTTTCCCCCAAGTGGGTGATCTTAATCTTTAGCAGTCAGTATGCTGAGGCTTAGCTCTAAGGTGGCACTTTTCTTAACTGGTTTTTATTTTTCCATTAAATTTTGACTCTCATGAGTATTTTCCACTAGAATCCATGGCCTTGGGGCTGAGAAACGTAGTTATCCTCTGTCTTGGTTTGATGACCAGGCGGAAGGTCTCCCCCATTTACTACTCTAAGTCCTTCCTGAGGACCATCAGGAAGTGTAAGCGTGTTCCTGATGCTGGGGGTTGGGCAGTGGGACCATCCTTATTGCAAGTGGCCTGGGGAAGCTGGCTGTCTGCAGTTTAAGGCCGTTACAGGTGCTAGGATGCAGTGACTACCCACTGCCCCCTGTGTGCCAGCCTGCACACATGATGGCTCCGTCCCACAAACAGACACTTGCCTCAGGCAAAAAGACCATAACACCATCTGCAAATAAAAATTCTTAGAGCAAGCTAAATTTTAGCAAAGAGAAGAATCTATGAGATGTGGCATGATATTAAAATGTATAAAAAGCACATCTTACACAGTGATAAGGTTCCCTCTGTCTTCTTCGAAAGCCATCGATAACTGATAATCAGCATTGGCACTTCCTTAGGGGTGTGTGTGTGTGTGTGTGTGCGTGTGTGTCTTCCACTGAAATGCTGTCAAGCAAGCCAAGCTCAGATTTACTGTGAGTCACCTCTAAGACTATGTTCCTGGCTTTTGTGCTCTGGGGGTCAGAAAGCCATTGTTCCCCCAATGAAGGTAGCCACCATGATACCCCAGAAAAATCACATGGTTCTCGGTGCTGAAATTCAGCAAGAACTGTCTGCTGACAAGATACACTATGTAAGTCTAACTTTCCATTAATGTCCACACATGCCTGTGGCCCTTTATGGCCGGTTTCTCTTGTTTGCAGAGGTATTCCAGTAGACTCTAGAACACCAGTGAGATAAGAAGAGTTTAACTTCTGTGGCCTTTCTGGCCATAGCTGAAAGAGGAGGAGGGGATTGCCTCAGTCAGCAAACAGTGAAGATATGAATGAAAAATGCCAAGGATTTGAGAACCAAACCCCTGACCCAGTCACTACATGAACCAATGGTCAGGTGCCCGCCTTTGCCAGGCTCTCTGGCCACTACCCCAACATAGCCCTCAGATGCAAGGGGAGATGAAAGCATATCTATTGCATCCACTGCATAGCCTGCAGGGTCCACAAGTCTCCTGTGGGAGAATCAGGGTAGGGCCTTTGGTCTGGGGCTCCGTCAGACCAGGGTGAGAAGGGGTGGGTGAAGAGGGTTGTTGGTTAGCACCCTGCTGTGTAGACCTACCACCCCAATGCTTCTAACCTTATTCCAGGGGCTCTGCTATGGAAAGTTTACACAGGACTTCATCTCTACCCTAAAAGATCTGACTGATAGATCCACTAGGCAGGGCCTACACATACCAAAGCTTTATAAGAACATAAAATTCCTTTCAGAAATCTGCACAAAGCTGGAAGACCAGTTTCCTTTGTTTTTGCTTGTTTTGGTATGATTTTCTTCTGCTGCAAAAAAAGATGACTTTAACTGTGTGTTTCTTCAGCCTTCAGGTCCACCGGAGGATGTGCTATTGAGCAAAGTGATTTCGCCAATTCAAGGAATTTAAGGAAGCCTTAAAAAGAGTTGTCATCTCCTTAGAAGGATGGAAATCATGTTAGAAGACCAATGGCTTTTGCTGGGGTTAGAGATGAAGGAAATGGGATTGGAGGCATCTCAGAAATTATTTATGGTAAACCTGGGGAAGGGGTGGGAGTCTGGCACTGGGTGGGCCATAGTGCGGAGTACCCGAGGCCGCACGTCTGTAAGTGATCTATCACTGCGTCAATAAAGCCTGAGTGGGAAAATACTGAATAGAGCCTGTCTGGGGCCTCATGGAGTGGGGGTGGGAGGGAAGAGCTCCATCATGAGGCACTTCACCTGTAGTCTTCCACGCAAGAAATTCTCCTGTACTGCCTCCTGTTCCCTTATCTGATCCAAATACAATCTTTCCCCAGAGCTCCCCTTCCGGTCCACCAGTATCTACCCACCTCCAAGACCCAAGTGCTGAGACACCAGGCTAAAATCACTTCCTCTACTATTCTCTACTACAGCTCCTGGGCAGCTCCACGGATCCACCCCAGCCTGTCCCTTGGCTCAGAGTGGGGATAAGGGAACTCTCAAGCTACCTACTGAAGAGCAGGCATAGTGTAGGGCCTGGGCAGGAAGGATGTTCACAAAGCTCAGGGATCCTTCCAGCACCAGAAGAAGGTCATCTAACCACTGAGCAAGGCCCCTCAACCTGCCCATATAAATCCGCACAACACTTCCTGGGTGTCTGGCATGACAACATATCTGACTCTCATCCCCCAATACCCATAGCCAGTTTTGCTTAGGTCCTGAAGTGCTGGCAGCCAGGACTCTCAAGTTCTGACCTCCACCCTCAAGACTAACCTCACCCTAATCATTTGAACAATCCATTGAGGATGCCTGGGCTAGCCTACAATTCAAACAGCTTCCCGTAACTCGAAGCTCTGAGGCCAGAGCCTCAATAGGCCAGGATGGATAAGGCTCTACTTATCCTAAAGTGTAATTAGTTATGATACAATACCTGCTTACCGACAGGCTGTGCCCAACTATGTAGGCCATACACACACCTGCTGTCCTTGCCAAAGGACTCTGGGCCATAATTTCTCATCTCGATCAGATACCATAGAGGTCAGAGGTCAGAAATGTGCTCATGCAAGATTGCCTCTGTGTCTCAGAACATGGGGGAACAACCCTGTGGTTCTGGGCCAGGCATCAGTGGCTGCTGCAGGGTCATGAGTCTCTTGGTCTGGTTCCTAAAGATTGTGAGCTCTTGAGTACACAGTCCGCCATGTTCCTTAATAACTGGCAGTGGAGTCTGGGTAGAGCTGCAGACATCTTTCCAGGAGGACACACTCCTTCACTTCGCTTGCTTTCTATCAGTTGGTGTGTGGGATCCCTGATCTTGAAGTCCTGACGAAGCGAGGCATCTGTAGTGAACTTGAAGACTTACATGTAGGTTCTTATCACTTTCACTGCTTGCTATGTGACCTTGGATGGATCTCTTAGTTACTTAGTCACAGAGCCCACAAAGGTAGAATGAACTTCAGCACTGGAGGGCCACACCTCAACCTGAGTATAGGGCTTCAGTCAAATTGAATAGCGGCAGAGCATCTGGCTTGCTTCAGGAGACAGGTCAGAGAGGCTCACAGCACTGCAGGTGAACAGAGGAGCTGGGAAAGCCCAAGAACAAAGAGGATGAACTATTCCTTAAAGTCACCAGACACCAGACAGTCACTCATGAAGAGACAGGCCTGACAGTGAGAGTCTCTTAAATTTTCCATGTACCACTATTTTCCCTGTAGGTGAACTCAGCTCTAGCCATGGTCTTGGGGTACATGCTGGGGCTACATGCATACAGGTCCTGTTCCTGAGAGCAGCAGGCCTGAGTCCACAGCATTTGGTTTTAAGAAGATGTAGCTTTAGTGAAAAGCTGGGGCTCTGGGATGATACTCAGTCCACAAAACATGGCCGTGACCTGACATTGTCTGAGTCAAGCCCTGGGCACTTCCTTTCTCTAATAGGCCAGGGCCAAGATGAAACTGTAGCCTCTATAGGTGACACTTAAGAGTAGACCTGGGGAAAAAAAAGAGTAGACCTGGACCTGAAGAGGCAAGTTTGGTTTCTCTGACCCATCTTGACCCCAGGGGGAACAGCAGAGCTGGCTGGCTAAGAGATAGACTCATCCACTTATCATGACTTTCTATAATACAGGAATAGTCCACTCATCCTGGAGGCCTCATGTGTCCTCCTCACAGTTATTAACAGAACTCTAAGAAATGCATGAAAGGACACAGAAGCCTTTCTCACATTGGGCCTTGAGAACTGAACCAGCCCATACACAGCCCCATGCAGTCTTTGAATATCCATCATATGGTCACATGATATGGTCCCAGGGAAGTTACACAGGAGGGAAGATTCACCCACAAGAAGGGGCAATCTGTCAGTCTATGTCAGTACAGAATGACAGACACTATAATGGTTAATCTTGGTTGTCAACACATCCGGGAAAGTAGGACCCCAACTTCTCTCAATTTGCCTGTGGGCATATCTATGGAGTATTTTCTTCACTGCCAGTTGATGTAGGAGGCTCCACCACAGATATACAATGCCAACCCCTAGATAGGTTAGCCTGTGCTATATAAAATGGTAACCGAACAAGCCAAAAAGCTATGTTCTTCCGTAGTCTCTGCTTCAGTTCCTGCCTTGGCTTCTTTCAATGATGGACTGTGTAACCTGTAAGCTGAATATACTCTTTCCTCTGCCAGGTTGGTTTTGGTCATGGTGTTTATCACAGCAACAGAAATGCAAAGTAGAACAGACACCAAACTAACATGGCAGCTAGGACAGGCTGCTGTGCAGGGCCCACAATGGTATCCATGCTGAAGTGACCCCACATAGGCCAAGAGATGCGACTGGGACAACATGTGAGGAAGGTTGGGAGGAGACCTTTCTCTATGGGGAGAGAAGCTATGTCTAAGGTCAACAGACATCACAGGCTTATAGTAAATTTGCATCTTCAATGTCCCTGCATAGCCTCAGAAGAATCCCCAAATGGATAGTTCAGCCAAGATGCCAAGGGTGAGCTTACAATGGGTAATGTAGCAGGTCCTGTCAAAGGGCTAGGACAGTCACAAGATGCCTGGATACAGAAGGGATGTTGCTGATAGGTTCTTCATTGGTAGGTAGCCCCATTCTTGTAGTGCTCCTGGAGGTGGCAAGGTGTCATTTGGTACCTTACACACCCTCCTCCCTGCATGCACACACACAGAATCTTAGGTGCTGAAGGACAAAAATGTGTAGGACTGGCCCTGGAAAGCACATGTGCTGTGTTCTGAGCCCTTCTTGTGGTTCCTGACTGCCTTCTTGCATAGATGTTTGGTGGCCTGAGTCTGTATGATGAAAGTAGAGGATAGGGAATGGGGGATGGCTTAGTGGGAAGAGAGCTTGCTGTACAAGCATGAGGACCTGAGTTCAGATCCCCAGTACTCATGTAATAGGCTGGGTGTGGCAGTGGGAACTTTAGACTCAATACCAAGAGGCAGAGAGGAGAATTTTAGGGACTCTTGATACTCTCTAGCTGATCAGATAGCTTCAGGTTCAATGAATTATACTGTCTCAAAAAATAAGGTGTAGAGAGACAGAGGAAGACATCTGATATCAACTTCTGGCCCTTACTTGAGAATGCGCACTCACACACACACAAACGCGCGCGCGCGTGCGCGCGCACACACACACACACACACACACACACACACACACACACACACACAC
>JANHMN010000025.1:10922203-10936418 GCA_030674055.1 Rhabdomys pumilio
CACACACACACACACACACACACACACACACACACACACACACACACTGGAGGCAAGGGCACAGGGACCAAGCACAGGCCATATTCACTCTGACTTCTGAGCAAGCTGCTGGTTTACAGTGAGGTACATGCCAGTTCTTATGAATCCAGTAGCTTCTGACCTGGAACCTTCCATATTGTTATAGCTAAGAAATACTGAGTTAATTTTGCTCTCTAGCCTCATATTTCTTATATGGGCAGTGGGGTACAAGTAGGAAAGGAGGGACCCCAGCCCCAGTCAACTGATCCTGTCACAAGAAGCCCAGGCACTGTAGTGGCTGAGGGAGCCCCCATGCAAGCACAGGGAGGCCCCATGCTCATGGCACGCAGGTCCGCTGAGGAGCAGAGTGGGCAGCCCCTAGGACAGGGAATTGGCCCAGGGGAGTCCTTGGGCTTACATTCTCTGGAAGCTCCCCACCTTCATAACTCAGAGAGGTGGGGATTTCCTCAGAATAACATAGGAGGTGAGCCAGACAGAGTTATTAGCCTTCGAGGGCCCTGAGAAGGACTTTGCTGGGTGCAGACCTCACCCTCACAAACAGCTGACCAATTTCCCTGCTGTGAAGAGATCCTGAGACCCGAGCTACCCGGAAAGCTGCAGCTTCAGGGTTATTTTTCACTGTGGTTTGAGATATGAAGAGTGAGACAGGTTTCATGTTGCTGCCACTGATGTTATCTGCCACCAAGCAGACCTGCTCTGTCAACCTGCAATAATCAGCTGCGACCCTTTGCCGTTCCCTTTCCCTTTGTTCAGGGAATGACGAGTTGTCCAGGGCCTGCTCTCAATGGCACCTAGGCCTCATTCCAGGGAAAGCCAGCCTGCTACATACTGCTTTACATTTTTATTACTGTCGCACAATATGTAAAATACACACAGTTTAGACTTTTCACAAATATCCATATACATAGAACCAACATCCAGAATGCAGAACATTCCCCAATAGGCACAAAGACTATCCTCAACCCACCATGAAATAGTTTGGACTATACTTGAGTTTCATTTCAGCAGAAGGCTGAGTTCATACTATCTTTTGCATCTGAGCTCTTTCTAATAGCCACGTAGTGTGATATTTCACAACTATCCTACAATTTACTTAATTTTAATATTTTTACATTTACTTATTTAGTGTAGGAGAAGTATTTGTGTGCCACTGTGCAAGTATGGTGCTCAGAGACAATGTGTGGGTCCTGGGTATCGAACTCAGGTCTTCAGCCTTGGTAGCAAGCACCTTTACCTGCTGAGCTGACTCACCAGGCTTACTGCCTCATAGTTGATGTCTCTATTTTACTATTGATGAACAGTTAGTCTGTTTCCACTTAGGGCTAATAATAAAGTCCCCTTTATTATTAGTGTTCTGTATGTGCGTTTTGGTCCTCAGTGGTTTTATTTCTTCTGAAAATGCTGACTTTGGTGTAGAACTTCTGGTCAGAGGATATGCATATTGTTGGTTTAATGGCGGGGAGGCACTAAACATTTTTTCAAGGGAGATCTTTAGAAACAAGATTTCTGGCTAGACACAGCTTACCCTCCTCCAATACTGGGTATCCTCTCCTTTTTACAGGGAGCTCCCCAAGCATCCTTACCATCACTGGGAATGTTCCCTCCCTCCACTGTCCACCCTCATGCAGTGGTCAACATCTTGACAATCACAACTGTTAGAAAACGAAACACAATCTGACTGAGTCCTGACTCCTGCTCCTGAGGCCACAGACCTGTCCTGGGAAGCAAGACTTACCAGTGGAAGTGTGGTGTGCATACTGTCTACAGGCAAATTAGGTGGTTTATGGTTTGCTAGTGTCTGCCCCCATCTCATGGCTTAGAATTTGCTACCTTTGTTCCTGGTGTCTCCTTTTTTTAACTCAAATAGGTTCATACAGAGTCCCTTGACATAGATATGAGTGATTGCCCAAGGCTTTTTGTGGCCTTTATTCATGAAACTCAGGCCTCAGAGCCTTTGGAAGACTCCAGGAAACACAGACTGCTTCTATCCAATGTAGAGAGATCAGGCCAAGGGACAGAGCTCCTGGACACATGCCAGTGCTCTTCTTGGAAGCCTAGTGGTCACAGTCTCCTGTCAGTGCCCTGCTGTGGCCTGTCACATGTTCACTTCCCCAGCCTCTTTTACCTCTGCCTGTTCCTCTCTGTTTTTATGGCTTTACTCTGACCCATCTTACACATTCAGACACCCGGCAGTTCACAGACTCATCTCTTCCTCTGCTCTATGCAGCTGTCACTCACAAATTCACCCTGAGAGTATTTGCAGAGTGCCTGTTGGCTGTCAGGTACTGTGTCAGGCACTGTGGGACTCTCAGTGGTGGAGGTGGTCACATCTTAGGGAACTGTCACTCTGACAAAAGACACTGCTCTCCTATTCTGCCCCCACACTTTCCCTTACACCAGCCCTGAGCCCCAGGAACAGAAGCTACACTCAGTTCTTCTGCTTACTTGCCCATCTGCCTGGAATACATCCTAGTCAAGTAGCTGACATCTGGCTCCCAACGAGACAGAGTAACATTCAGAGACGAGAGATGTCCCACTTGGTACCTTTTCCTCCTCGTCCACTCTGGAGCTTGTTCCTAGTCCCAAAGGTGCATTGTTACCTGCTCTTCTAAGGATAGGGGGTTTCCACCCTATCCCTCAGGTCTGAGGAGCCCCTCACCTAATAGGTCCCAGATATGGCTATTTCCCAGCGACGAAGTAAGCCTTTTGTTTCCTCTGATTCAAAGGAACACTCATGGATCTTAGGGAAATACTGCAAGAGAGGTCACGTAAAGCTTCCAAGGTTTAGAAAATAGTCTTTGTGGGTTGGCAAGATGGGTCAGCAGGCAAAGGTGCTTGCCACCAAGAATGATGGCTTGAAATCAGTTCCCCAGGACCCATGTGGTATAAAGATGTCCTTTGACCTCCACACTCACACTTCAGTACGAGTGAGAACACATGCACACACATGCACAGAGAAAAAGACAGAGACAGAGACAGAGACAGAGACAGAGACAGAGACAGAGAAAGAGAGAAAATACACTTTAAATGTTTTTTTTTTAAAGAAATAAAATAGTCCTTGGGGTAAAGCTTCCCAGGAGTCGTATAAAGTTATTCAAAACACAGGCAGGATGCTGGTGTCCATGTGAATGGTAAGCCAGGAGGATGCTCTGGACTGGAGCCCACAGAAGCTAGTTCTTTTTCCCACTTGGTGGATTTGGGAACCACCTCAAAGGAAGCAGCAGGATGGAGAGAAACCCAGGTCTTTGGCAATCTCTCATACTTCCTCCAGCCCAGAAGCTGGGGCAGCCCCAAGCTCTCGAGCTAAAGATCTTGGCACTTGCCCAGCCTTTTCCTCTAGCCAGGGTGAGGTCATGTGCAGGGAGGGGTGATCAGAGAGATGGTGATTGCTACTAGGGCCATAGCTCCAAGTCAGAAATGACATAACAACGGCATAACTCACAGTCCCCTTTCTCTCCACACCCTAAGAAACCCTGGCTTCCAATTCAGGTCAAGTCCCTTCCCCCACTGGGTTCTGTCTGGGTTGGTTCTGGTGGTCTTTTCAAGCCCTAACTAAAGTAGAAGGTTTTGTACTCCATCAAGCCTTGGGACAGGCTGTGTGTCTGCTAGACAGTAGCACCTCTATAATGGATTCAACTCCCCCCTGAAGTGCATTCCAACAAATGCAGAAATCAGAGGGGACTATACACTTCTGGTTGTGCCTGTGCCATGGCTATTCCAAAGTCTCCTATACCTGTGGGCATTATGGACAGACATGGAGCTCTGGGAGAAAACTGAAGGGACACTATCTAGGTCTCCAGGCCAAGATGAGTCCCCATGGTGGGAAGGAGCATCTTTCCTTAGAGCCCAGCAGGTTAAGGGTTCACCAGTCACAGGGAAGCAGACAATGGCTATCAGAGGTTCATGACAGTGAATGAGAAACAGATAAATCTTAGGGCTCCTGGAAGGAACAGCTAGGTGGACAGATAGACAGACACAGTAGAAAGCCAAGCTGGAAGGGTCAGATGGAGAGGTCAGTTGGGAACTTGGGCAGTAACTTATCAAACAACAGAAACTGGCTGATGAGACAGAGCGTCTGGCATGAAAAACACAGTAGAGAGGGGAGGCTCTGCAGTGGAGAGGGGAGGCTCCACAGGCAGCTGGAGTCACAGCTCCATAAGAAGTGACATGGCAGCAGGATAGCTCACAGTCCCCTTTCTTCTCCATACCCAGTGGAATAACCTCTGGGTCTTTTCTCTCACTGGGATAGTTTGGGGCCAGAGACTATTAATACATAACAGTTCTATCTCTGAACACAGAAGGCTTAAAGATTCCCCTTTGGACACAGTGATCAGATACACTGGGAAACTCTTGGGGCCCCTCTATCTAGGCTTGTAATGCTTCCCCACAAGTACACATACATGCATGTGTGCACACACGTATTTATGCACACGCTCATGCAGCACATACACACTAAAGCACGCGCATGCATGCGTGTACACACACACACACACACACACACACACACACACACACACACACACACACCTCTGGGGAGGAGTTAGACTTCCTTGCTTTGAAGAGACCTTTATATTAAATTCAGGATCCAACTGCCTGCCTCAGGCTGGGTTTTCTGCAGACTGGACTCTAAGATGAACACTGGTGTGTTTGTGGGAAGGAAGGGATGTAGCAGTACTAAACAAAAGAGAGCCCCATCTGCAAGGCAGTCATGACAAGTATGTCAGCTGACCCAAAGGAGAGTTCCAGATCGAGCACAGCCTGTCAGTTTCCCTGTGACGGTGTGAGGAAGTCGAGCCTTTGTGTCTTCATGTTGATACGTAACTGGATGTAAGTTGCCTGAGGAAGCGTGATCTCAAATGAGGCAATTTTCTTTAGCTCAGGGAATTCCCAAGAAGGAATGGCTGCCAAGAACTGCCATCTTCCAATAGAGCTTGTAAACACTGGCAAGCTCATGACTCCTGAAGGGCATTCTGGGTAACATATCCCAGCACCTACTGCAGTCTACCCCCTAAGCTGTTAGATCCGCTGCTTCCCTCTCCCCCACCACGCTCTCTTTGTTTCTTTGTTTCCTTCCTTCCTTCCTTCCTTCCTTCCTTCCTTCCTTCCTTTTTATTCTTTTAAGGGATAATATTAAAAATAAGACAAAAAACAACAACAACACACACACACACACACACACACACACACACACACACACACACACAAACCCTAACATAACAAACAGACAAAACAAACAGAAGGAAAAGAGCCCAAGAGAAGACACAAGAATCAGAGACCCACTTGTTCACACATTCAAGAATCCCCTGAAAACACTAAACTGGAAGCCATAATATAATGCAGAGGACTTTGTGCAGACCCACGCAGGCCCTGTGCATGCTGCCCCGGTCTGTATGAGTTCACACAAGCTTTGATCATACTGATTTAGGGACCTTGTTTTCTTGATGTCTTCCCCCACCCCTTCTGTTTCCATACTCTTTCTGCCTTCTCTTCCTCAGGGTTTTCTAATACTGAGGGGAGGGATTGAACGAAAACATTCTGTTTTGGGCTGAGTGTTCCAAGCCCTCTCTCTCTCCATAATGAGGGGCTCTGTGTTTGTTCCCATTACTTCCTTTTTTAACAGTGTTATTTGGTTTTACCCTAGGTTTCTGGGCTATCTAGTCTCAGGTTCTTGGTTACCTAAGCAGTGTTGGGTACCGGTTCCATCTTGTGGTGTGGGCTTTAAGTCAGATCAGATATTGGTTGACTCCTCCCACAAGCTTTGGGCCTTCATTGTACTAGCATAGCTTGCAGGCAGGACAACACTGTAGATTCAAGAGTTTGTGGCTGGCATAGTGTTTATATTTCTCTTTTGATAGTATGCCAAGTACCTTTCTGCACCAAAGACACTGAAATAGGGATGAGGCATCATGTAGGCACCAGCTCAACGCAATGAGTTGTGTGGCTGTTGTCTTCAGCATGGGGGGGGGGGGGGGGGCTTGCATCAATTTGTGGAGAGCAACTTATAGTCTTAGCAACAGTCTGGGTTGTTTGGGGATTACCGTGGGACCCTGATGGCCAACAATTCAATTACATGTAATTCAGTCTTAGTACTGGAAACTTCATTTGGGGACAAGAGATAGCCAGTTGGGACTGTCTTCCTCCATTATTTGGATACTTCATTTAGATTGCCCTCATATATGTATATATTTTAGGAAGCTTCTACTGTATTAGGTTCCATACCACCCCTCAATCAGGACTTAGTTTTAGCTGTCTCTCCCTGTACTCCTTCCCTCATCCCTGTCTCCCTTTCCCCTCCTCACTTGCTCCTCCTGTTCCAGTCCCCACCCCATCCATCTATTCTATTTCCTGTTCCTAATGAGATCCATCAGTCCCTCAAGCCCCTGACTCTCTTAGGCCCACTTCTTTATATAATCCCTTCCCATAAGTCTGAGTCTCAGGGCAGAGCTGTGGACAACTGGCTAATCCTTAACCTGCCATGTTGTCAACGGCCATGATGTAAGTACTCTCACTGTCAACAGGTTTCAAGCTACCAGTGGCTTCAAAATACCCAGCAAAAATTTAGCAATGGGATCTCACTCTCAAGTACAGAGCCTGGCACATCTGTGATGTCATTGACCTGCTTTTGCTGGGGGAAACTGGAAAGAGAAAAGTCGGTGATAACTTAGAGCTGATCACACAGCTACCGTGGACATCAGCCTTTCCCTCTTCTACTCTCTATTTCAACTCCCTGCCCATCTTAGCACCTGTCCTCATCCTAGCAGCTTGTCTGACAGCATCTATGAGTTGTCCAATTCCCAGTCTGCTCTCAGCTCAGGGTGACGCTGCTAAATAGAAAATGCTGGGGAGTCCAGAGAACAGCTCAGTCAGTAAACTGTCATGTTTATGTACAAATCTGAGTTCACATGCTTGACACCCTCATACATATGTAGGAATCTGAGTTCAAAGCCTCGGCACCCATGTTTTACAAAAAGCAAGAGAACCAAAACCACCAAGTAGTGATGAGAGGCCAAAATATTCCCAATGGTTCGCCAGAGATCATCCCATCAGGGGCTCTTCCTGCTTCTATCTTGAGGTGTTTGTTTATAACCACTGTGTTACAGCTTCCTATGACAGTGCTTGCTTTACTGTAAGAATTGTGTCCTCAAGGAGCCTATGGTCCTGTACAATGATGCTTCCATGTTGTTTCTCAGTGATGCCTTCCACTGGTAGTTGTCTGATGACAACTACCAGTTATCAGACTGACAGCACTTACGCCATGCAGTCTGTGATAAGCAGCAGATTGCATGGTTTTGGACACTTGCCCTCTCTGCTAATGCATTATGTAGATTGACAACTTTGAAAACCTTCAGACAGTGGTGTTGGCTGGGTCCCTGCAGAGGAAGGCAAAGCTGTTGAGGGATGGACTGATTGTCTGAGGCTTTTCCTGAGACCCTGATGAGGAGAGACATGCTCAGTAGAGTAGTGATAGCCTAGGGCCAGGGCCTTGGGACTTTTCCCTTGAGGCCTTGATCAATGAAAAGGAAACTGTGTTCTTTCTGTAAAGTCAGGAATATGCTTGGACAAGGTTGGTAATAATCTGTAGTCAGGACCTTTCGAAGAGCCAAACTCTTCCCACCATGTGAAGCTGTGGTTATTGGTCCCAAAGCTGCTTCGTATGTAATCTTTTTGAGATGCCTTGTGTGCCCCTTGTACAATATTATGTGACTTAGTCCCATTGTATAATAGTTTCTGCTGACTTTGCCTCATTTCTGCTCTGGAAATAGTATATAGGATGCTGTGCTTCCTAATAAGTTTGATTGGCATGAGAGAGAGCTTCTACAGGACCTCCTGATCTCAAACTCATCTGTCTCCTGATCCACTGGTCCTCTCTCCCAGGTCCTGTCACTGAAGAAAAACCTGTTGGTACAGGTCTCAAACCCATGTGTGGAATGTGTGTTTATTCTTGTAAAAATGACTCACTGACTCTTCCAGGTTACAGGAGAATAGAGATAGTCAACTAACAGCCAAATATCTTATTGATCTCTTCAAAACCTACATGTCCGTGTGAATGTGTGCATGGCCCTCATTAGTCGGAATTAAGAGATCACTCATGAACCCATAGGTGTGAACCAGGAGCAAAGTTTGGGTGTCATGGGATGGATAACATGGGGCGTGTGTGACTCATACTACCTCCAATCTTGCTGATGCTGAGTCCAAAATATACTATTTCTAGCTCAAGATCAACAGTTGCTGGACTCACTGGGGCTGAGGGGAACCTGCCATAAGTGGTTCTTGCATGGATACTTCATCAGGCCTTCTAGACTTATTATAGTCTGACAGGACTTCTGTTTTCCAAAATAGATGTGGATGCTTTTCAGCATAGAATTCGTTATCTTTGTGGCTCATGTGGCTCTATCCTCCTACACTCTCAAAGGGTCAACGAGCCAGTTTTACAAAAATAAATACACATTCCAGACGTGGGTTTGAGACTTGTACCAGTAGGTCATTCTTCAGTGATAGACAAGTCCTGGGAGAGAGGACCAGGGGAATCAGAAGGTAAAAAGACAGATAAGTTTGGGATCAGAAGGCCTTGTACAAGTTATGTCTTATGCCAATCAAGCATATTTGAGTCATGGCCTGAAAAAACACTATAGACCTTTCCTGCCCAAGTACCCACCCAAAGGTGGCAGGATTTTATGTAACTGCCAGGTATATGGGTCAGAATAATAACCCCAGGACTGTAATAGGTTACATCTTTAACCCCAGAAGGCATGCCACAGATACTCTTTCTTCAGGGAGGGAAGCACATGATGTCATAATTTGCCACATACTTCCTGAGAAATTTCCTGGCATGCTCCAGGATCCACGATCATGAGCTCTAAGCTGCTTATTGTTGTGGCTGGCTCTGATGCCCACAGGGTTTGTCTCCTGGAGTGCCTATGCCTTGCCATGGCCATGGATTTTATCTGACTGGTCTAATGTTATTGGTAGGTTAGACCAGTAGAATATTCTAAAGGATGCTCCAGAAAGTTCAGGCCTCTTAGAACCTTATAACAAAGGGCAAGAGAGTCAACATTGCCTTAGAAATATAAACTTCTTTGTCTCAAGTGAATGCAAACCATAATCAGAATGGACAGAAAAAAGTAGCTACTGGTCCATTGCCTAAGGCCATGCTCATACACTGTGGTAAAGACACAATATCTGGGAAGCACACTGGATACAACCATGGCTACACTTTGATGAACAGGTACTAGTCCACTGTTACGGTCCAAGGTTAATCTAGATCTTGATAGTGAATTAAGTGAAATACCATGAACGCCATTCTAGACTCTTAGTGATGTAATTGACTGCTTCCAGTACCTTCAAAATGAGATATTGTTATTTATTTCTTTAGCTAGAAAAGGGAGAAGTTTTGGAGGCTTCCTCTTGACTCTTACTGTACAGGCCACACCCCAATGTAGGGGTTGTATTAATCATGTAATGTGTTTACCCTATTATATTACTGGCAGGTGCTGAGTATAACTTCAGCCAGAAATTCACTTCTTAACACACATATATAGCCTCAACTTGAACAAGCTCCATGTTCCATTTCCATGGTCCCCAAGTGTTTGCTCTCTCTCTCTTTCTTCCTCTTTCTCTCTCTTTCTCTCTTTCTCTCTTTCTCTCTTTCTCTCTTTTTCTCTCTCTCTCTCTCTCTCTCTCTCTTTCTTCCTCTTTCTCTTTCTTTCTCTCTCTCTCTTTCTCTCTCTCTCTCTTATGTATACCTATACCTATGTAAATGGCCATATGTGCCCTTGGCACATTTTTGTGCCTGCTTGCTGTGGTTGTGTAGGCTGGCTTCCTCATTTTGGGATAGCTAATTGCTTCTTTAATCAAGAGGTTTGAAGTCTTTAGACCTGTTCAGACTAGATACTTGGCAGGGGACGTTTTACTAGGATATCTAGACTGATTATCTACCCTAGTTTCATTTCTGTTGCTGTGGTTAAAAAACAACCACTTACTGTATTGGTTACTTTTCTATTGCTGTGAAAAGATACCATGACAAAGGCAACTTCTGGAAGAAAGGGTTTATTAGGGGCTTACAGTTTCAGAGGGTTACATTCCATGACCATCATAACAGGGATCATGGCAGCAGACAAGCATGACATTGGAGCAGTAGCGAAGACCTTACATCTCTATCCACAAGCCCCAAGCAGAGAGAGAAAGCTAACTGGGAATGGCAGAGGCTTTTGAAACCTCAAAACCCATCCTCCAATAAGGACAATCCTTCCCAAGCAGTTCCACCAATTAGGGACCAAGCATTCAAATATATGAGCCTATGGGGGTGGTGCATTCTTATTCAAACCATCACACAACAAAAAGCAACTCAGGGGAGGAAAGGTCTTACCTTTCAGTTCCAGAATACAGTGCATTACAGTGGGGAGTGAGGAAGCTGATCACATTTATGGTCAAGTGCAAAAGGCAGGCAGGTGGCTACCACCAGCTACCACCTTCTCTACTCTTAGACAGTTCAGGACCCAGACTCCAAGGACTGGTGCTGTCCACATTCAGGAAGTTCTTCTCACCTCAGTTAACAAAGTGAGGAGAAATGTGAACAGGTCAAACCTTAGCTAAGCAACCCTTATTGGGACTCTCCTCCCAGGTGATTCTTGGTTGTATTAAATTGGAGAATAAAAATAACCATCCCATCTTCCATGATTAATTCTTCTGACTGCAGAGAATAAGTAATTTGGGAGCTGGAAAGATGCTTGGTGGTTTAGAGGACCTGGGTTCAATTCTCAGCATCTACATGGTGACTCATAATTACCCATAGCTCATCTCTCTAGTTCTAGGGACTTGGTACCTTCTTTTGACTTTCATGAGCACTAGGCATAGATGTACACGGTGTGTCATATATACCTACAGGCAAACCATTCGCTCACATAAAATAAGATAAATACATCTAAGTAAAAAAACTAGCAGTTATGTGTTGGTCTTTATCTTTTTTGATGCTCAGGATACTGTGTTCCATGGGGCATCTTCATAACTCGCTGCATGTCAGGCCCTCATAACTATCATTCTAGATTTGTTAGCTGATCTGTAGACCTGGGTACCATCCTCAGCAGTTATTTCAGAATCCTGTCATCCTATCACTAACAGGTGACACCAGTTCTCTGAGGACCTCTTCTATTTTAGATATTGGCCTATAGAAGCCATTACTTTATAGTGACACTGATGCCTTTCTTTCCAGAACATTCCTTCCTGTTCTGGATTCTCCTAGGCTATCAGATTTTTTTTTTCAGCCTTGCTTAGTATATCCACTCTTGCACATCTAACTCATGCAGTAAACTACAGCAACTCTGGCATTTCTAGGTAGCATAATGTGTGCCACCTTTCCCTCATGCTTCCAGGAGCCACTGGATCAATGTTTGTGCCTTCTCCTTCTCTTTGGGCCTTGCTTTAGTTTTAAACTTTGTATCCTTGGAGAGTCTTCCTGTAATAATAAGTGTTTTCATTCAGATTTATATTTAACCATTGGTCCAGAATCCAGTTGAGAGATGAATTCTCTCTCAACTCTTGCTGGTACTTGATAGCTGGGATGCATGCATCACCATATATTGTCCTTTTGTCCAGTTGTCAATTGTGATAGTTGGTTTCAATGCCAATGGTTTTGAATCACCTGAGCTGGGATCCTCATTTATGTGGAAAGAGCCACTCCAAATGTAGGTGACCTGGTAGCAGCCCAGATCAAAAAGGACATGCAGACCAAAGATCACTTGCCTTTTGGTTGCTCAGTTTTCCATCTTGCCACCAAATTGATATGACTTATTGTTGCTGCTGATTTCTTTATTGACATTAAAACAGGGATTTCTAGGCTTCCTTCACTGACGAGGGACCAACGGCTCTCCAATCCCCCATCATCTGATCTTCCATACCAGATTGGAATTGCTAAAGTAACCAGCCTCAAAGACTGAATGAATAAGTCAAAAAGCATCATTCCTCTATGGTTCCTGCCTCCAGCTTCTGACCTTAAATCTCTGCCTTGGCTTCCTCAGTGATCGACTGCAACCTGCAAGATAATCCTTTCCTCCCCAGGTTGCTCTCAGTCATGGTATTTATCACAGCAAATTAGACCATCAGTCTGGCACATCCAGACAGGTTATGGTGACTGTAGTTATTAGCCTCATGTCAAGAGGTGAGGTGTGATCAGAACACAGAGGTTTTGCATTATCTTTTTAAAGTAAAAGGGAATTATCCTTTCAAGAGAGTTAAATAGGTTCTGAAGCTCTGGGGTTCAAGAAGAGCCTGAGGTTTCAAGATTTTCAGGTACAGAAGGGCTTCCTAGATTGTGTGTAATGACCTTATTCTTTTCCAGTGACTGCTCTTAGCATAGGAGTATATAGTTGGGAGTTTAGCCACTGGAGACCATCTATTTCTGCTGCTATATCAAAATATCTGAAGGTGGATATTTTGCAAAGAAAAAAACTGTATCTCATAGTTTTGGGGACTTCAAGGCCAAGGAGCTTGGTGCAAGTGTTGGCAAGGATCCCCTAGCTGCATTACATCATGGTGGATGGACTTTTGGCTGGTGTGTGTGTAACAAGGGGAGGACACGTGACAAGACAGGAACTCAGAGAGAAAGAGAGATTCGTGGATTAAGCTTGATGTTTTATAACAGCTCACACTTGTGAGAACAATGACTCATTCCACAAGACCAGTAGCAACCCTTTCCAAGGGCAGCACCACCACCCATGACCTAGTTACTTCTTAGCGGGTCCACCACCTTCAAGAACTAAGCTTCCAACACTGGAAACCATGGGGTATGCACACAAACCATGTCCCCAACACAGACTCTGCTATTGACAAATCTTGGACTTGACTCTCAGCCTTTTTCTTCTCCTCTCCTGTAAGAGCCAAGAGCTGTTTCCCGGCACTAACAAGGCCTCGCACACTTAGATTTTCATTGGCAATTGATTGCTCAGACTCCTTCATTATCTTTTTCTGAGACTCAGTTAAACTGCCAATACCATTATCCTTAGAGTAGGGAATTCCCTGTATTTCTCCAACATGTACGGACACGCGTAAGCTAATGCCTCATTTTCTAACATGAGTGAAAGTCTTTTTTCTTTTAATTTAATTTAGTCACTTTACATTCTGCTCATTGCCTCCGTCCTCGTTACCCCCTCCCATAATCCTTTCCCTCCATCTTCTGTCTCCTTCTCCTCTGAGTGTGTGGGGACCCCCTAGGTATCCCCACACCCTGGCACATCAAGTCTTTGTGGGGCCAGGCACATCCTTTATGCATGAAATTTTTAACAATTACATCAGAGGTTGTTCCACCTGCCTCTTGTAATGGGTCCTCACTGATAGACAGATAAAGGGTGGATCCAGCTCAGGACCCCAGTGTTCCCTGCACCCACCTTCCCTCCCAATCATTCTTGGAACTAGATGGTATATAGATTAGGTGCTGTCGGAAGTGGACTCTGAGTCATACAGGACCTTTACCATGAAGAGCTCTTGCGGTTGGGTCCTGTGGAAAAGGAAGGCCTGAAGCAGGATTAGGTAGGAGGAGCAACCGAGCGGCCATGCTGTTTCTGCCATGGTCCCAGCTGGCCCCGTGAGAGCTGTCCTTAGGATGATTCCTCAGAGTTTTCCAAAAGATCAGTGGGTGTGGGCTGCATTAAGCAACTTTCTAAGCACAAGCCAACCCTAAGGAGGCTTGACAGCAGCGCTATCTTTAGAAGATCTCCCAATAGCTTGTAGAAATTCTTCACTCATTAAAGAAGCCCTGGGATGCCCCAATCTTGTGGGGCATTCCCAGGGCTATCTCAAAATACCATGGACAAACCTGGCCCCTAGGCAAGTGAGTCAGAAGCCTGATTTCAACCTCTACAATGAGATTCCATTGCTTTAGGGAAACACCCCAAGTGCCTATCAACTGACAGAATAGAGGGAATATTCACATACACAGCGGGATACTACTCAGCCACCAAAAAGAAGAAATTTTGTCATTTATAGTATGGATAAAACTAGGTATTATCATGGCCAATGAAAATCACAAGCCGCAAAAAGACCAAGCCACAGAAGGACAAACACTATTGGATCTCATCTGTATGAGAAATCTACAAATATGGATGTCATAGACGTTGGGAGTGCCACTGGGTTTCAAGAGGCTGACATGAAGGAAGAAGGGTTGGCCAATGGGAATAAATTACAC
>JANHMN010000025.1:10936818-10964936 GCA_030674055.1 Rhabdomys pumilio
AGGTCCTGTCACTGAAGAAAAACCTGTTGGTACAGGTCTCAAACCCATGTGTGGAATGTGTGTTTATTCTTGTAAAAATGACTCACTGACTCTTCCAGGTTACAGGAGAATAGAGATAGTCAACTAACAGCCAAATATCTTATTGATCTCTTCAAAACCTACATGTCCGTGTGAATGTGTGCATGGCCCTCATTAGTCGGAATTAAGAGATCACTCATGAACCCATAGGTGTGAACCAGGAGCAAAGTTTGGGTGTCATGGGATGGATAACATGGGGCGTGTGTGACTCATACTACCTCCAATCTTGCTGATGCTGAGTCCAAAATATACTATTTCTAGCTCAAGATCAACAGTTGCTGGACTCACTGGGGCTGAGGGGAACCTGCCATAAGTGGTTCTTGCATGGATACTTCACCAGGCCTTCTAGACTTATTATAGTCTGACAGGACTTCTGTTTTCCAAAATAGATGTGGATGCTTTTCAGCATAGAATTCGTTATCTTTGTGGCTCATGTGGCTCTATCCTCCTACACTCTCAAAGGGTCAACGAGCCAGTTTTACAAAAATAAATACACATTCCAGACGTGGGTTTGAGACTTGTACCAGTAGGTCATTCTTCAGTGATAGACAAGTCCTGGGAGAGAGGACCAGGGGAATCAGAAGGTAAAAAGACAGATAAGTTTGGGATCAGAAGGCCTTGTACAAGTTATGTCTTATGCCAATCAAGCGTATTTGAGTCATGGCCTGAAAAAACACTATAGACCTTTCCTGCCCAAGTACCCACCCAAAGGTGGCAGGATTTTATGTAACTGCCAGGTATATGGGTCAGAATAATAACCCCAGGACTGTAATAGGTTACATCTTTAACCCCAGAAGGCATGCCACAGATATTCTTTCTTCAGGGAGGGAAGCACATGATGTCATAATTTGCCACATACTTCCTGAGAAATTTCCTGGCATGCTCCAGGATCCACGATCATGAGCTCTAAGCTGCTTATTGTTGTGGCTGGCTCTGATGCCCACAGGGTTTGTCTCCTGGAGTGCCTATGCCTTGCCATGGCCATGGATTTTATCTGACTGGTCTAATGTTATTGGTAGGTTAGACCAGTAGAATATTCTAAAGGATGCTCCAGAAAGTTCAGGCCTCTTAGAACCTTATAACAAAGGGCAAGAGAGTCAACATTGCCTTAGAAATATAAACTCCTTTGTCTCAAGTGAATGCAAACCATAATCAAAATGGACAGAAAAAAGTAGCTACTGGCTCATTGCCTAAGGCCATGCTCATACACTGTGGTAAAGACACAATATCTGGAAAGCACACTGGATACAACCATGGCTACACTTTGATGAACAGGTA
Source organism: Rhabdomys pumilio (assembly GCA_030674055.1). NCBI lineage: Eukaryota > Metazoa > Chordata > Mammalia > Rodentia > Muridae > Rhabdomys > Rhabdomys pumilio. Next base: position 10,938,175 of record JANHMN010000025.1, read on the forward strand.
CTAGTCCACTGTTACGGTCCAAGGTTAATCTAGATCTTGATAGTGAATTAAGTGAAATACCATGAACGCCATTCTAGACTCTTAGTGATGTAATTGACTGCTTCCAGTACCTTCAAAATGAGATATTGTTATTTATTTCTTTAGCTAGAAAAGGGAGAAGTTTTGGAGGCTTCCTCTTGACTCTTACTGTACAGGCCACACCCCAATGTAGGGGTTGTATTAATCATGTAATGTGTTTACCCTATTATATTACTGGCAGGTGCTGAGTATAACTTCAGCCAGAAATTCACTTCTTAACACACATATATAGCCTCAACTTGAACAAGCTCCATGTTCCATTTCCATGGTCCCCAAGTGTTTGCTCTCTCTCTCTTTCTTCCTCTTTCTCTCTCTTTCTCTCTTTCTCTCTTTCTCTCTTTCTCTCTTTTTCTCTCTCTCTCTCTCTCTCTCTCTCTTTCTTCCTCTTTCTCTTTCTTTCTCTCTCTCTCTTTCTCTCTCTCTCTCTTATGTATACCTATACCTATGTAAATGGCCATATGTGCCCTTGGCACATTTTTGTGCCTGCTTGCTGTGGTTGTGTAGGCTGGCTTCCTCATTTTGGGATAGCTAATTGCTTCTTTAATCAAGAGGTTTGAAGTCTTTAGACCTGTTCAGACTAGATACTTGGCAGGGGACGTTTTACTAGGATATCTAGACTGATTATCTACCCTAGTTTCATTTCTGTTGCTGTGGTTAAAAAACAACCACTTACTGTATTGGTTACTTTTCTATTGCTGTGAAAAGATACCATGACAAAGGCAACTTCTGGAAGAAAGGGTTTATTAGGGGCTTACAGTTTCAGAGGGTTACATTCCATGACCATCATAACAGGGATCATGGCAGCAGACAAGCATGACATTGGAGCAGTAGCGAAGACCTTACATCTCTATCCACAAGCCCCAAGCAGAGAGAGAAAGCTAACTGGGAATGGCAGAGGCTTTTGAAACCTCAAAACCCATCCTCCAATAAGGACAATCCTTCCCAAGCAGTTCCACCAATTAGGGACCAAGCATTCAAATATATGAGCCTATGGGGGTGGTGCATTCTTATTCAAACCATCTCACGACAAAAAGCAACTCAGGGGAGGAAAGGTCTTACCTTTCAGTTCCAGAATACAGTGCATTACAGTGGGGAGTGAGGAAGCTGATCACATTTATGGTCAAGTGCAAAAGGCAGGCAGGTGGCTACCACCCAGCTACCACCTTCTCTACTCTTAGACAGTTCAGGACCCAGACTCCAAGGACTGGTGCTGTCCACATTCAGGAAGTTCTTCTCACCTCACTTAACAAAGTGAGGAGAAATGTGAACAGGTCAAACCTTAGCTAAGCAACCCTTATTGGGACTCTCCTCCCAGGTGATTCTTGGTTGTATTAAATTGGAGAATAAAAATAACCATCCCATCTTCCATGATTAATTCTTCTGACTGCAGAGAATAAGTAATTTGGGAGCTGGAAAGATGCTTGGTGGTTTAGAGGACCTGGGTTCAATTCTCAGCATCTACATGGTGACTCATAATTACCCATAGCTCATCTCTCTAGTTCTAGGGACTTGGTACCTTCTTTTGACTTTCATGAGCACTAGGCATAGATGTACACGGTGTGTCATATATACCTACAGGCAAACCATTCGCTCACATAAAATAAGATAAATACATCTAAGTAAAAAAACTAGCAGTTATGTGTTGGTCTTTATCTTTTTTGATGCTCAGGATACTGTGTTCCATGGGGCATCTTCATAACTCGCTGCATGTCAGGCCCTCATAACTATCATTCTAGATTTGTTAGCTGATCTGTAGACCTGGGTACCATCCTCAGCAGTTATTTCAGAATCCTGTCATCCTATCACTAACAGGTGACACCAGTTCTCTGAGGACCTCTTCTATTTTAGATATTGGCCTATAGAAGCCATTACTTTATAGTGACACTGATGCCTTTCTTTCCAGAATATTCCTTCCTGTTCTGGATTCTCCTAAGCTATCAGATTTTTTTTTCAGCCTTGCTTAGTATATCCACTCTTGCACATCTAACTCATGCAGTAAACTACAGCAACTCTGGCATTTCTAGGTAGCATAATGTGTGCCACCTTTCCCTCATGCTTCCAGGAGCCACTGGATCAATGTTTGTGCCTTCTCCTTCTCTTTGGGCCTTGCTTTAGTTTTAAACTTTGTATCCTTGGAGAGTCTTCCTGTAATAATAAGTGTTTTCATTCAGATTTATATTTAACCATTGGTCCAGAATCCAGTTGAGAGATGAATTCTCTCTCAACTCTTGCTGGTACTTGATAGCTGGGATGCATGCATCACCATATATGGTCCTTTTGTCCAGTTGTCAATTGTGATAGTTGGTTTCAATGCCAATGGTTTTGAATCACCTGAGCTGGGATCCTCATTTATGTGGAAAGAGCCACTCCAAATGTAGGTGACCTGGTAGCAGCCCAGATCAAAAAGGACATGCAGACCAAAGATCACTTGCCTTTTGGTTGCTCAGTTTTCCATCTTGCCACCAAATTGATATGACTTATTGTTGCTGCTGATTTCTTTATTGACATTAAAACAGGGATTTCTAGGCTTCCTTCACTGACGAGGGACCAACGGCTCTCCAATCCCCCATCATCTGATCTTCCATACCAGATTGGAATTGCTAAAGTAACCAGCCTCAAAGACTGAATGAATAAGTCAAAAAGCATCATTCCTCTATGGTTCCTGCCTCCAGCTTCTGACCTTAAATCTCTGCCTTGGCTTCCTCAGTGATCGACTGCAACCTGCAAGATAATCCTTTCCTCCCCAGGTTGCTCTCAGTCATGGTATTTATCACAGCAAATTAGACCATCAGTCTGGCACATCCAGACAGGTTATGGTGACTGTAGTTATTAGCCTCATGTCAAGAGGTGAGGTGTGATCAGAACACAGAGGTTTTGCATTATCTTTTTAAAGTAAAAGGGAATTATCCTTTCAAGAGAGTTAAATAGGTTCTGAAGCTCTGGGGTTCAAGAAGAGCCTGAGGTTTCAAGATTTTCAGGTACAGAAGGGCTTCCTAGATTGTGTGTAATGGCCTTATCCTTTTCCAGTGACTGCTCTTAGCATAGGAGTATATAGTTGGGAGTTTAGCCACTGGAGACCATCTATTTCTGCTGCTATATCAAAATATCTGAAGGTGGATATTTTGCAAAGAAAAAAACTGTATCTCATAGTTTTGGGGACTTCAAGGCCAAGGAGCTTGGTGCAAGTGTTGGCAAGGATCCCCTCGCTGCATTACATCATGGTGGATGGACTTTTGGCTGGTGTGTGTGTAACAAGGGGAGGACACGTGACAAGACAGGAACTCAGAGAGAAAGAGAGATTCGTGGATTAAGCTTGATGTTTTATAACAGCTCACACTTGTGAGAACAATGACTCATTCCACAAGACCAGTAGCAACCCTTTCCAAGGGCAGCACCACCACCCATGACCTAGTTACTTCTTAGCGGGTCCACCACCTTCAAGAACTAAGCTTCCAACATTGGAAACCATGGGGTATGCACACAAACCATGTCCCCAACACAGACTCTGCTATTGACAAATCTTGGACTTGACTCTCAGCCTTTTTCTTCTCCTCTCCTGTAAGAGCCAAGAGCTGTTTCCCGGCACTAACAAGGCCTTGCACACTTAGATTTTCATTGGCAATTGATTGCTCAGACTCCTTCATTATCTTTTTCTGAGACTCAGTTAAACTGCCAATACCATTATCCTTAGAGTAGGGAATTCCCTGTATTTCTCCAACATGTACGGACACGCGTAAGCTAATGCCTCATTTTCTAACATGAGTGAAAGTCTTTTTTCTTTTAATTTAATTTAGTCACTTTACATTCTGCTCATTGCCTCCCTCCTGGTTACCCCCTCCCATAATCCTTTCCCTCCATCTTCTGTCTCCTTCTCCTCTGAGTGTGTGGGGACCCCCTAGGTATCCCCACACCCTGGCACATCAAGTCTTTGTGGGGCCAGGCACATCCTTTATGCATGAAATTTTTAACAATTACATCAGAGGTTGTTCCACCTGCCTCTTGTAATGGGTCCTCACTGATAGACAGATAAAGGGTAGATCCAGCTCAGGACCCCAGTGTTCCCTGCACCCACCTTCCCTCCCAATCATTCTTGGAACTAGATGGTATAGAGATTAGGTGCTGTCGGAAGTGGACTCTGAGTCATACAGGACCTTTACCATGAAGAGCTCTTGCGGTTGGGTCCTGTGGAAAAGGAAAGCCTGAAGCAGGATTAGGTAGGAGGAGCAACCGAGCGGCCATGCTGTTTCTGCCATGGTCCCAGCTGGCCCCGTGAGAGCTGTCCTTAGGATGATTCCTCAGAGTTTTCCAAAAGATCAGTGGGTGTGGGCTGCATTAAGCAACTTTCTAAGCACAAGCCAACCCTAAGGAGGCTTGACAACAGCGCTATCTTTAGAAGATCTCCCAATAGCTTGTAGAAATTCTTCACTCATTAAAGAAGCCCTGGGATGCCCCAATCTTGTGGGGCATTCCCAGGGCTATCTCAAAATACCATGGACAAACCTGGCCCCTAGGCAAGTGAGTCAGAAGCCTGATTTCAACCTCTACAATGAGATTCCATTGCTTTAGGGAAACACCCCAAGTGCCTATCAACTGACAGAATAGAGGGAATATTCACATACACAGCGGGATACTACTCAGCCACCAAAAAGAAGAAATTTTGTCATTTATAGTATGGATAAAACTAGGTATTATCATGGCCAATGAAAATCACAAGCCGCAAAAAGACCAAGCCACAGAAGGAGAAACACTATTGGATCTCATCTGTATGAGAAATCTACAAATATGGATCTCATAGACGTTGGGAGTGCCACTGGGTTTCAAGAGGCTGACATGAAGGAAGAAGGGTTGGCCAATGGGAATAAATTACACTCTGACAGGAGTGAGATGCTCTGGGGCGCTGTTGGGATATAGAACAACTACAGAAGGCATCTGTGGGGCACTCAGTCTTGGTCCCGTGAAGGCTGGATGCCTCAGTGTGGGAGAATTTGAGAGCAGGGAGTAGGTGGGTGGATGGGGGCACATCCTCATAGAAGCAGGAGGAGGGGGGATGGGATGGGGGTTTCTGGGTGGGGGGGAAATGGGCAAAGGGGATAACATCTGAAATGTAAATAAAATATCCAATAAAAAATTAATTTAAGAGAAACAAATGTTCATTACTGTCCTAACCAAAAAGAGAAAAGAAAATTCTAGAATGGACTTCGAAAACTTACAGCTATGAGAAGGAATGCATGTTTGAGAAGATGAATGTATTTCACCCGATTTGCATAATGTGAATGTGTATTAAACATTGTGTGGTAAACCCATTGACATGTGAAACTTTTAAGTTTTGTGTATCAGTTAAACAAAAACAAACCTCAGACCAATGAGAGAGAAAAAAAGGCTCCATTGCTTTAAGTTTCTTTCCTTTGGGACAAGATGCTCATTCTACCATTCTCAGGCAGCTCCTAAAGAGAAATGACTTCAGCATGATCCCTTTCATCTCTTAATATTGGATGTCCACTATATCTCAGCCACCAAGTGCCATAGATGTCATACAGCCATTCATTCCTATAAGCAGTGAGCATACTCAGCTCCATCACAGTTGCGGAGGTTGAGGGTACTGTACCTGAGTACAGTTGTCTTGAGCAGGTGCCATCAGGAAGGTCTATATAAGGAATAGTCATCTTCTTGGAGATAGTGAATATACTTGTGGTGGAATGCCTTGCAAAGAGCCATTCATTCATTTATTCATTCATTCCAAATGTTTTAACAAGAACTTGGCAGGGATAGGTTGAAGTCAGATCAGAAAAATTGGACCAAAAGCTCATGGTTAAGATGGCTCCAGGAAGAAGAAGGCCAAGCAGAGACATGTCTTGAGATACCACTTATCTTTGATGCTGTTCATGAGGTATCAGGTTTGGCAGGTTAAGAAAGATCAGGGACACTGATTGGAGGGTGAAAGTCATACCGTGGATTTAGGCCATCAACCTGAGCCCCCCATTACAGGAAAACAGAAGGGACCAACCTCAGCCAAAGAAATGTGCTAATGTAGAAGTTGAACAGAGAAGGGGGAAGCTGCAGAAGAAGCCAGTAAGAGCTGATTACAGAGGACAATGAAAACTAGTTGGAACATCTTAGAAGAGGTGAGGTCTCCATGGAAACAGCCCTGATCCTGAAAGGAACAGTTCAGTGTGAGGGTGAAATGGCATCTGTTGGCAAGGGAGTCTTCAGGCAGGTGGGGAACATGGGGAGATGATGTGAGTACAAGCCTCGATACTTAAGGTTTGACTTGGGGGGGGGGTCTTTGGACTGCCTGGATATAGACAGAATTCCAAGAAGGGCAACCTCAGGCCAATAGGTCATATCGCTGTCCTGTGTCGAGCTCCACCCAGGGCCTCACTAGAGCAGGGTGGATAGGAACAGGTCCAGATGACAGCTCATGCCTGGGTTTCCCCGAAGGGACAAGTCCGACAGGTCTACCCGTCCATTCTGGCAGCTCCTAGTTCTCAGGCAGGACTACATCTATTTGTTTCTAAGACTTTTCTACCAGGCTGTGCCGTTTCCTACAGGGAAACCCCAGCCCTGGGCAAACAGACCCCTACTTCCTGACTAAAGCCTCCAGAATTTGGGCCAGAGGCCAGGGTGGGGCAAATCACTGAGTCAGGATAGTGGTTTTCTAGCTTCCTTAGCTTATATCCCCAGACAACCTCACTACCCTACATGATGACCCTGATAGAATGGGGAGCTCAATGAAGCCCAGGAGCCACTGGAATGACTTCCGTTATTTCTTTAAGACTCATCACAGTCATGTGAAAGAAAGAAAGAAAGAGGGAGAAAAGAAGAGGGGCATGACCCCATCTCACAGATGATGTCATTGAAGTTGTGAGCAGAGATGTATGACCAGTCCGGGATAACACACCCAGAGAGTGTCGGGAAGGAGACCTGACCTGAGGCCTCTGAAGTGCATCAGGTGCTGTCTGGCCCACTCCTGCCACGCAGCACAGACCAGTAGGACATGGCACTGAAAAGCACGCCCTGAGACACTGTATTGCTGCCAGCTAGATGTCGGGGCCACCTGTTGTGCAAACTTCAGCTCGAGCTCTTCCTGTCACCCTCCTCCACCCTGAGGCTGACTCTTTACCCTCCCCCACCCAGGCTACCTCTTTGACCTTGGATCTCAGCCCTCTAGGCCTTCATGCATCCAGGAGATAGGAGGCCCCTCATACCTGCCAGGGTCAGGGAGAGCCCATTTTACCAATGGAAAGACTAGTAAGAGGCAGGAAGGGAGCCAGGGGTAGAATATACATGGATCTGATACTGCCATGACCCCAGGTAACCCCTAAGTGTCCGTGCATGAGCACACAAGGGACAGAAGGTTGATTCTTGACCACTTGAGAGGACACAAGTGAGTGTGGGGCAGCCCCAGCTTAAGGGCCTTCAGAGGGGATCTCCTCCCCTAGCTCTCCACAGGAAGCATGTGGGGCTTCTGGCCAACTTCTGAGGTCTGGGCATCCCCAGGGAGAAGCACCAGAGTGCGTGCTAGCCTCCATTCTCCAGCCTCTGCCTTCTTCCCATTCTTCTTATCTCTAGAGTATGCATTCCTGTTGCTTTGAAAAAGTCACATACCTACTGGTTAGCTGCTACCAGACCAAGAGGCCTTTGCCCCATGCCTTCTGGGACATGGGGACCACAGGAATGTGGTGAGGTGATAAATTCTTAGCATCAAACAAAAGGGATGGAGATGATAATTGAGGAGGTGTAGATGTTAGGTGGGGTCCCTGGAACCCTTCTGGAGGAGGCAATATCTGGCTGAGACCTGATATTCCTGATGGTGTGAAGAAACACTCTGGCTGTGTATTGTCCAGAAGTCTGTGCCCTGCCAGGTGATAGCCTGGAATAGAGGGAAAGGCACAAAAGGGGAGAAGTGGTCAGACTCTGGGTGGAAGGGAAATGGGCAGAGGCTGGGCCTAAGAGGGAGATGAACTCAGGGATCAAGGCCCTTGAATATGAAATCTCACTGCCTCAACTTCCTTACCCTTTGTTCCTTGGCTGGCCTATGTTCTGGGGGCTACTGTCAAATGTCCCTGTGTAGAAGGTTATGGGGACAGATAGCAAACAAGGGACAGAGGCCTGGCCTAGCCGGACTGTTTCACTTTTAGGGATTGCTTAGTTGAATTTGACCTTTTGAAACAGGGTCTTATGTAGCCCAGGTGAGTCTGGAACTTCTGATCATCCTGCCTCAACCTCCCAAGTCCTAGATTATGGGAATGCATCACCACTTCTGGTTTTATACAATGCTGAAGATCAAACCCAAGGCTCTATGCATGTTAGGTATGCATTCTACAAACTAAGCTACAACCCTAGCATGGAGTTGGTCTTGAGATCTAGCCTGGATCTTTCTGCCTGGATCTCTGTTACCAAGAACTGTTACAATGCAGAGAGGTCAACACCATCTCTGCTGCCCACTAGCTGACACTTAGCACTTGACCTGCCTCTGATCTGGGCTAACACCTAAAGGTACACCTACTGAAGCTGCAGGATGTTGCTCATCGGATGCCCAAGCTGGCATCCTATTGGTCTGAAACAGCATCTGAGCTCCCAGTTCCAGGTTGGGGGCAAGGAGGGGTGTTTCACAAGGTTAGTGATCCATGCAGGCTTACAGGAAGGCTCCCTGGAGAAGTGTCAACATCCTACAGAGTCTCTCTGCTCACCACTGCAAGAACATTCCTCTTTACTGAGCATCCAAGTCCCTGGGATGCCAAAGCAAGAGAGCGGAGGGTGCCAACATGTGTCTCGGAGCAGTAGGAGTGAGGAGAGTTACCATGCGATGGAGCATCAGGGGAGAGAGCTCTGCACTGTGGGAGAACACTCAGTGCCAGAACAAAAGTGATCATCAACCTCACTCTCATCAGCAAACTGTGCTAGGTGGGGTGATGCCCGAGTTAGGTACTCACATCCTCTCTAGTAGGTATGACACCCCACAATGGAATGGAGAAGAGTCAGAGAGTATGAGACACTATAACATTTCCGAGGACAACGCTGTTCTGAATGAACCCAGTGAACAGGGTTTAGACAGGACGAGATTCTAGTGTCCAAGAAACCTGTACCCCAGTTGAGGTACCAGTTTGAGGATGCTTGCCTTCAATACCTTTATATACCTTCCTTGAGAGACCACTTGAAAAGCTGGCCTGCCTCATGACCTCCTTTACAGGCCAAGAAAGCCAGTCTATCTGGGACTCTCTTGCTATGGTGCTTGGTGTCCATGAACTCTCCAGAATGTAACTAGTTCAGAAGAGCTCCGTTCTCATGTGTGCTAGCTCTACAGGAAGGCCTCAAGCAGAGCCCCTGGATACAACAGTCATGTTATTCAGAAATCTCAAAGACGTCCCAATGTACCTGGTACCCTCACACCACCAATTGGAGAGGAGAGCAACAACATGAGTCTCAGGAACTGGGTGAGCTAAACTGAGCACCAAATAGAGGCCTAAGCCCTTCTAAGGGGACCTGTCTTTCTGAATGACGCCAGCTCACACATCTCATCTATCCTGTCCCACTTGAATTATAACAGGGTTAGCTGGCTCTCAGAAAAAGCAACTGTAGCCACTGAATACAGTTCATCACCCAAGTAACACCAAATCCCACTGGAGCATCTCCAAGGCGTGATATAAATTAGCCACAAAGCCAAGCATGGCAACACACGCCTGCTATCCCAGCTCTGATGAGGCAGAGATAGAAATATTCCTGGAGTTTACCAGCCTTTGAGCTCCAGAGTCAGTAAGAGATCCCGCCTCCTAACAAATAAGGTGGAGAAATACACACACACACACACACACACACACACACACACACAAATACCAAAATGGAGTTGGGAAGAGGTACCAACAAATTGTCTTAATTATGATGCAAGTTTACTGTTAATCACTTCAAACAAGAAATCACTGAATATGCATATGTACAGATGACAGTTCCAGATGGTTAGGTTCTCCGTCAAGAGAATCAAGTATGGATCCATTCCCTTATAGAAACGCAACCTCTTTCATTTTTATGCATTTAGCAACTGTAGTGTGCCACATGCCAGCAACACCGCCCAGAAGGACTCAGAGAAAGTTGTCATCTGGTGTTATGTCAGCTTTTGATAAAAGAAACTTCTAGAGAAACTGCTTCCCTTTCTAACTCACAGAAGACATCTTCTTGAACTACTGAGATACTGTTAACAATGACTGAGCCAAAGAGATGGCTCAGCAGGTAAACGTGTTTGTTGCCAAGCCTGACAGAAGAAGAGAACTCTCTCAAACCGTCCTCTGCCCTCCATACAAGCAATGTAGCACATATACACACACATGCATGTACATATGCACACTTGCACATACAAGATAAATAAATAAAGATTAGATAAGTAAAAATACCATAACTAACATGTATCAGACATATGAGAGGCACAGTGCTGCTAAAGCCCTTTGCCATGTGCTAATTCGCTAAAGACAGAAAACAGGTATCTCTGAGCCTTCATTCCTCACCAGAAAGTGGGAGTGGCCAGTACTCATGTCTAGGGTGATCTGTCAACAGTTGCTAGGCAATAAGAGTAGCCAGGGGGTGTGAATGAGGTGTGTCCCTGAGCCTCCACTCTGCTGTCATAGGGATGAAGGGAGGGCACACCTCCTGTTCTCTGACACCTTAGGGAGAGATAAGATTAGGGCAAAGATATATATAGGTACTTTCTGGACCGCAGAGTGCCAGTGATACAGATTTCTCAGCTACCCACCCTATTTAAGCATCGCTGAGAAACCTATGACAGATCTTAAGACCCCGTTGTCAAGTAGCAAAGTCCTCTGAAGGCGAGGAAACTACACAGCAGGGGGCTGTGTTGACTTTAGATTAGCTATAGAAACCCTCTGGGGACCGGCAGTGGCTCACACTTCACCCATATGTATGAATGGCGAATGATGGGAAGTGGTGCTGGGGCCAGCATTGTGTATTCCCCCTGTTCTGCTATTGGATCTTGCCACACCCCGCGACATTCTCATTTTCTCCATCTCTGTCTCTTTGTTTCTCCGTCCCTCTGTCTCCCTGTCTTTATCTGTCTCTCTGTTTCTCCCCCTCAAACCTCTCTCAGGCAGGTCTCTCATGAAGTCTAGGCTGGTTACAAACTCACTGTGTAGCTAAGGATGGCTTTGACTATCTCATCTTCCTGCCTCCAATCTCCTTAGTGCTGGCACTCCTGATGAGTAGCATTGAACCTGTGCTATGCAGTGCTACGGATCAAAGGCAGGCTTCATGTGTGCTGGGCATGCACGCTGCCCACTGAGCCACACCCCCAGTCCTCTTTTCTGATATGTCCCTCAAGCCTGGCTGTTCTAGTTTCCTGGTCTTACCAGAGTCAAGTCTGTCTTCCCGGTTACTCAGGACACAGCTCCTGGAGCCTTTGACTCTGCTCTCCCTGTCATCTGTATATTTATCGCCAATCTCAAAGCATATCTAGAATCTAACATTTGTCACCACTGCTCCCTCAGTAGTCCACGTCATGTTTCTCGATGGTTAATACCCTCTCAGTGGCATTGGCACCCTGCTCCCAGGCAAGTCTCAGTGTAGCAACTAGGGTGTTCCTATTACGGTGCTGGTCAGATGATGCCACCCTCTTCGGAACTCTCTGGGCTTTGGCGCAGGTCCTGTGGCGACCTACAAGTTCCCCTTTATCCTCCCATCAACTGCCTGGTTCCATTTGCTCACTCTTCCAACCACAGTGGCCTCTGAGCTATTCTTAGAACACACCATCCCCAGGGCCTTCGCACGGTCTCTTCCCTCTTTCTAATTCCTTCACTACCTTCAAATCTTTGCTCAGATGTTATTTTAGAGATCTTTCATGACCACAGTACTCAGAATTTCAGCCCCTTCTGACATCACTCCTAGGCACCAGCCCCACTCATTTTCCTGTTTCTTTAGGCAAGCACTCTACCACTATCTTACATCCCCTGTCCATCTGTGCTGGTTAATCTTATGTCAGCTTGACACAAGCTATAGCCATGGAGAGGAGGACACTTGAGTAGAGAAAATGCTTCGGTTAGAATGAGTTGCAGGCAAGCCTGTAAAGTATTTTCTTCCTTAGTGATTGATGTGGGAGGACCTAGCACAAGTGGGTGGTTCCATTCCCGGGCTGGTTCTGGTCCTGGGTTCTATAAGAAAGCAGATTGAGCAAGCCATGGGAAGCAAGCCAGTAGGCAGCATCCCTCCATGGCCCCTGAATCAGCTCCTACCTCCAGGTTCCTGTCCTTTCCTTCAAGTTGCTTTTGGTCACGACGTTTCCACCACAGTAACAGTAACCTTAATAAGGACACCACTGTTCTGTGTTTCTCTGTACTCACCTCCTCCCAAGCTGTTAAAGCTTTGTTTTAACTTTACGTCTTCCATGATTTACTTTTACATTTTTATGAACATTTATTTTACTTTTAATTATGTGTATGTGTGGGGTGTGGGTGTGGGCACATGAATGCAGATGTCCACAGAGGCCAGAAGCGGGCATCAGATTTCCAGGAGCTGGAGTTACAGGCAGTTGTGACCCTCCTGATGCGGGTGCTGGGAACGAAACTTGGGTCTTCTGCAAGAGCAGTATTTAACCGCTGAGCCATCTCTCTAGTCAGACATGATCTGTGTTTCTTTCTTTTTTAATTTTTAAAACTACAACTAAAATTTTTTTTAAAAAAAATTTTTTTTTGGTTTTATTTTGTTTTGTTGTTTTGTTTGAGACATGGCTTCAGTGTGAGTCACTGGCTGGCCTAGAACTCACCTTATAGATCAGAATGGTCTCAATCTCAGATCTGCCAACTTCTGCCTACTTCTGCCTCCCATCATGCCCGGCATCTATATGTGCAAGAATATTTACATCCTCTCCTCATTGCTCCCAAGTGCCCAAACCAGCATCTAGCAAACAGATGCTCAGGCAACGAATGGGTGGATTTAACATGGGTGGATTATTGACTAGAGCACTGCCGAGTCCTAGCAGCACAATCGGATCAGAAAGTGAAGTCAGACTGTAGAGATGAGGCTATTCCTGCCAAGTTGCTTGTCCCTTCCACAACCCATCCCAAAAAAAACAAGACAATAAAAATCAGTTGACTTGTGGGACTTCTGCTCACATGACAACCAGGGAACATTCAGTCTTGGTCCTATCTCCAGGTATTCCCGGATCCTCAGCTAGGTTCAGTAAACAAGAGCCAGCCCTACGATGGCCTTGAGTTACTGAGATGGGCATTGGCTGTGGTCAGCACTGTCAATTAAGGTAGGGATGTGTGAGAAACTGAGAAGTATGTCTAGGAAGGTTTCAGTCACGTCAAGGGCTAGCCCAGCTGTGTTGTCTCAGAAACTTCCACACAAGGCAGATACTTGATTTTCCGAGGCCAGGTGGTGGTTCTCGGGTGTCCTCTCAGTCTCTTGCCTGTGGTTTGCACTTCATTTACCATTATTCACCTGCCAAGCCTTCCTCTGAACCGGCACTGGGCACCCTGCCCACTGAATGCAGCTCCTGCCTCCCCAGATGGTTGAGCCATCCTCCCGAGTTCCCCTGGTGAGAAAGTTTTTCCCTACAGGACAGGCCAAGGTTTTGAGGCTAATGTGCTTCCCAGACTACTACTCTGACAGATATCAGCATAGAATGGCATGTTGAGGAGGGGAGGTGGGTACCTTCCCTCACTTCACAAGCATGGCCAAGGTCCTCCATTTTCTGAACAGATAGGATTTTAGGCCTGCTCTGAGTCCCTCCAGAACCAAGGCAATGACCTAGGTCTTTGGACAAAAGAGGTTGACTTTCAAATCAACAACCAAGAGCAACACATTCCAATATCCTTAAACAGACACTAGGAAAAATGTTCCCACTCTTTGAGCAGCTCACTTGACTGTACCTGTGGGTTTAGGGCTGGGTGGCTAAATACCTAGGTATGGTTTAGGAAGGAGCAGGAGCAAATGTTCCTCAGAAGCACCAGGGAGCTCAAAAAACTGGGCTGAGATCCTCCAGGAACCAGGCAGGGTGGATTGTCAAGACAAATTCTCAGAGAGCTGGGTCACACTCAAGTGAAACCCCCCAGAGGATCCAGGTCTGACCTCAGGCTAACATGAACCTGTCTGTCTAGTAAGCAAGAGCCCTGAGCACACGTGATTTCCTCAAGGTATCTGCAGGTAGTCTCCTGGGAATGCTTTTATTTTCAGGCTTTCTCTCTCAGACAGAGCATTTCCAAACAGGCCACAGGCTGGACCCTTCAGCTACCAAGTCCTCAGACAACACACATTTGTCCTTGGTAAGCTTTGTAGAAGCTATTATACCCACGCCTTCCGTGAGATGGTGAGGGATCTTTTGCTTGGGATGGATAAAGTGCAGAATGGAATAGGCTGTGGAGCCAACAGATGGGGGCACAGAAGGCCAGATGCCTCCCTGGCTCTTGCTGGTGGCTGAGGAGGCTAGGCTACAGGCTCTTGAAGCCATTCTCTGAAACATAGGGGAGGGGGCTGAGGGGTGGGTGGGACAAGGGTCAGTTTTGTGACTAATGACCCAATCATGGAAAATGACGGTTTCCTGAGCAACTCTATCAGAGGTAGCCACAGAACTCTTTATGATGTGGCCAAAAATTCCTCCTGCTGCCACAGCCCTAGAAAATGGGTCAAAGACATCTTCTATGGAACTCTCAAAGCCGGGCTTAGCTCACACCATCTACTGTGTGTCACCAACCTGCAAACACTGGAGCTGTTTTGACAACAAGGTCATGTTCCCTGCTGTGAGCTCAGCCTTGACTCAGTCAGTCATCAGTCCTCTCCTGCTTGCTACTCCTTGGGGGAATGATTAGCTATAGAAGTCACAAAGGCTGTCTGGTAATGTGTCCATAGTGTCTCTGAGGTCTGCAGGAGTATCTAATCCTCATAAGACGCTTACAAATGGCTGAGGACTACGGTGGCCTAAATATCTGTCATCTATTATGACATTCTCTCTTTCTCTTTCTCTCTCTCTCTCTCTCTCTCTCTCTCTCTCTGTGTGTGTGTGTGTGTGTGTGTGTGTGTGTGTGTTCACTGCTGGGTATGCATGTGCACGTACACATGCATGTGTGTGCATGACTGGGTACAGAGGTCAGGTAGAACAGTGGTTCTCAGCCTTCCTAATGCAGAGACCTTTAATACAGTCCCTCATGCTGTGGTGATCCCAAACCATAAGATTAATTTTTGTTGCCACTTCATAACTGTAATTTTGTGGCTGTTATGAATCAATCACGATAGGAATATTTTTGGAGATAGGGGTTTGTCAAAGACCCACAGGTTGAGAACCATTGAGGTGGAGTGTAGGTATTCTTCATCAGGTGCTGTCCACCTTGTTTCTGTCTCTCTGTCTGGAACTCACCTATTAAGCTAGGCTGTTGTCCCCCAGTGCTGGAGAAGTGAAGTGTGCATGTCACCACTCCTGGTTGGTTTTTACATGGATTCTAAGAATTAAACTCAGGTCCTTATGCTTGCACAGCCAGCACTTTAGCTGCTGAGCAACCCCAGATTTTTGGCACTTGGCAGCAGCTGATGGCTGGCCGCTAGGTCCAGTGCATATGGCATTTTTTCCCCTGAATGTCAAGCATCCCGTTGGCAGCATGGTATAGTACATCTTGCACCTGGTTTGCATTCAGTGCTAGGATGAACTGTGGGCCCTGGGCCACCTCTCGCAGCATGCTGAGATCTAGCTACTTCCCAGATATTGGGCATGGCATACTGTAAGGGTCACTGTGGAAGCCATAGGAATGGAGCAACAGACTGAATTGGTTTTGAAGCTCAGGCTTGTGCTGACTCATAGAAGACCTGTGTGGAGGTGAGCTAGGGGTCCCTGCTTTCAGGCAGTGGTAGAGACAGAAAGTGCTTAGCTCTAAGAGCTCCAGCCGGTGAGGGCTCAATACCAACATTCCTCCCGCAAACAGGGATGGGATCTCCAGCGTGGACTTTCCGCAGGTCTGAGGAGAAGTTGGCTCTTAAAAGCTTAGGATGAATTGATCTAAATGCTGGTCACCCAAGAAGACATTTCCTTTGGTCCAGAAGCCTTATCTAACCTCTGGCTATGGCTGGGTAAGGGCTGATGGCCTTGTTCTGACAGGACCCTAAGAAGCCTCTAGTCAGCCTTTAGTAAGGGACAAGAGGTCCTGTGTCTGCCTGGCATAGTGCCGAGCTTTTGCTGACTCATAGCACTTTGCCTGGAGCCCAAGGCCCAAAACAATGATTCAGGCAGCCTGGAATCCAGGGAAAACCAGCTTCGCTTTCCACCAGAGAGACTGGCCCAGCTGGGCATGAGCTCACCCTCCAGACAGTGACAGGGACAGTGAGAAACTGCCCATCCTTTATAGACAAGAAGAAAAAGAGGCTGAGTTTTGAGCTGAAACATTCTTTGAAAACCCCATATCAACCCATCTAAAATTAGCTTTCAGCATCTAAATCACTTCCTGTTACAGAAACCGCAGGCTCAATGTTTCAGGCACTGCTCTGCCTGCTACAAGGGGGTGGGGGCAGTGATACAGAGGTCCAGCACACCAAAAACTGTTATGATTCAAAGGAGACATGGAAATTGGGAGCCCCTCTCCCTCACAGCGAAAGGACTGCTATGCAAGGTCCGTGTAGGCTACTACGACAGCAGCAGGGTACGAACATGTGCACAACACGCATACATTCACTGACAGACTCACATACTTATGGGCACAGACCAGAGCCTTCTCCATTTCTGCAGAAGGATTCCCACAGAGATGGTCTCAGCACACCTCTACTGTGGCTCTTGTCTTTTGTGAGACAGGGTCTCTCTACAGACCCCTGGCTGTCTTGGAACTCACTGTGTACACCAGGATGTCCTCGAACTCACAGACACCTGCCTGCCTCTACCTCCCAAGTTCAGGGATTAAAGATGTGTGCCACGGAGCCCAGCTGCTGTGACTCTTCTAAACATAGGATGCATAAAGAGAGAAAGGCAGGTGCCTAGCCTGTTTGCTGTGCCTATAGTTCTGTCCTGACTTCTCTTAAAGGTTCTGTCAGGCTACAAAGAAGCAAGGTTAGCTTTATGCTTAGTGCCTGGTCCAAACTCTTTGTTTCAGCCACTGCCAAATGTTTCTTGGGTAGGGGAAGGCCAGGAGGGACATGGGCTAGAGATGTAAGGCAATTCAGAGGCCATCTCTGCATACAAGGTGCCAAAGTGGAGGCAGCCATTTGAACCTCAAAGCTCTCCAGAAACCTCTGTTATTCTTCCCTCAGGCTCTAGGTCTGGACTGTAGGTTGCCAGCAGCTGTGACAGATGGGCAGCATAGCCATGCGGGGGAAGCTGATATGTGTCACAGACCTGGTGAGCCTCAATCCACGCCATACAAGCTATGAAGAACACTGGGTATGCACCTGATTGTTTAAGTTTGCTGCTGTTCTAGGACTCTCATCTGTGATACTTGGTGTACAGAAGTTTCTCAGTAGATGCCTATGAAGAAATAAAAAACAGAAATGGAAGACTGAATGAAGCTAGCACTGAGTACCAGCTCCCAATCTGGGCACAGAAAGCAGTGTATCCCTGAGCAGTGCCTCTACATTGGGGCTGTTGGGATGACAGGCACCTGCCTGCTTCCATAGGAATGATCCAAGTGGGTGGTCTTGGTGGATTTGTCTTGCACGTATTATAGCTGGCCTCGGTGAAATCATCATCAGAGTGACAGAGGCCTGGCATCAAACAGAAATCTTTCTGTAATGATGGCAGAAATGTGTCCATCATGCCCCCTCAGTGATCTATGGTAAAGAGACCCAACCTCCAGGTAACTGGGATGCCAGGTGATCATACATACTCCCACAAGCATGGTTTATGCATTTACTAAATATTCTAGGTTCCCAGAAGAGAAATCCAATTGAACACTCACAAGGCCTCAGCCTTGGGAACTAGGGATTCACAGGCCTCCACATTTGAGCACGCCTGGCTAGAAGTAATGGAGAACTTTCATCTAAGAATGTGGAGGATCTGGGAGAATCCAAAACTCCTCACAGGCGGCTGGGGTGACTGTGAGGTTAACAAAGCAAGTGGGAGCTAGCAGCCCTGGAATGGCTCTTGTCTGGGTCAACAAGGCTAAGTCAGGCTCTTCCTAGAGAGCTGAAATACCTGTCCAGGGGTGGTCGGCATGCTTCTACAGAACAGACTATTTCCACATGCTTTAAGTTAGGCCCTAACTAGTCACTAGGGATCCAATGAAAAGATAACTGTCCCTCCATAACCATTTATTCCACTGAAGACAAGTAAGCATAAGGGTTTGTTGTTGTTGTTGTTGGATAGAATCTCAAGTAGCTCAGGCTGGCCTCACACTCACTATGCAGCTTCAGACAACTTTAACCTTCTGACCTTCCTGCCTCCCTCTCTGAAGTGCTGGGATTACAGAGGTATGCGTCACTATACCCAGTTTATATGGTTTGGAGGATCAAACCTGGGGCTTTGTGCATGCTAAGCAAACACTCTTACCAACTAAGCTACATCTCCAAGCCCCCAAGACAGGTAAAGTACCAAATTGTAAGAACAAAACCAGAGAGGTCATAGGGAGGGAGGGAGAGGGTGCTGTGGGCGCACAGAGAATGGACATTTAACCCAGTCTAGGGGCGAGGTACAGTTCTGGTAGACCGTGATAGAACAACAGGAATAAAGTATCATTAAGCTGAATGAAGTGATCAAGAGATTATGGTCAACTGGTTGTAAACCTAGAGTTCGGAGAAATTTGACTGTGGAAAATCTTCTAGTGTAGTTTCCTACAGTCGCGGGTAGATTTTAAAACGATACTGGCAACAGAGACTACTCATTGGGAAAACACTATACCGCTGTTGGGTTTTAGATAGGGTTGAGTGATTTGAGGGAACAGAGATGGGCTACTGGGGAATAAGAAGTCTATTAGAAGAATTAATGATGCCCTGATCAGACACAAAGAGGGGTAACATCATGGTGAGGGCTCCAAGGAGTATTTAGACCACAGCACCAGAGACAGACAGCATGGTGGAGTTTCTGAATAGATTCAGAGCCCACACAGTAGAAGAGAGAACCTCTTCTCGTCCCTATTGAGTATTGGAGAAGGTTCGTAGCAAAAGCCAGGCTTTCTGATTCGCTGGCAGGAGGTGGTGAAGTGATGGGGAACGGGATGTGGTACCCCTTCCATGTAAACTCTTTACCCAGGGGAGAGGGTCTGGCACCAGCAAAAGGACTCACAATGTCTCAGGAGATGCCTGGATGTATCTGTGAGAGGCCTGTGCAAAGGCTGGATTCTAACATACATCCTTACAATTAGGACTGCAATGGGTGCCCTTTGAGCTCCAGGATTACATCAGCAACCTACATGGATGTATTTAATAGTGCAATCTTAGAAAAGGTGCCAACCAGGGAGAGACAGCACTGGTTATCAGCACCGTTGTTCAAGTATGACTAGTAGGGTCTCCACCCTTGCATTAAGATGTGAAAAATAGGTATAGAATATTAAAAGCAAATTTTTATTTTAGATCACTGGTTCTGAACCTATGGGTCACGACCCCTTTGGGGGACTGAAATGACCCTTTCACAGGGGTCACATGTCAGATATCCTGTATATCAGATATTTACATTATGATTCATAACATTAGAAAAATTAGTTATAAAGTAGCAACAAAAATAATTTTATGGTTGAGGCCACCACAACATGAGGAATTGTGTTAATGGGTCACAGCACTAGGAAGCTTGAGACCGCTGTTTTAGATAAACTGAAAGGAATTATTGCATGTTTTATGTGAAATCAGTTGATCCCACAACCACTTCATAAAGATTAATGTCATCTAATTTCTCAAGTGAAAAAAAAAAAAAAACCAGTCAGGCAGTGGTGGCGCACGCCTTTAATCCCAGCACTTGGGAGGCAGTAACAGGAGGATTTCTGAGTTCAAGGCCAGCCTGGTCTACAGAGTGAGTTCCAAGACAGCCAGGGCTACACAGAGAAACCTTCTCTCGAAAAACAAACAAACAAACAAACAAACAAACAAACACAAAAACCAAAACAGACAAAAAAAGATGGTTGAAGAATAGAAGAAATATTTTTTTAAGAATTTGAATGCTTGGCTAGGAAACGGCAGAACTGCCCTTCAACCTTGGTGGGTATCCAACTTCAGTCTATTCTGATCAGCATGATATGTATCATTTTGCCCCCTGGCAGTGGGAGACTACACAGAAATTTCAGATATAAGATCAACAAACCAAACATGGGAGTCTTCTCATATACAAGGAGCATGGATTTCCCTTCTGAGCATCCTAAATCCCAATTCTATCAAAACCAAGATCTGCGTGAGATTTCCCACAAAGCTGGACAGGCTAACTGTGAAATTCATATCAGAGAATCCTTCACGTGGGGAAATAAATGTGGAAGATTCAACCTACATTATATTAAAATATGAAGAATTCCCAGCACCATAGTACTGATGCCAATGTAAACACATAAGCCCATACATAGTTCAGAATGAGAATCCAGAACCACGTATTATCAAGTCATGGCTGCAGGTCAGGTAAGAATGATAACTTCACTGCTATCTCATTCACTCTTCATTAGAGGTATTAGGTTTACCCCTAATGAGGTTAATAATTAGTGACATTCACGTACTTCTTAGATAACGAGGATGAGGGTGCACATGGGCATAGCACCTCACCGTCCTTCTTCCTCTCTCACGAGAGCACTCCAACTTTGATGATTTTGGCAGCTTATGTAGAATGAAGTATTGGTCAGAAAAGTCCTGATTCCAGTACTTGTTTCCTTCCACAGTCTAGTTCACATAAACAGGAGAAACGATGTTCTGCTCTTGACAATGCCACACCACATAGGGCCAATGTGAATTCTAGGACTTGAAAATGTCTATTGCCAGTTGTGATGTTAGCTTTAATAGTCAATGTGACACAACCTAGAATTAACTCAGAAGAGAGGCTCAAAGGACTGTGTACTTGGTTGGCCTGTGGGCATATCCATGGGAGACCTTACTAATTAAGTTAATTGATATAGGATGACCCAGCCCACCGTGGGTGGCACCATTCCCAAGGCTGAGGTTCCTGAACTGCATAAAAGTGAATAAATAGAGCTGAGCACAAGCAGGTAAGTGAGCATGCATGTATTCATTTCTCTCTGCTCTTGATTATTTATGTCTGATGACTACTCTCAGGCTCTTGCTGTTGTGACTTCCCTGGAGTGACAGACTCTTAATAGAATTGTGAGATAAATAAACCCTTTTTCTCTTTAAGTTACATTTTGTCAGGGTATTTTATCATAGCAACAGAAATAAAAGTAGGACACTGAGAATAACAGCAATTTATTCTAGCTGTGTAGTCTTAGGGCGTCTTCTGTTCATGTACACTCTCCTTTAGTAAGCAGGCCTATTACTGTAGAGTCTACTGTAGGGACATTTCATATCATTGTAAAATAGATGAAACTTTCAATAAATAATATGAAGACAGTTGTCTAATAAATTGCCTGGGAATACTTTCTTCTTTAAATAACAGAAAAATTCAACTCAAACTGACTTACGTTATCCAGGAAATGTTATCTGCTTATATAAAAGACAATGTCCAAAATAGGTTAGGTGTCAGAACAAAGCTGACTACAGAATAGCCAGTAGGTGGAGATAGAAATGTAATCCTTTGTTGAATCAAAGGACCAGAAGGACCATGACAAGTTCAGCCCTGGGGACAGTGCCCAACATGTAGACTGAGGTGAAAGTGTCTTTTGTCTCAGTGGCTCTATACTCTTAAAGCATTTTGCCCAAGCTTTGAGATTGCCCCTTACTGTCTTTGGGCTGTGGCTGGAAACAGAAGGTTAGGGTAACACAGGGACAGAAAAAGGCATGAACAGTAATTGATACAGAACAGAAACTAGAAAGAGCCGTAGCTCTGTGTCTGTTTACATGCATGGGGACAGCTAAAGATGGAATTATCACCTACCCCTTTCTCTAATGAGGAGCAAAGTGTCTTCTACCCACAGATGTACTAGCCCCAATTCCCTTCAGTTAACCAAGTTAGAAAGGAAAGAGCATGTCCATCTGCCAGGGAACCCCCCCCAAAGTCATTCTTTCCATGGAGAGATACCAGAGACACTCAAGAAAGAGGGTGAGTCCTTCTAGACCATGGTCCAAAGGCCTGGGAAAGATGGCTAGAGACGCTGCAGCCTTACCTGCAGGAAACGGAATGCTGGGGGTGGTGTGGTTCAGAAAAATACCCTTTGGTTTTTATTGATCCACTTCTAAGTTTACTAAGAAAGTTCAGCCCAGAACAGTACCCTTGTCTCTTTCCACCCACTCTGCAGTGACTTCAGAGGAAACTTGTGGGGATTGAAGTGCTCCATCCCAGGAAGGGGAGAAGAGGAGGAAATCTCCCTTGAGGTTAAGGTGTGAGATGTGCGCCACGGAAGACCTTTCAGTGCTGAGACTTCCTGTGTCCACCTCCAGAGCCTCTCAGAGACCAGAAGAAGGTAATGAGTTCACTAGACTCTTCACAGGAAGGCAAGTTTTCGCCATCACTTTACAGCCAAGTGGCCTGCCATCAACACGATAGGCATGTAAATGAATTCACTATTTAATTTATTTATGCCAGAACACAGGACTCACTTTGAAAGGGAGAGTGACCAGGGATAGGGACAATGATATGGCTTTCTAAACACTCCCACCCTACTCCTAGCCCCACCTACCCCTACATCACCCCTAGTTCTACCCCAAGCCCCACCCCTATCCCAACCCTACCCCACCCAGTAGTCTTGTCTTAGGAACCTCCATTCAGGCAAAACCAATATCGATGGCTTTGGGGAGGGAAAGTTTCAATACAGACCAAAATGAAGCAAAGTTGGAGATTTTTTTACAAGACATTTTTGATGCAGAGGTTACTAAAGAGGTGGGGGGGGGGGGGGGCGGGAAATGAACCTTACCCAAGTATAAGTATGAGCTTATCCAGGGAATTATACTTAGACGTCTCTACAGTGAGGACTGGGTGGCTCTCAACTCTCATCTCTAAAGGGTAGTAAGAAACAGGACCGTGAAAAACAGACCTCAGGATTTGCTAGACAAAGTACCATGGAAGTACTTTGGCACCATAGGTCTTCTTGCACAAGTGATGTTTAAGGCCAAGCCTAGGAAAATCATGACAGGGTGCATACAGAGGACTCTCAGTGAATCCTGCGTTTTCATTCCAGTCAGTGAAAAGGCCTACTGTGTGCAGTATCCTCAGTGGATTCTGGGTGAAACCTGTGTTTTTATTCCAGTCAATGAGAAGTCCCAATGTGTGCACTGTGTCCTCACAAGAGCTTTTGTCAGTGGTTGTACAGTGACCTTGACTGTATAACCATTGAGCCCTGTAGCAAAGTGCTTCTTCAGACCATGCAGAAAGCCTTACAGGTGGTTCTCGACCTGTGGCTCTCAACTCCTTTGGGGACGGCATATCAGATACCCTGTGTATCAGATATTTACATTACAATTTACAATAGCAAATTACAGTCATGAAGTAGGAATAAAACAAGTTTATGGTTGGGGGTCACCACAACATGGAGAACAGTATTAAAGGGCTGCAGCTTTAGGAAGGTTGAGAACCACTGTCTTAGATGCTGAGTGAGCCTACATCTCCTCTTCTGTCTACTCCTTAAGGCATGAAGTGACACTACTCTCTTATCTGTTTCTCAAGGACAATCTCCACAAGGCATATGCTAAAATTTTTCCTCAGTTTCTGTCCTGTAGGCCCTCAAGTGAAAGTCTAGGATGTAGAATTCCCCCTTGAGAAAGTCCAGTGTCCCTGCTTTATACAGAATTCTAGCTTAAACTAGATTAGCTTGGAGCGAATGACCTCATTCCTGCTTTGATGATGGAATAAATCAAAAGCCACTCCAGGGAATACCCCAGAAGGCTGATCCAGATGGAGGAAGGAGAAAATAAATAGGAAAAAGGTAGACAAAGCTGAGGAGAGTCAACAGGATATGTCTTATCATCTCATACCACTGGAAGTGTGCCAACATGGCTTCCTGGAGCAGCTCTAACCACTTATCTCCCCGATCAAATGCCTCCAACACTTTCCTGCATTCCTGCTTCCATGATAAAGGTGCAAATTCTAGGTGTGGCAACCAAGTCCAAATTCACTAGGTCACATCCTATCTCCTCTAGACCCTGCATGCCCTCACCATCCAGACAGCTTCTTTTATCCCTGTCACATACATGAGGCTGAGTAAGAACCCTGCTACTGGAGTTTTTCAGTGGAGCCTAAGCCCTGGTATTCCTAACAAGCCAGGCTCAGCTACACACTCTCAATTTGCTCATAAAAGAAACAAGCAATATTGAAAAGGCAGAGAAAGGAATGTATTCAGTGCAGCTGTTCTGCGAAGACGGCTGTTGTACAGAAACACCCATCCCATCCCTGGAGTCCTGACACAGGGGTTTAGGTTTAAATAGAGAACAAGAAACAAGCATAACTAAGATCAAAGTATGGTCCTGCCTACTACTGACCCACCATTTTTCTTGGCTTCAGTCTGTGCTACAAAGCAGTCTGACAAGCCAGAGCCACATAAGTGACAGGCAACTTCCTCCTTGGCATGTGTGATGGTTTGTATACGCTCTGCCCAGAGAGTGGCACTATTAGAAGGTGTGGCCCTGTTGGAGTGGGTGTGTCACTGTGGGTGTGGGCTATAAGACCCTCATCCTAGCTGCCTGGAAGCAGCCTTCAGATGAAGACGTTGAGCTTCCAGCTCCTCCTGCACCGTGCCTGCCTGGATGCTGCCATGTTCCCACCTTGATGATAATGGACTAAACCTCTGAATTTGTAAGCCAGCCCCAATTAAATGTTGTCCTTATAAGAGTTGCCTTAGTCATGGTGTCTGTTCACAGCAGTAAGACCCTAAGACAGTGTTGGCACTAGGCTTCAGCTTTACCCTCCTCGAGCATGACACTCCTGGGAACTTTTGGATTCTTTGGAACTGTTTCAGTACTCTGATAGTGTAAGTGTCTCTCTTCAAGCCAGGACAGGCACACCTCTACAACACCTGTCTGTTTCTTTCTCACTTCCCCGACTTTAGCAACATCCTTCCTTTCTCCAGTTCCTTCAGGGAACATTGCATACTGTTCCCTCCCCTGAAGCCTTCCTAAGTCCCCAGTTCAGAGAATGCCCTTTCTTCTTTCATCACACTGGCAATTTTTTTTTTGAGAAATGCCTTCTTTGCTATTTATTGTTGCTCTGCCTAGATGACTGTATCCAGGTAGACGCAGCTTCTTACAGAAATGATGTTTTTGATGTTTGTTTCTTGTTTTTATTTCTCCTTACTGTGCATTGCTTCATTTCAGCAAATCATTCAGAGAATCAGCATTTTGCCTGGAGCCCCTTGTAAATGTTCCCATCGGGGCTGACAGGCTTAAAAATTATTGCTCCAGCTTCAGACACAGCTTAGATGGGTCTCCAACTCTTCTGACCCTCAATGCTAGGGAATATCCTTTTGCTGGAAGGGACTGTGGTGGTTTGAATAGATTTGGCCCCCAAAGACTCATGTGTTTGGATGCTTGGCCCATAGGGAGTGGCACTGTTAGGAGATTGTGGCCTTGTTGGAGTTGGTGAGTCACTATCAGGCTGTGCTTTGAGGCCTTATACAGAAGCTGAAGCTATACCCAGTCAGAAAATAGTTTCCTCATGGTTGCCTTTGGATCAAGATGTAGAACTCTTGGCCACTCCTGCCATGACAATAATGGACTAAATCTCTGAAACTGTAAGCCAGCCCAAATTAAATGTTTTCCTTTATAAGAGTTTTCATGGTCGTGGTGTCTCTTCACAGCAAAGAAACCCTAAAACAGAGACTATGCCTGTATTATATATGGTCCAACTCCAGCCTGTTCTGTAATGGTCTTATCTAACTTAGAAGCATGTGTACATTAATAGAATAGAATGGGGATGTTAATAAAATAAAATTAATCAGTGACAAAACCTACATGAGAACTAGTCATACTCAGGCCTCTCTCTGCAGCAAAAAATAAACCAACCAAAAAGTGTACTATTCAAAAGGAGGGGAAATGAGTTTTCTGGTGTGCTTCAGAGGAATGGAACAACATAACCAGAGGGGGAAATACAAAGAAAATGGCCTAGTTGTAAAAGCATAATTTTAAAATTCCAACAAAAACAATGAATGTGATACCATATGATACAGGAAACAAAAAGAACAAATTAGTGAGAAAAACTGGAAAGTAATTTTCCAAATTGAAGGAAAATCATAAAATCAAGAAATGAAGTACTGGAAAAAGTTAGACAAGGAAAGCGTAGAAGGCAGGTGAGCTGGGATGGGAGCTTTCCGCACCATCACGAGGACCTGCGTTTGAGTCCCCAGTACTTACACAATTGCTGAGCATGGTATGCATCTCTAATCCCAGGCTGGGAAGATAGAGGTAGAAGGATTCTTGGGGCTCACTGGAGAGTTCATCTTGTCAATTTGGTGATTCCTAGGTTCAGCAAAAGAAATTGTCTCAAAAAAATGTGGGTGGTGTGGGTAGGTGGAAGACACCCAGAAGCTCTCTGGCAGGCAGGCAGGCTGGCACCACTGCAATGAGCAAGTGTGTGGTGGGGAGATGGGAGAGAAAGAGAAGTACATTGGTTTGTGCACTGTGAAGAAGGAGCCTGTGCTGCCACCTGAGGTCATGGCTATGTCTGGACCCATGCTTCTGCTAAGGGCCATGTCTGGGTCTATGGCCCTGCT
>JANHMN010000025.1:10964946-10985708 GCA_030674055.1 Rhabdomys pumilio
CAACTCTAGATAATAAACACACTAAGCTTCCTGGGGTTTATAGTTTTCCCAACCAGGATCCAGTCCTCCTGGAAGCTTTCTGTGTGTCCATCTGTTTGTCTGTTCTTCCTTTGCTCACTGCCATTAGTCAGGTCAAGTCCCTAGAGACATTCAAGGACGTGACCTAGCTGTCAACTCACACGAGATATTCACTCTCACTAAGTAAACAAGACGATCAAGAATATTTCAGATGTGCGGAAACACTTGTAAGGGTTAGCTTTAACTGTCAACTTGACATGATCTAGAATCATCTAGAAAGGGAGTCTCGATGAGAAATTATTCAGACTAGGTTGGCCAATGGGCAAGTCTGTGGAAGACTGCCTTGAACACAGTTATCAAGGTGAGAAGACCCAGCCTACAGTGGGCAGCACCATTCCCCAAGCAGAGGATCCTAGGTAGTGTAAGACTGAGCACTGGAACACATGCTTTAATTCATTGTGTTCTGCTCTTGACTGTAGATGTAATATGACCAGTTGCTTCCAGTCCCTGCCGCCTTGAGTCCTGTCCCACTCCCCCAACAGTGATAGACTTTAACCTGGAACTGTTGTTAGCCAAACACACCCTCACTCCATTAAATTGCTTTGTCATTGTATTTTATCACAACAACAAGAGATGGAGGTAAGACACATTTCAAAGAGAAAACAGTAACAGAGCAAGGATGGATGTTCTGCTACAAACTGGGGAGTTAGGGAAGAGCGCTGAGGAGGGAACCAGTGTGCTGAGTCCTGGATGAAAAGAAGGCAAAACTTGAGAAGTCCTTTAAGAAGAAAGGCTAGGTAGTCAGTCCCAAAGAAAAAGAAGTTAAGGAAAAGAAATTAGGTCAGGATTACCACAATGAGGTAAGAGGGTGGGGCAGAGAGAGGTGCAGAATGCCTATGATATTAGCATATGAAAGAAACTAATTTGCATAAAGAGAGACTGGAACCCTCTTAAAGGCCCACAGGTAACAGAAAGGACATCCATGGGGGAAAACCACAGCTATGCAAATGACCTAGGAAGGATCACATCCCTCTGGGGCAGAAACTGAAGCAGGGTCCACAGAGGAATAATATTTACTGGCTCGCTCACCTATCTTTTTTATAGAGCTTATGCCACCTGCCTAGGGATGGTACTACCCACAGTGGGCTGGGCCCTTCCAAACCAGTTAGCAATCAAGAAAATGTCTCACAGATATGCCCACAGGCCAGAGTGATGGAGGCAATTCTTCAATGGAGGTTTCTTCTAGTCAGGTGTGTTGAGGTTTACGTCAGTGTTGACTGTGGTAAGCCATCCCAACAACAGAACTTCTAGCCTCTCTCCCAGCTCTGCCTCCAGTGTCCTTTGGAAGTACACTCTTGATAAATATCCTCTGAGACTCTGCGACTGCTACTATCCACATTTCAAAGAGCTCTCTGCTCAGTTTTTGTTTGTTTGTTTATCCCAGGACACAAGAACCTGAAAATCCCAGCAGGTGCTGACTAGACTTTGACACCTACTGATAACAACACATTGAGCAATGGGGAGAGTAGTAGGCAGAAAGAATGGGGAAGGAGGCTGGGGAAAGATAATCAAGCATAGCCATGACTGTAGGAGAAAAGCATGTTGGGAACACTTCAGTCTAGACAATGCTCGCTTTGGTCAAATGGAGAGTGGCCCTGTCAAAAGTAGAAATATCTACATTATGATTCATAACAGTAGCAAGATTATAGTTATGAGGTAGCAACAAAAATAATGTTGTGGTTGGGGGGTCACCACAACATGAGGAACTGTATTAAAGGCTTACAGCATTAGAAAGGTTGAGAACCACTGATCTAGACAAAAGATGGCAGTAAACTTGGATCTGAGTCTTACTTTAAAAATACCTGTTGTATTTATTTTGATTTATTGGCATACATCACCTATGATGTACTCGGGTGATAGTCACCCTCCCACCACCCTCTCTCCTCCACTCTTGCTGGGTCCCTTCTTCTTTCAAAGAGTCTCCTTTCTTTCATGTCTTTAAAAATTACCTGTTATCTAGATTCTGCTTGTGAGAGAAAGCATGTAATATTGGTTGTGCAGAGTCTGGCTTATTTTGCTTAAGACAATCTCTACCTCCATCCATTTTTCTGCAAAGGACATATTTCATTTTCCTTTATGGCTGAACTGTGTGTATCTGCCATTTCTTTTTTTTCCTTTTTTTTTTTTTTTTCACATTTTTCTATTGCTGGGTATCTCTGCTTGTTCCACCATGTCACCATAAACAGAGGTGCACAGAGATATCTGGTGTCAGCTGACTTGGATTTTGTTGGGTATGTACCCAAACATTTTGTTGGGCATGACCAAATCACATGGTGTTTCTGTTTTTAGTTTTTTGAGGAGACTTTGTATGGACTTCCATGGTGGCTACACTAATTTACATTCCCTCCAACCGTGTGAGGATGCTCCCCCTTTGCCCATACTCAGTACCATTTATTGTTTTCTTTGTGATAGTCACTCCCACTGGTTGAAAGGAAACTCTAGGTAGCATTAACTTCTATTGCCCTGATGGCACCTCTTTGTATATTCATTCTGCCATTCATGCTTCTTTTGAAAACCACCCATTTAGTTCGTTTTCCCATTTGTCCCTTGGATGTTTTTTCCTTGAATTTTCTATATACTTTGGTTATTTATCTCCTACCAGATAAGTTTCTGACAACAATATCCTCTCATTCTCTAGATCAGTGGTTCTCAACCTTTCTAACACCATGAGCCTTTAATACAGTTCCTCATGTTGTGGTGACCCCACCACCACAACATTATTTTCTGTTGCTACTTCATATCTGTAAATTTGCTACCGTCATGAACTATAATGTAAGTATTTCTGGAGACAGGTTTGCCCAAGGAGTCATGACCCACGGGTTGAGAACCACCATTCTAGGCTGTTTGTTTCTTCACTCTGTGGCTTGTTTGCTTTGCTGTGGGGAAGATTTTTAATTTGATGCCATCCCATTTTTCAGTTCTTGCTTTTATTCTCTGAATCACTAGTGCCCTAAAGTTACTGCTTCTGCCTATGTCCTGAAACACTTTCTCAGCCCTTTTTTCTGGTAACTCCAGAGCCTTGGGTCTTACATTAAGTTCTTTGATCTATTTTAAATTGAGTTGTGCACAGAGAGATGATTTTTCAGACTTTTACATGTTTCCTCGGCACCATTTGTTGGAGATTGACTTCTTTACAACAAATGTCTCTGGTGTCTTTGCCAAGATATCCAGGAAATGGAACTGGTCTAGATGCCCATCAATGATCAATGGGTAAGAGAAATATAGTACATGTACACAATGGAATTTCATCCTGCAGTAGAGAAAAATAGAATCATGTTGATAGGAAAATAGATAGAACTAGAAATTGTTATATTTTAAAATGTAACCTACACCCAGAAAGACAAACACCACATTTTCTTCCATATATAGAAACTAGATTTTAAATGATATATTAGTATATTGGTATATAATATATTAGTATACATGATATACATACATGTATATGAATATTATATTTTGTGTGTGTGTGTGTATGTATCTGTGGAAAGGTCATGTACTAGAGGGGTCATCATGAAAGGGGGACACAGGCAGTACTGGCATGCACATAATAAAAAGTCATAATGGCAGAAAGGAAGGGATACCTCCAAAAAGGAGCAGAAGGGGGTGCAGTGTGGAGGAAGTGTATGTGAGAATTCCAATTAAAATCCTTGATTCTGTGTGCTAACAAATCAAAATTTAAAAAAATAAAGAGTCAGATTGCTGTAACTGCACAGGCTTACCTTGAGTCCTCTATTGTGGGTGTATGTGCTATGAAACATAATGCGCAGGAGAGGGTGGGCAGGGTTAACCTGGTGGGCCCATGCCAAGATGTACCCCTGAGAAATCACGCCATGTAACAGACCTGGTATAAAGGAGGCTGAATTGGGAGAGGGGGTAGAGGCAGACGAATGGGGACAGAGTCATGAAGGCAGAGAAGTGAGGACAGACAGAACTACATGGGAACAGAAAGAGAGCCTGCTGGGGTAGTGAGCAGTCCCCATGGCAGCATGTTGCTTAGTGTTAATCCACTCTATCATTCTATTCTATCTCGTGCCTTTGCTTCCTACATTTGAGATCAAAGGCCTGGATTTCTTTATTCCATGTATACTTAAAAACACTTAAACAATTACTATTATACTCCCTTCTATCCTTAAAAACAATTAAATCAAATTTCATTCATCTCTTTCCTTTGACTATCTGCTTGTTGGAGGCCAACAGCCTTTACTGTCTGCCTCTCTCTGCCTTCCTAGCAGCCTGTCTCTTTGCACAGCGGCAGCTCCCAGCACCTCAGAGTTCAAACTCTCAGAGGCAGCTAGAAGCCTTTGAGAAGGGCCCCGGGAGTAAATCCCTGCTACTGGGTCAGCTTGGAGGACTTTGCTCATGCCATGAACCCCCGAATTATGTGTGCCAATTTATCACGTCCTTAGTTCTAGTTCCAAGCCCATGTTCGGCTTGGGAAGAAACAGCGTGGTTCAGGCAAAACACGCAGCTCTGCTAAGAGACCAATTCTCCCCACCCCCTAATCTTTCAGGGAAGGCATGTGTGTTCCATTTGGGAATCTCCAATTAGTTTTTAAGAGTGAGTCCAAGCTCCACATTGGGTGCCATCTGTTGTGGTAGTTGTTAATCTGCTCTATACTTCCTGACTAGGGTGGTGTGCTTCCTCTACACCCACCCAAATGTTTTGGGTTCCCGAAAGAAAGACACACACAAGCAGTTTTATTTTTAATATGCTTTAAACAGCTCAAAGGCTGAGCCACTCCCTAATTCCACGTAGCTAACACACACCCCCCTCTAATATTCCTGAGTTAATACTTTCTAAATCTATATTTCATCATTGCTGCCCTGGACCCTGCTGGGCAGCCCTTCTGGGGCCGCTTTCTCCCTGTACCTAAATGTCTGCTGTCTTACCACTCCCCCTTCACCTTTCCTGCATGATCCATCTCTTGCGCCCTCATCATGGCCAAATCCCTTCTTCCTCCTTCCTCAGTCCCTTCCCAGGAATCCTTAAAGTCCGACCTCTGTCTCTGAGCTCAGCCATTGGCCACTGGTAACTTTATTGACCAGCTAGGGACTGGCTTCCTTGGGTCTTGGGGTAATATAATTAGCATGAGAACACAAGCGGTTACAAAGGCAGATGGCACCATGAGCAATTGCTAGGTCCCTAGGAGGAGCCTAGTGGAATAGCCTGTAAGCCAGCAGTATGTCTGTTCTTTGTGTCCACACCATACTGGTTTGTATACATTGGTTTGTGCAGTATTGCCTTAGGTATTCAAGGTCTTGGAGCTTCTAGTTCAATTTAGGACTAATTTTACTATTTCTAGGAAGGGTGTTACTGATGTTTTGATAATTTTGACTACACAGAATCTGTGGGTGGCTTTTGGCAACATGGTCATTTTTACAATACTGATTCTTCATAATCAACAGACATGGGGACTATTTCTGTCTAAGTTTTGAATTTGTAGTTTGAAAGTAGACATGGACACCAGAAGATAGATTAAAATAAACATGAGATGAGAAGAATCAGAAGGATTAAGAGACAGAACTGGCAAAAGAAAACAAAACTAGTTTGTTTTAATCCAAAATAAAGATAAATATTCATAAACATTTCCAGGCTGAATTATAGCTTTAAAATAATAAAGGTAATAATAAAAAGAGGATTGATTAAAAATTGATAAAACTGTAATCATAATATGCATTTTAAGATTAATTCTAACTTTAATGGAACAGAGAAATATCTAGAAATTTGACTATTATTAATAAATAAACCCAAGCTTACTAGAGATAGTAAACACTATTTTTTATAAACATCGATTATACATTTTGCTAAAAGACTCATGAGAACAACCTCAATATATTTCCCAAAGCAAAATATTGTTGTGCAGAATTTTTGCCGTATTATAACAAAAATAAGGAAGAGAAGGTTAAACAAAGCTGCCCTAAATTTTTTTTTAAAAAATCACCATCTAAGGAACTTTGAGCCAAACAAATCTCAAACTTTAATGCTGAGGAGACGATCAGTTGGTACAGAGCTTGCCCTGTGAGCATGAGGACCTGAGTGAGGTGTTGTCATGTAAAACTAAGTGCAGCTGTGCACATCTGAAACCTCCCTGCCGGGGACTCATTTGCCAGCTCAGCTGGTGAGCTCCATGTTTAATGAGAGACCATGTCTCAAAAAGTAAGCTAGAGATCATTGTGTTAGACATGTAATGTTGATCTTGGGTTTTCTACATATGTATGCATGTTCACCAACCCATATGCACTTAAACATATACATATCATACACACATACACACACAAGGATATAAAAGTTTATGTATTAGAAACAAATGGGATGGATTATAAAAAAAATTAATTCACAGAAAAATTGCTGGATGTAGAAAATTACAAAAGTATTTCCTATACCATCATAAGCAACAATAACAACATCTGGATATGTTATAAAATCACAACCTTTCCTGAGTCAGTCAGAATACCCAGATTCCTCTGTAATCAAAATACTAAAAAAAAATCTAAGAGATGGGTGTGGTGATATACACCTTTAATCTCAGGATTCAGGAGGCAGACGCAGGAGGATCTCTGTGAGTTCAAGGGCAGCCTGATCTTCACAATAAGTTCCAGGACAGCCAGGGCTACACAGAGAAACCCTGTCTCAAGAAAAACAAAACAAAACCCGGACAGACAATTACAGTCTCCAGAATGGTAAGAAACACAAGCATTACATCACCCATGACAGAACACATGGAAGAAATGTTGGGTACCATAGACACAGGTAAGAAGACTGTACATAGTCCACCTAAGCCCATGCCAAAGGCACAGAGGAGCTGGTATGAGAGCAGGTAGCTCCTTGGTGTCATACAGTGTGAGAGGAGTCTCGCCTCTCACATGATGTTTTAGATGCTCATAAGACAGACTGGCCCTGTGTCACTGCAGTGTCACTCTGTGTGCTTACCCTCCATGGCAGACATAACCCTCCTCCATACCTTCCCCTCCTGTAGGTGAGAGTGTGATCTCCTTCTCCCAAAGAGATAGAACATCTCAGAGGACTCAGGGCCAGGTAATTTACTGTTCCTCTCATTGTTTGGCACAGTTTCCAGTACAGAGTTTGGAAAAGGACAACAGAGCTCTCTCGCTGGTCCCCACCACTAGGCAAGCAATTGTGAGTGGGAAGCAACAGACGGTTCCTGGAGGAGGGGGATGAGGTGTCAGGAAATACGCCTCTGACACTCGTGCTTGAAGTGTAAGAGCTGTAGAGCAGGAACAAAACACACAAGCAAGTGCTCTGGGAGGCAGCATCTGCCCTAAGCAGCGTGTCAAAGCTGCAGGGCCACACAAGGCAGCTGTAAAGTTAAAACCAATTCAGAGCTAGCAATAATAAAGAGCAAGAGCCCATGGGATTGAGAGGGGAGGGCACATGGGAGGGACTGGGGGAAGGAGAGGGAGGAGGAAGTGATGTAATTATTTTAAGTAAATTTAAAAAAATTAATACAAAGCCAAGGTCACATATTAGCCATAGTGACCAAACTGCCCACACCAATAACTTAGATGGAGAACTAGACACATTGTCAGAAAACAACAACAAGAATAATAGTAATGCTTACATAATTTTACATATAATGTTGGTGTGTAATCAAAATTAAAGAAACAGACATGCTAAAAGAGAGAAATTGATTCAGGAATGACTCTGATATTTGAAATATTCAACTAGGAATTTACTATATCTATGATTAATAAGGTTAATTCTTGATTTTTTTTTTAAATGGATGACAGGCATACACACATGGAGAGTTTGAGGAGAATTTGGAAACCTTAGGAGAGATTCAATGGAAATGCAGAAGTGAAAAAATAAAGTAAAGAGAACCAGACAGTGCCTTTGACAGGTTCACTGTGACTGACAGCTGAATGGTCTGAGACGCATTGTCATGGTACCGAGAGATGGAAAGGACTTTAGGAGGCTAGTCACGAGGATGGAATCCTTGTGAATGGGCTGAGGGGCCTCAGGAAAGATCCAAGGGACTACCTAGGCTCTTTCCACCCTCCCATTCCTTGTACGTGTGTAGACAGTACATTCATGATGTCTGAGAAACAGAGACCAACTCTCAGTACCTTGATCTGAGCTTTCAGTGCTAGAATTGTTTAAAAAACATTTTTATTACTGAAAATATTAAAAAGGCAAAACTTGAATTTGCATGTGGCCAGCCCTATGTTGGGTCCGTGCAGAAGTGCGTACCTGTGGCCTCACAGGTCCTCCATCTGGCTTCCAAACTCTGCTCAGCACTGTTGGCCTCAGGCTCGTCCATTTGTGTACTTGGATTTCAGCCCCTGGCAAATGTGTCTGTACTGAAGCCCCACAGGCTGCCGTCCTTAAGGAACAGAGTGCAGCTACTGATACAGCATTTGCATGAAGTCTGGAGATGACTTAAAGTGCAAGGGAAGAGCTGCAGAGATGGTTCTGAAACCGAGAGCATCGTTGCTCTTGCAGAGGGGCCAGGTTTGCTTCCCAGAGCACATATGGTGACCATAATGAATTACAGGGGATCCAACACCCGCTTCTGTTCTGTGCAAGCACCAAGCATGCATATGGTATACATACAGGCATGCAGGGAAAACACACACAATAAAGTAAATCAATCTTAAAGAATTTTTAAAAGCCGAGTATATGGAAGGATACACATACCCATGGTTAATACTGGTTGTCAACTTGACAGATCTAAATCACCTCAGAAATTCATCTCTGGACACATCTCTGAGGAGCTCTCTATACTAGGCTAAGTCTGGATGGCAGCATTTCTGAGTGCACAAAACGCAGACAGCGAGCTGAGCCCCAGCATTCCATCTCTCCGCTTCCCGCAAAGTGTGATTGGCTGCCCCAGACTCCTGCCGCCATGCCTTCCCCACCTCAAACCACGAGCCAAAATCAACATGAAGTTTGTCACGTATCTTGTCATAGCAGTAGCAATACGCATAGCTGATGGTGGAGATGCCAGCCTGGGTTTTGAGAAGGAAGGGGCTTGAGTCTCCTCATACGTTAGGTTCCTGCCATTAATGTTCAAGACTGCAGAGAGACTTTGAAACAAACCAAAACAACCCAGAATTCCACGCCTAGATAAATAATCTTTAAAATGAGTTTAAAATGGACTTGATGGTTCAGAGAAATTTGCAAAAAAAACAAAACCAAGCAAACAAAAAACAGAGCAGCAAGGACAGAGTTCCTGTGTCGTCCCCACCGCTATCCGTATACAAACCCCCTGACCATAGACCCCTACTCACTATGGTGTATGTGTTTTATCAATGACATGTATACTGACATGTGGTTAACACAGTAAGTTCACAGTTCATGCTTGGCATGGATATTCTGAGGACATTGACACATTCTGTAGTATCAACAAGAACCCGTTCGATCCTTTAACATGTTAATCGCTGTTTTAGATTCATGTCTGATCATTCCAAAACCTTTAGCTTAGTTGGATCTCATTCTGACGCTGGATATTTGTGCTTTTGGGGAACTGAAGAGAGCCCAGCAGTTTATGTGCTTCCTACATAAGAATGAGGGCCAGAGTTAGGGTCCCCAAAACTCAAATGAGAAGTTGAATGGGCAGAGAGGTCTCTTTGTAATTCCAGCTTTGGAAGGCAAGATGGGAGAAGCCCACAGAACAAGCTGGCTTGTGGAGCCAGTCATGTCAGCAAGCTCTGGGCTTGATTGAGAGACCCTGACTTGATGTATAAAGCAAAAAGGTGCCAGAGGGTGGTTCTAGCCGCCTATATCAGACCAGCATGTGTATTCCCTCGGGTGCTTGAACCTTGGAATATGAACACCTCTGGTGTATTCTAGTCTTTCCCCTTAGGAGGAGCAGCATGACAAAAGTGCCCTGAAGCAGATATTTCTTTTTCCCATGTTTCTTAGGATCTGATTTTAAAATGTTGAACATTTTAAAAAACTGGATTCCTTTTTGAGAATTTCATATATGAAAACTGTATTTACATAATTTTCCCCTTTCTCTCCTTCCTCTCACTCTTCCCAACCCCCCATACTTTTTAAATACATCTTATTATTTAATTATCATTTATATATGTATGTATATATGTATACATGTATAAGTATATATGTTTATATAAATATTAATAAATAAAGTGTAAAAAAAAAACAAAAAACAAAACAACAACAACAACAAATAGCAGGCTACCCTCTGATACGCAATTTCTCCTAAAGAAAGACTTTACTAAGAAAACAGAATTTTATAACTTTTCAAAGTGAGTCTTTTCTCTTTCCTCTGCTGGAATTAGGAGTGGACTTTCCTCTAGTCTTCCCTATGAGAATATGAAAGATCTCCTGGAGGTATACTGGAAAACTTGGTGGTTGCCTGGATACCTGGCAGCTCATGGAAGTCCTCATCTCTTAAGTTTGCCTACCCAGAGCTCTCAGCGACCTGTCAATCACCAGTCATGTTCTTCCGCGTCTGTTCTGAGGAGCCGCGCTTTTGGTCCAGGGAATTGTGGGTAGTTTTCTGTCCTGTTTTGTTTTGTTTGTTTTGGCTCTTTGTTTCTCCAGTTTGGGAGACAGAGGTTATCCTGTGGTCTCAGTTTCAGACTCTTCTAAAAACCCTTCATTTGTTTTTTTTCTCCCAGTTTAGTCATCTTTTTATTTATTTTTTAGAATTCAGTAGCAACTTCTACTCACTTATATGCTAGATTGGAAACCAAAAGTCCTAAATTTTTTCACACAAAAGCTGAGAAAGTTCATTGTCCTATGACCTGTCCCACAAAAGAATAAAGGTGACTGGAAGTAAATAAATAAAAGAAGTATTTTCAACATAGGGGGCCGACAGAAGGATGAACAGTTAATCGTACGGGGTGCTTTTACAGAGGATCAGGGATTGGCTCCCAGCACCCACATCGCCTGGCAGCTCATGACCACCCATAACTCCGGTTCCAGGGATTATGATATCCTTTTCTGATCTCCACAGGCACTAAGCACACAACACACATGATGTGTGTGCATGTATGTATGTGCTCCTGTGTGTGCAAGTGTGTGAAATATATATATATATATATATATATATATATATATATATACACATGTGTCTGTGTGTGTGCGTGTAAGTATGTATATGTATACATATATACACATCTATGTGTATGTAAACATATATCTATACATATATACACATATGTATATATGTGTGTATAGAGAGAGAATATTAAAAGATGCTAATTTTCATGCTGTGGCTCATGCTGTTGCAGATTAAGACAACAATGAGACTCTACACCCCTCTACTCACCCACTTCTGCAGAACAGTGAGAAGCAGAAACGCGTCCAGTGTCAAACGCTGGTGAGAACATGAAGTTACAAAAACCTCATTCATCACGAGTAGGAGTGAAGAAATAGTACAGTCATTTTGGAAGATAGTTTGGCAAGTTTCACACAAACCCAAATGCTTTTAGCCTGTGATCTAGTAACCACACACTTGGTGGTAGTTAGCCAAGTGAATTGAAAATGGACGCCCCCACAAAAGATTTGCATATAAATTTATAGCAACTTTACTCACAGCTTCCAAAACATGATTTCAGCCAATAGACAAAAAGACTGACAAACTCGAATACAGTTGTGCAATGAAATAGTATTCTGTAATTAAAAAAAAAAAAAAAAAAAAAAAAAGAGCCACTAGGAAACATATGGAGGAACGAACTATAAATGCATATTGTTAAGTGAAAGAAGCTCGCACGAAGGACTATATGCTGTAAGGCTCTACAAGACACTTTGAAAAACGAAACTATAGAGTCAGTAGAGAATAGTGGTCATGAGGGATGGGTGGGGGTATGAATAGATGGGATGAGGAATTTTTAGGAGTTTATAGAGTGTGATACTCTGTGCGGTGCTCTAAGGGCTGATACACATTGCTGTACATTTGCTAAAGTCTATAGAATTGTGTATCACATATAGAGTGAATCCCAGTAACCTTTGATTACTGGTTGTAAGGAGACATCGACGTCTGCTCACTGGTTATAAGAAAGACACCACACAGGTGCAAGATGTTGGGGGGGTTGGATTGTGGAGAGAGAAAGACAGAGTAAGTGAGAACACCTCCTGCCTTCTTTCTCTGTAAACCTAAAATCTTGTAAAAATAAAGTCTAAAGGCTAGAGACAGGACTTGGGAGATGGCTCAGGTGGTAAAGGTGTTTGCCACCAAGCCTGATAATCTCAGTTAGAACCATGGGACCCACATGGTGGGAAAGAAGGTAATCACTCCCACAAGTTGTTCTCAGAATTCCATAAACATGCTGCGGCCTGTGTGCATGCACACACACACACACACACACACACACACACACACATTTGCAATAAGTAAGTAAATTAAATGTAACGAAAATATCTGTAAGGTTGGAGGTATAGTTAGTTCAGCAGTCAAATGGATATTGAATTTAATTTCCAGCCACAAAAGTCAGTCTATTAATTTTAAAAGAGCAAAATGACTGTTCTGTATCATTAAACAACAGTTCAGAGGCAGTTAAGAAGTCTCGCAGGGTAAAGAAAGGTGCCCACTGCCAAGCCTGACCACCTGAGTGGTCACTAGGATCCACGGAATGGAGGGATATAACTGATTCCAGCAAGTTATCCTCTGACCTCTGGACATGTGCTGTGGTGTGTGAGCACTGGAGCATACACACACACACACACACACACACACACACACACACACACACACATGTGTAATTAAAAATTATAATCACAAATGAGAGCAAAGCTGGTATAGCTATATTAATATTGGGCAAATTAGACCTCAGAACAAGAAATCAATGTGTAAAATTAAATATCTAAGCTGATAAAGTGGTAGGTAAATTAGCCCAGAAGATGTAAAGATCATAATTTTTTTATTTTTTTATTTCTTTATTTTTTTGGTTTTTCGAGACAGGGTTTCTCTGTGTAGCCCTGACTGTCCTGGAACTCACTCTGTAAACCAGGCTGGCCTTGAACTCAGAAATCCACCTGCCTCTGCCTCCCAAGTGCTGGGATTAAAGGCATGCGCCACCACTGCCCAGCAAGATCGTAATTTTCTATATGCTCGACAAAGACTTTCCAAACATAAGCAGCAACAAGACCATGCCTGCAGCCCCGAACTTGGAAAGCTAAGGGAGAAGGCAACTTTGAAGCCTCCCTCCCTAGTCTACACAGTGAGACCCTGACTCAGAAAAACAATAACCTCCTGCCAAAACAAAGAAGCTACGAGAACTGAGTGAACTGAGTAGAATTCTGTGATTATAATGAAATATCAGTCCTCTGTTGTCCAAGGGACATCGAAGACTTAAGTGTACCAGTGACACATTGACCCTGCTGCCACTTGAGCCACTCTTAACCCAACAACAGGACACATATTCGAATACACACAGACCATTCACTGAAGGTGCAACTGCATCCTTGACAGGAAAACAAATCTCAACAAGTTCAAGTGCATTTGGATCATACAAAGAATGTTCCCTGACCACAACAGAATAGAATTACAAGTAAATAACAAAGGTTATCTGGAAACCCCCAATACTTGATAATTAGGCAACACTATGAAGTAACTCATGAGTCAAAGTGGAAGTCAGAAGGGAAATTAGATAATATTCCCAATAGAGTTGAAGCATAAATCAGATCAAAATCTGTATGGTGATCTTGACTAAATAACCAAGGTTTATTCTGTAAGTACTACTGTGTGCCTCTAAATGCTATAGTAGGGCCTCACACCCCATCCAGATCTTCAGCTAAATCATAACAAAGCAGCAGATAAATAAATCGAAGGTGACAGTCATGGTTTAAAATGTCTGAACAGAATTCTTTGGCATGTCAAAACCATTGACAATAAGGGAAGAGTGACCACAGGGGACATAATAAATGCATATACTGAAATGTCTTAGAACAAAGAAGGGACATCAGCGAGAAAGTAAGTAACAGCAGGTGACGTGGCTCAGTGGTTAAGAGTTCCTCTTGCAGAGGAGCCAAGTTCAGATCCAAGTATCCATACTGAGTGGCCCACCACCATCTGTAACTCCAGCTCCAGAGAATACAGTGCCCTCTTGCTCTGTGAGCAACTGCACTTTTGCAGTGCGTGTGTGTGTGTGTGTGTGTGTGTGTGTGTGTGTGTGTGTGTGTGTGTGACAAGCTTGATTCTCACAGTTCTGAAGGTTCGGAAGCTTAGGACCATGGAGCCTGCTGATTCAGTGTCTGGCCATCTTGTGGTGGGAAGGTGGGAAGGGCCAACTTCATTCCCCCAAGCCCTTTTATAAAGCAGTAAATCCATCCAGGAGTGTGGAGCCACCACCAAAGACCCTGACTCTTGATA
Organism: Rhabdomys pumilio; assembly: GCA_030674055.1. Classification (NCBI taxonomy): domain Eukaryota; kingdom Metazoa; phylum Chordata; class Mammalia; order Rodentia; family Muridae; genus Rhabdomys; species Rhabdomys pumilio. The sequence continues at coordinate 10,979,324 of JANHMN010000025.1, forward strand.
CCATTGCCTCAGAGGTGATAAGTTCCAACACAGAAATTCCAGAGTGAGGGCAACATGCAGGCCCGAGCAGACCCACCAGCAATGAACATTAGACATTTGAAGTTAGAAAATAATTTATTTTAAGTAGTATATCCAAAGGCAGACAGGATGATTGAGCAGGTAAATGTACTTGCTGCCAAGCCTGAGTTGTTGGTCTCAGACCCACATGGGAGAGAGAGAGAGAGAGAGAGAGAGAGAGAGAGAGAGAGAGAGAGAGAGAGAGGAGAGAGAGAGAGAGAGAGAGAGAGAGAGAGAGAGAGAGCGCTGACTCCAGTAAGTTCTTCTTCTGACTTCCACATGATCTTTGTGGCACAATCATGCTCCTGCCCCACTGCCACACACATACAAAAATAATAAAATGAAAAAATAAAAAGGATCAAAAAAGAACAACATCTGATTCACACATCCTGAAAGGAAGCAGTGCCAGCTGCCAGCGCCAAGCTGTGGTGTAAGTCAGCAACACGTTGTACCTGCACATGGAAGTCCTGGGTAACGAGATACACAGGCAGAACCCCATTACAATAGAAGCTGAAGTTACAAAGAGCATCAGTCTGAGCCTCCGGAAAACTCAAAATGGAGATGTGCCTGAAGAAACAATGAAAGTTCCTTGGAAGAAGAAGAAGAAGAAAAAAAAAAAGGACCTAAAAAGCATTGTATGCCTGAGGGCTTATCAGACCCTCAAAACAGAAGCACAAAATAGAGGCATGGCTGAAAAGAAAGTGGAAAATACAAACATGAAAAACGTCCCCAGAAATCCATGACACTGTGACATGAAGCAATGGGGAACTAGCCATACTTCACCCTAATTTAGAACCAGAGGAGGGAGGGAGAGGAAAGGAAAGGAGGGAGAGGAGGGAGATGGTGAGCACCGTGGGCCTGATGCTGGCATGCAGAAGTTGGAGAACGCATTGAGGTTCCTAGAGAAACAAGACTGTGGAGATGCCAGGTAACAAGGGAGACACCGACAAGTAAACTAAAAACCTGAAGACTTAGCAAGAATTTCTTTATAAAGGGAGCCAGTATGTGCAAGCATTGATGATAAGGAGCTGCCTGTCACAGTGGAGGTGTTAGCCAGGGATGCGTTATTCTGCTGCCTTTTAGTAAGAAACACTGTTCCCAGGGCCTAGGAGATGACTCCTTTCATAAAGTTCTCAAAGTGGAAACATGATGAAGAGTTTCAATCCTCAGCATCATACAGGAGGCCAGGTGCGGTGGCATGCACCTGTCTCCCCAGCACTGGGTAGGCAGACACTGGAAGATTCACAGAGCTATGAACCAGCCAGTCGAGACTAAGGGCAGCTCAAGGTTCAGCAAAAGACCCTGGTTCAGAAAATCAGTGATTGAGGAAGACACTTGATGTTGACCTCTGGCCTCTGAGTGCACATACAACTTAATGCTTTTTAATTTAAAATGAAAAAGAAGTCAAAAGGAAGGAAGGAAGGAAGGAAGGAAGGAAGGGAGGAAGGGAGAAAAGAAGGGAGGAAGACTTTCTGAATCAAAACTGTTGCTAGCTTGACCATGTATTGTGGAGCGCCGCTGCTGCAACCTTAAGATGGCACCTGCCAGGCTTGTGCCTTGGAGTAAACAAGTCTTTATTTGGTATGGAGACTGTGCTTGCTGGTAGCCTGATCTGTCTTCACGACCTCTTAGCCTATGATAGTGTGAAGCGTGGTATGGGCATATGGGCAGTCCCATGAAGAGCATTTAAGCAGTGCTCGCAGGATAGTAGGGGGCACACCCTTGTTTCCAGATGTAACAAAAAGCACCTGAGTAAACTGTCTCTGGAAGGAACTGGTGTACTAGTCTTTCTTCCCGCTGGTCGGGGTGATCGGCGCGGCACAATGTATACTCTTTCAGGCTTTTCTGCTTTCAGAGCTGGAATGTAGGACTTTTCCAGATCATACTACCCAAAGCCCTCAGATACAGAAGGCCACTTGGGGGAAAATTCAGGAAAGACTAAAGCCCTGAATGCACTCAGTTTGAAAGTACAACAACAAGAACAACAACAATAACAAAAACAACAACAAAAACTGGTTACTAAAGAAGCATGGAGTTGAACTCTGCCATCAGTGCAATGGAAGTGAGGCAGAGTTCAGCTCAGCCATAAAACAGTAAGACTCTGTTGCACCTGGCATTCCTGAATGTGGGATGTGTTTCTGCTGCATTTTTCTAATCCCACAAGGGAGGGTCAATAGCTCAGAGTGGAGTGAGCAGGGATATATAAAATGGATGTTTGAGGAGGAGATTTAATTGTTTTTAGTCAAAGGGCAAAAAAGATGACTCAGTGGTTAAGAGCATTTGTTGCTCTTGCAGAAGACATGGGTATAATTCCCAGCACTCTCATGGAGGCTCACAACTATCCATAGCTCCAGTTCCAAGGGATCTAGTGCCCTCTTCTAGTCTCCATGAGCACTGCATGCACAGGGAATACATACATACACACAGGCAAAACACTCATAGACATAAAATTACACACACACACATGGGAACATACACACATACATGTACATGTGTGTGCACATACATGCATACACACATACATACACGCACACATGTATGAATTGATTGGAGCTACACCCATTAATAATCAGTCATTGTTGACTTCTACCCCTGCTGACTTCTCACTTCCAACTAATGGCTTCTTTTTTTACATTAGCATTATTTATTTATTATTTGTTTGTTTGTTTATTTATTTATATACATACCATATGTATACATGTATATATAATATATATAAAATAAAGTATATAATGCATCAATTACATATTAAAATTCTGTCAAAAAGCATACTACATTTGCTGAGAAATGCAGGGTGACCGAGCTATATTGAGTGTTCTTTGAAGTTTGTGGCAATGAGATGTCAACTGTCACGCAGATTCAAAGGACATTTCTAACCATTTGTAAGTGGGAGGATGCGCTAGGGTGGCCCCTGAATCACTGCATGATGGGAAATACAGAGAGGAAAGGCTGGTTGGTGAGAGCCTACAGCATAGCCATGCCATGTTTTAACATGTTAGATTTTTAAAAAGTAGGGCTGGAGAGATGACTTAGTGCTCATGAGTACTGATGCTCTTTCAGACGACCAGAGCTTAGTCTCCAGCACCCACACTGGCCCACTCACAGCCAGCCTTATGTGACTTTAGCTCCAGGACATCTGACACTCTCTTCTGGCCTTACATAAATGAAAAATAATAATAAATAATTGAACAGTGTAATATAATGCTTCATAACAATTATAAAACATAAGCTTTAAAAAAAGCAACATTTTGTGTGTCAGAGCAAATCATCAAAAAAGGGTTAGGCATGCAGGAAGAATATTGTACTACTAACAACCCACATAGCAAGGGATCTGAGTAGTTAGTTTTCAAAGATATACAAGTGACCAATAAGTCCGTGAGAAGACACTCATCAATACCTGTTAATCATCAGGGAAATAAAAATCTAAACCACAGGATACAGCATGAAGCAGGGGCTGGAGACACGGCTTAACATTAAAAGTGCTGCTGCTCTTACAGAGAGAGGACCCAAGTTCAGTTCCCAGCGCCCACCTATGTAAGGTAGTTTACAGCTGCCTGCTTCTGCTGCTCCCGGTGATCTGGTGCCCTCTTCTGGCCTCTGTGAACTCCTACACTCATGTGCGCATCCCTCTACAGACACACACAGACACATCGTTTTTTAATGAAATAATAAAATTACATAGCAGAAGAGTGTTGAGAAGAACAGGAAGAAGTAGGAACATTTAAACGTTAAGATGAAACTTCTAGTTGATTAGATAAAAGAGACCCTTGAACAGACACCATCACCAGAGAAAGCCAACAGCTACCTAACAAGTTAAACAGGACCCCTTCCACACAGAAATGGATCTTTATGTTGATGAGGATCAGCTGCCCCAGACCCTTGACCAATACTAATACCCAAAAGGAGAATCAGACTAAGACCTTCACTAGGCAAAATGTACATGGAAATGGGAAAATGACCAGAGAAACTGCTGATCTCATTATATCACTCATTGTAATTGAACTGGTCACTTGGCAGAATAAAGCAATGGTTTCCTGAAGCTTTGGGTAAGACATCAGCTTGAAGATTATATTCTTCAAAGTCAGGTTCCTCTTCCAGGCTGCATAGTACATCCCAAACCAATAAGCATCAGCATGCAGAATGCATGGGTCTGGAAACTGGTGGGTGGAAATAGAAATGACCCCTATGCGTGCTGGAGTGACTCATCGGAAGAGTCTGTTTCCTCTCCCTCCATTGCTAAACAAATGCACTAGCTAAAGGTAACCATCTAACCATACATGGGTGTTTACCCTCGGATGTAATTAAAGATTCAGTTCCTCATTCACACTTGGCACATTTCAAGTGCTCAATGGCCATATGAAAAAGTATCAAGAATGTTGGACAGCGCAGAAGATTTCCATTATTGCAAAACATCCTACCAGACTGCACTGCTCTACAAGCCTGAATCCCAGAGGGAAATGCTTACATCAGAGGAGCCTGACTAGGACTTCTCAATGGAATTTAGACTATGCCTGTTCCCCTGTCACGTTGAGCTCCTCGTGTTTGCAGACCAGCAGGAAACACAGAATCACTGTTGGCAAAAGTTCTTAGTTCTAATCCAGAGGGGATCATGATTCTGTTACATAGTGACAGGGTAGAGTGTGGCTCTAGGTGACTTACTGGGGACTCTCAGAACTCCCTGTAAAACTTTAGCACCAAGTGAGCAAGTGTATTGCACATACTTTCAGAAGACAATAGTGAATGGGGCTCAGAGTCCTTAAAGATGAAGGTTTGGGTCAAGTACCCTAATAAGTGGATAACTGAGACTCAAAGTCCAAATAGACAGATCATGGTGCTTCGGTCACTACTCAAAGCTCCTTGGAACTCTGATACATCTGAAACTCCCAACTTTGAGAAATAGGAGATAAGGATTGTCTCTGATCTTTTTCCTGCAACTACAGAGAAGACATGTAGCTAAATATGCAATATTTAATATGAAATATCTAACTAAACCAGGCAGGGCTGCTTCCAAACATTATTTTGATCAGGCTTTGCCTTCTTCATGCTCTTTGTGCTTGACTAATATTCAGCCTAGGATACTCACTGACTAGGCCTTTCACAAGTTGGCTCCTTACCATTCCAGTGTTGTCTTCTTCTCAATATTTCATATAATTTAACTGGTATGAGTGTGCATGTGTATGTGTGTGTTCACATGTACATGGGTCTACATGTATGTGAAATGCATGTGCATGGAAAGAACTGATGTCAACCTCAGGTGTCACTCAGAGGTTGTCCACTTTATGTTTTAAATTTATTTTATTTTTAATTATGTGCATATAAGTGTAATGCTCACAGAGGCATCTGACCCCCTGAAGCTAGAGTTATAGGCAGTTGCTATCTGTCTGTCATGAACACTGGGAACTCAGGTCCTTGAGAACATCAGTCAGTACCTGCTCTTAACTGCTAAGCCATCTTAATACACACACACACACACACACACACACACATGCGCACACACACACACACACAAGACAGACAGACAGACAAATAGAGATAGGGCCTGGGACTTGTGTATTCAGCTTGCCTGCCTGGCCACTGTGCCCCAGGGTTTCACTGGCTTCTGCCTCCCAGGAAACAAGATTATAAATATGTGCTGCCAACTAGGTTTTTACATGGGAACTAGGGACAGAACTATGGTCTTCCTGCTTGCACTTCAATCCTTAACTGAGTAATCTCTCTAAGTCCCTCCAATTTGCATCTTTTAAAATGAGATTTGTCTCTAACAGACTTCTCCTCCATAGATAAGTTTCCTTCAATTCATTCTAATAACTGCCTTCACTAGGATTCTAAAATAGGTAATATTTTATTAATTATTCATATTTACTACTAGAATTTCGTCTTCAGATGGGCTGTAACTTCTGTTTCTACAACACTTTGCACATTGAGGTATCAAGTATGAACGCACTGTGACTGTTACTAGACAAGCAAAAGTCAGGGGTGGTCATCTCTTTAGACAAACAAGGACTGAACAAACTGGAGGACGTTTGTAATCCCTTTACTCAGGAGGTTGAAACAGGAGGATTGCCAGGAGTTGAGGCCAGTCTAGGCTACATAGTAAGACTCAAGAAAGAAAGAAAGAAAGAAAGAAAGAAAGAAAGAAAGAAAGAAAGAAAGAAAGAAAGAAAGAAAGAAAGAGAAAAAGGAGATAAGTCAATAATGACAAAAAACAAAACAAAACAAAAACAAAAACAAAAACAAAAAACCAAAACAAAACCTTGAGGAAAGAATTTACCAAATATTTGCATCTGGCTTCTAGACAGTTCAGCCTCAAAATCAGTTTTGTGGTGAC
>JANHMN010000025.1:10987092-10998082 GCA_030674055.1 Rhabdomys pumilio
GAAGGGAAGGGAAGGGAAGGGAAGGGAAGGGAAGGGAAGGGAAGGGAAGGGAAGGGAAGGGAAGGGAAGGGAAGGGAAGGGAAGGGAAGGGAAGGAAAAAGCAAAGCCAGGCTGGGCTGATAGCAATTAAAATGCTTGCCATGCAAGCAACCATGAGGATCTGAGTCCATGTACAGAAGCTGAGCGTCTCAGCACCTGCATTGGTAATCCAGTTCTGAGGCCATGACTCAAAAAATAAGGTGCAATTCTATGCATTTGATCTACGATTCAGGAGGCTGAGGCAGTCATATCTCTTATAAATTAAATATATTTATTTTATGTCCAAATTGTCTATTGCTGTTGTATAAAATCTTGCTAAATTAACTGTTTTAAAGAGTAGTACTTGCATTGTCTTAGGCTTTCTATGGTTATAGAGATTCATAGCTATACGTTTCCTTTCAAATACGTATTGGCTTTTCTTGCCTTAAGCACCAGTTCTTCTAGTGTGCATTTAAAAAATATGAATACTGAGAAGAAATATTTAGGTGTGTCCTTAAATTCATAGGAAAATGCTAAGCATCTTACTACTAAGTCCAGTGTAAACTGGAGAGTCCTGGTTTTATTTTTGACAAACCCTTTTATCAGATAAAGAACATTTCCCTCTGTTCTTTAAGAAGCAGTTTTATCAGAAGCAGATGTTGGGTGTTATCAAATTCTTTTTTTTTTTTTTTCTGTGTATAAAGAGGATCTTGTAGCCTTTTTCCTTAATTCTTTTATTGTGGTAAATTAGGTTAATTTACTTTTAACAGGAAACCAACCTCCCACTAATGAAACAAATCTGATTTGATTAGAGGCTGTCCTACTTTCATTTCTGTTGCTATGACTAATACCCTAACTAAAAAGCAGCATTAGGGGGGAGGCATTTACTTGACTCACAATTCTAGGTTACAATCTATCACAGCAGGGGACCCACAGTGACAGGAGCTTGAAGCAGCTCCTCACATCATGTTCATGGTCAAGAGCAAAGAGGATATCCTTGCTTATGTGTCTCAACTAGCTTTTTCTTCTCTTATACTGTTCAGGACCTCCTAAGTAGAGAATGGTTTCGCCCACAGTGGGCTTCCCACACCAATTAAGAATCAAGATAATCTCTTAGAGACATGCCCATCCAATTATCTGGATAATTCATCAGTTAATCAATAATAGTTAATTAATAATAGTTAAGACTCTCTTTCCTGGTGATACATGTTGTCAAGTTGACAGTTTAAAATTAGCCATTAAAGAGGTATTTGGGCATTTTATATGTTGCTGAATTTGATTTGCAAAAGATTTTTATCTGTGTTCAAGGAAGAGGTTAACCTAGAGTTTTCCTTTTAGAAAACTTTGTTAGATTTTGCTATAAGGCTTTTAGTGGTCTTCTAAAAATAGCTGACATTTTTAGATAAATTTTAAACAGATTAAATTTAATCAAATTTATCAATGTTATTAATTTATTTGATATTATTTAATTTATTGGTACTATAATAAACATATAGTCGTCATATGTTACTATAACCAACTATTATATAATTAATAAATATAATTATTATAATTACTAATTAATATAATGGATAATTAACATAGTTATTTAAATTATCAATATAATGCTATTATTAATTTATTTAATTTAAACAAATTCAATTAAAACTTAAAAAAAACAGATCATTCTTGTTCTAACCTATTCCAGGACATAGAAAAATCAAAAGTGCCATAATTTGTTTTATGCTGCCAGCACAACAATATCAAATATTTCATTAAAACCATTTAAAAGATAGTCATAAAATAGTAATTTAATAGAAAGAAAGAAAGAAAATGTTGAGGGCCAGTGAGTTGGTTCAGTGAGTAAAAGCACTTTCTGCCAAGCCTGATGACTTGAGTTCAATCCCTAGAACCCACATAGTGAAAGGAAAGAACTGATTCCCACAGTTGTTCTCTGACCTGAACATGTGTACCATGGAACCTGCATGTGAGCATGCACACACATGCACGTACATACGCACACACACACACACACACACACACACACACACACACACGCATGTGCACACACGCACACACACATGCATGCGTGCACACATGCACATAGTGTAAATAGATAAAAGAATACCCCATTGTTGTCAAGAATAACACACAAGCTTCACATACATTATTTAGTGTCACCTTCTGCTATAGGAACGTCCCTCCTCACATCTCCCAGCCCTCAAGAGAGGCCACTCTCACACTAGACCTGAACAGCAGCAATTCAGCCACAATAGGCTTGGAGAAAGCCTTCTTCTCCAAATACATTCCCAGAATGTGCAGGGATGGCTGGTGGACTAAACTCGCTCTTGCAACTGGGGCTGTTAAAAGAGAACCTGTTATTCTCTTCATTGTTGAGTAATAACCTAATTTTATAAGATCCTGAAGTGAGAAGCACCACCCATCAAAACCCAACTTCTACACCACAGGCTTCCCAGCCTTCCCTCTATGAGGCAGCTTATATTGAAACCATGAATGCTAAACTTGTCATTGGGGTACACATCTACAAACCTCAGCACCTGGAATGCTGAGACAGTGGGGTCACGTGTTTAAGGCTAGCCTGTGCTACATAGAAAGATCATGTATCAAAAATTCACTGAGTTATACATTAAATTTTCACATAAATAAAACCTCAACCATTGTCTTTTTTTTTCAAAATGTACGCTCTACTGACATAACACAGTGTAACCACTGCATTTTATAATCTTTAAAAGTACAGTGAGTGCCTTCTTACTGTAGATTTGCAAACAGCTTGGCATCAGACTAAAACTCTTCCCCGAAGAACCCTCTCTTCTTTTCCAATAGGGACTTTTTCTGTGCTGCCCAAGCATGAGAGCCTGAGTTTGGATCTATAAATCTACTTAAAGCCCAGTGTGGTAGCAGGTATCTATAATCCCACTGTTACTAACCCAGAGATGGGAGGAGACAGAAGCAAACTATAAGACACACTGTCTGAAGCAGAGTAGAAGGTGAAGACCAACACCAAAGGTTGTCCTCTGACCTTTACATATCACGGCATGTGCACACTTATCTGAACTCACACCTAAACACACACACACACACACACACTCCAAGTAGAATACAGTAAATATATGGTGGTGGCAGAGTATGGTGGACGACCCCTGTGATCCCTGCTTCTCAGTAGCCTAAAGCAGGAGAATCGCAAGTTCAAAGCCTGCCTGAGTTACATACCAGGTTACAAGAGAGCCTGGAGAAGTCAACCAGACCCAGTCTCGATGTAAGAAAACAAATAAAAGAACAAGAGTAAACTCAGTGATGGGGCATTGGATTAGCATATGCAAAGTGCTATGCTCCTTTCTCAGAACTGAAAAAATATATATATAATGGAAAACCTGTTCTTGCCTCCACAGGCACACGGTCAAAGTACTGAGCGTATAATGCCTCCAGTGCTACCACCAGCCATCACCGGAATCTGTGCCATAGGGACTAGAGCATTTACTCCTCTTGTAGAAGACCTGGGTTTGGCTTCCAGCACGCTCAGCAGACATCTGCACTTATGTGCATATACACACATAATTTTTAAAATATAAAATTACTCTTAAAGCAATAGGTGTGAAATATAGCTCAAATACTAAAGAAGACCCAGTGGACACTCAAGGGATAGTTCATTAATCAAATCTCACCTTTCCATGCCTGAATCTCCAACCACTCAAATTGCCAGGTAATCTTCAGCCTCAAGATGTTCAGCGCCATCGGCCCATCTCCAGCTTTACAAGTCTTTGTCAGTCCAGTCCAGAGCACTCTAACAGTATCTTAGTTTGTTTTCTGTTGCTGTGATACAATACTTACCAAAAGCAACTCAGGGGAGCGAGGGGTTTACTTGGCACACAGGTTACAGTCCATCATTGAGGGAAGTCAGCAGGAGAGCTCAAGGCCGGATCCTAGAAGCAGAAACTGAAGCAGAGTCCACGGTATAGTGCCGCTTGCTGACTTGTTCCCCGTGGCTTGCTCAGCTTGCTTTCTTATACAACCCAGACACTCACTCACAGCAGGCTGAACTCTCCCACATCAATCATTAATGAAGAAAACGCCCCATAGACCCATCCACAGGCCAATCTGATGGAGGTGACTTCTTAACTGAGAGTCCCCATTCCCTGGTGATTCTGGTTTACACTAAATTGACAAAAACTGACCGATACAAAGTATCATAGAATGCATAGTTTACAAACTACATCTCTAGGAGACTAGAAAGCCAAGGCCATGGTGTCAGCAGGCTCCGTGTCTGGTAAGGGCCTGTTTCTAGGTCCTTAGATGGCACCTTTTCACTGTATGTTCACAGGGAGGGAGAAGTGGGCCAGCTCCTTTACTCTTCGTTCCTGCCATGAGCCTATCTTCTGAGGTTACTAAATCCCATTCATGAGATCTCCACTCCCTAAAAAGCCCACCTCCTGACACCATCACTTCGGGGTTAATTTCCAGTATTCAATTTCAGCATATAAACGTTGATTCAGACTACAGCAATGAGCCTGGTGCCCTCTGCAGCAGACCCCCTCACAGACTCCACATGGGGTTCACATGGCCCAGTGAACTCTCAGGGACACTGACAAATGTCTACTTCTTGGTTTCTAGTTCCCCATACTCAAGATTTCTTGCCTTCTATTCCTCTATCAACCTCATAAAGTATGGCAGACGCAGCTGATGGTGTTCATGATGAGTCTGGATGGAGGAAAGCCGAGAAGGGGGTCGGGGTGGGGGAACATGTTAACAGTTGGGGGAGGGCACTTAGAAAAGATGTAAGAATCCTCGCTATCAAGCCAGCCTGACAAACCTGCATGGAATCTGAACATTGCCCAGTGTTCGCTGCTGGGTTCTGAATGTGAAATGTGCTTTAACCTCTTATGTTTGAACACTTCCATCCCACTGTCTTGAAAGTGGGGAAGTGTTGTGGTGACAAGCAATGGGCCCTGACCTCTTATAGCCTGGCTTCACTTCCTGCCCAATCTCTGCTGTAAGATTAGGAATCCTAGCTGCAAACTCCTGTCACCACGAAGCTGTCGGGCCAGGATGGACTGTGTCCCCTTGGAGTGTGAGCCATGATAAAGCCTTCTTCCCTTGAGTTGCTTCTTCTCAGCTATTTGATTAAAGAAACAAGAAAACGCATACATACAAGGACTGAGAGACAGCACCTCATTGCTCCTCCAGTCCAAGGACTGGAGGTCTTGCCTTCCCTCACAGCCCCTCACCACACACAAGGCAAAAGTGTGATGGATCCCACTGTCATCAAAGAGTGTAGGTCAAGGTCATTCAAGAGGGGGTGGAAATAAACCAAGCAGAGCCACCACCCAGACGTCTAACTCTTAGTCCAAGGGACTTACCAAAGTGTTCAAGGGAGTTTCCAAAGTCAGGAAGGATATGGAGGATACTTTGCCAGCTAAGGTCAAAGAATAGGCTTTAGCACACTGACGCAGGGAAGCTGTGAAGTCAGGTTGTGTGAAATCGCCCCAAATATAAAACAGGGCTTTGTGGTGGTTTAGTTGCTTTTTAATGAAAAGAAGACACAGGATAGTTAAACGGCTTGTCTATCATCTATGAATCCACTGTTTGAATACCCTTCCCTGAGCGTGGTATTCAGGACCTCCAACATATTATTTCCCATAATGCATTGCCCTGTCTACCATCCCCATGTCCGATGAGTTCTGACATTCTGAACACAAACTATAGAAGTCTCACTGTGTGACTAGGGAAGCATCTAGCATGAAACAGGCCCTGATAAGTTCCTCAAGTTTATTAAACTTTGGGAAATTTTAATTAGGCTGCTCCGTTACACTCTACGCTTGGTTGTCTACCCTGTGGGTAAACATTTTTTTGAAAGGGAAGGGAGCTCCATCTGCTCTTTAGAAATTATGTTTGAAACTGGGGTGGTATCACACATATGAAATTCTCAAAGAAAAATTGATGATGATGATGATGGTGATGGTGATGGTGATGATGGTGATGATGGTGATGATGATGATAATTTGTTTAATTTTACTTCACCCCAAACTCAAGCATATCTAATCTTCATGCTTTATCCACCTGATTCTGGGCTGATTTTCAGGGCCACGGGTAGCAAACACAACGAGCTATTCTCTACTGTCTTTGGTTTTCAATAAGTAACAGGTGGGAGCAAAAACAAAGAGCACCCACTGGTGTTCCAATCTCACACGACCAGCCTTGGGAATCATTACTCTTAGCTCTGCACGTTACAGTTCTCAGAGGAGATTAGGAAGGTAGGATTGACTTCTCAACCCTTGGTAGCATCTAACATCACAACTCAGCAGGCCTAGGTGTGGGGATTCCACAGCTTCGGCCTCAGCTGTTAAGTGGCCAAGTGACCTGAAAATTCTTTTTAAATAATTTATTTATTATTTACGTTTATTTAAATATTCTTGGTAGTGGGGATCGAAGCTAGCCCCACGCATGTGCTAGGCAAATGCTCTACTACTGAGCCTTATCCTCCGGTTGGTCCTCCCAGTTTTCCTGCTTGACCTGCTCAGAGCTGGTTGTAACTGCTCCTCTCGCAGCCACCCCTGCTGTAGCTCCCAGTAGGCGCCCTCTACAGCTTCTCTTTTTATTTTCCCAGTCTAGACGCTACTAAAATAAGAAAAGACAGGCCTCAAGGTAAGGCAGTGCCGGGAAGTCTCTATTGTCTGCGATCTAAGCAGCTTGCTTCTGTAACTCAAGAAGAGGTCTGTGGACCAATCACAACACACTTTCAAGAAGGGAGGAGAAGGTGGGGGGAGGGGATGTGATGGCTCTACTCAGCCTTAGGCACCAGTCAGCGGGCCCTCAGGCTAGGTGCTCCTCGTTTGACCTGGGGGTAGGGAAAACAGTTGCAGGGTCATGTAGAGTTCACTGAGGCTTGTGACAGCAAAACCCTGTTATAAACTGTTTCAAACAGCCTCGCCTGCGGCTGTACCTGCAAGAGCCAGAGGTGTCTTTTCTGAAGACTTCCAGGGTGTTGCGGACAGCTAACAGCTGGTTGCTCAGCGGCAGCCTTTCTGCACAAGGCAGCTAGGACAGGAAGAGCCTCATCCCTGCTGCTCAGGGGATCACGGTTGCTTCATCTTCATCTTGAAAGACAGAAGGAGCGCTTACAATAAGGACATGAGGAAGTTGTCTTTAATAGTGACTTAAACAAAATTCTCATGGCTTTAATTCCATTTTTAAAAGGCAGAGATTGAAAACTGGAGCCAGGCAGCAGTGGCACGCGGCGCCTTTAATCCCAGCAACTGGGAGTCAAGAGCCGGTGGAGCTCTGAGCTGGAGGCCGGCCTGGTCTATAGAGTGAGTTCCAGGACAGCCAGGGCTACAGAGAGAAGCTCAGTCTTGAAACCACACACACACACACACACACACACACACACACACACACACACACACACGAAAGAGAGAAAGAAGGAAAGAAAGACACAAACTAGCACATAAAAGGGGCGCTGGTCTCTGAAAGCTGTTCACCAAGGGCTTTAAATACGCAGCAACAGGAATTTACTGACCTGTGACTGGTGTACAGCTGAAAACTATGACTACGTTAAAATGAAGATTCAGGGAGCCAAAGAAATAACTCAGTGTTTGGCTGTGCCTGCTGCTCTTTTAGAGGACCTGAGTCTGGCTCACACCCCACCTTTAATTCTAACTGCAGAATATCGAATGCCCTGTTCTGGCCTCGGAAGGCACTGCGCGTGCACACACATGTGTACACACAGACACATGAAAGTACACATTATTTAGTTAATTAATTAATTAATTAATTTTTAAGTCTAAAACAACAAACATTTAGTAACAGAAAGGCACAAAAAGCCATGATGCCAAAATGAAGGTGAAGAAGCAACAGCAGAAGAAATCTTTAAGATAAAGATGATTTTTGTGAACAGTGGGACCTCTGTTCTGCCTCCTGGAACTTCAAGGTAAGACTGTTGCTGAAGACACACAGATTTTGGACCTAGGACTGGGAGGAGGTGAGCTGGAACTTAATTAGAAGCCTCCTCCCGGAGAACTAACTCCCAGGATATCAGAAGGTACCATGCAAGCTGCTAAGTGAAAAAAGTAACCAATCCCCCTACCCAGCAGTGAAGCCGAGGGTCCACACCAATGACTGGTCCAGCAAGCTATCTGCAATTATGCAATTAGTGGCACCTCTGTCTTGTGGGTAACCAACAGCTGTCTAACTGGACCTAATACCCACTCAGTAGAAGGAAATTCATGCCTGGAACTGCAGACTTATCAAACTACCTGTGAGAGAGCTCACAGACTCTAGAAGAGAACCCACTACTGGTAGGTCCTTAAACTAATGTAATTTCTAACTGATTTCTAAATATTCAACTTTATCTCCACAGACGAGTGATGCTCTCACTGCCGATCCAAGAAACTTATCTTTGTAACATTTGGAGACCACTGTAGAAAGCCACAACTTTCTGTTAAAAAAAAAATCAGAAAATAAGTAACTGCAGAACAACCCCTCTACCTAAGGCTCAGGGAACACACAGCGCCAGGGGAGAGGACGCTACAAAGAGTGTTCTAGACGTAGCAGAAAAACCAAACCCATGAATCTCAATGGTATCATTTCCTAAGCAAGATAACAACACAAGCCAACCTGTGGATCGGGGAAATTTCATAAGGCCCACTCATAGATAAATAGGTACAGGCAGTGAGACTGCTGAGAAACTGAGTCTCTTTTCTTCAGGGATGAGCCCTTGATGGGATAGGACAACCTATCTCTAGGGGTCAGCCCTAAACACAGGCACCTACCAGCAGCACTAAATGAATGGACTTAGGAACAGGAGAAGTTGTATGTTGGAGAGGAGACGAACAGTGAAAATCACATAAAAATATCACTCGTGTTTTAAATTCTCAGAATCATTTTAAAATTAAATTTAAAAATAAAAAACAAATTTCAACATTTCATTTTTTTTTTCTTCATCAATCTAAAAGTCTGCAGATCATTTTGATCTTTTAAGAAAATTTAACTTTTGGCTTCACTGTGGGTTTGTTGTTGTTGTTGTTATTTCTTATTGTTGTTATTGTTTCCTGTTTTATCTCCTACTTCCCCCCACCCCATACAGTTTAAGTCTGCTCTTCTGGTCTCATCTCCTACAATAGACATGTGATAATTGCTTTAAGATACGTGTTTTTAACATAAGAATTCCCTCTTGGTACTATGGTATCCCCACCCATAGGTGTGTGAATGCTACCAAAGTACTTCCACTTCCCTCAAAACACTTCCCAGTCCCCCTCAGGATTCCTCCTTCAACCCATTGGCTATCTAAAACTCTGTTAGGCGATTTTCATGTTGTGAGTCTCCCAAACGTAGGTTCATCATTCACTTCCAGTTTAATTCAATGTCTTTGAAAAACATAGATTGTGGCTGGACATGGTGGCACATGCCTTTGATCCCAGCACTTGGGAGTCAGAGGAAGACGCATCTCTGTGAGTTCAAGGCTTGTCTGGTCTTCACGGCAAGTTCCAGGACAGCCAGAGTTACATAGAGAGACCTTGTCTTTTAAAATAATGAAAAGAAAGAAAGGAAACTAGAGTTTATATGTTTTTATTTTTTCACGTTTACCGTCGTTTATGTCCTGACATGTAACCTGTTATAACTGCAGAATGCTCCATGTGGAAATAAGAAACATATATGTTCTGTAGTTAAGTAGAGAGATTCATAGACGTCTATTAGTCTAACTGATTTATCATATTCTCCTATTTCTTCATTGAGCCACTACCCAGAAAGGAAGGCAGACAGTGTTTGTGTGTGTTATTTCATTAGCTGTTGAAGAAAGTGTCTCTCAGTCTATAGTGTTAGCTACTGTGGAACCCGAGTTCCTTCTGTTGCTACCGTCTGAGTGATTACTTGACAGGTGCACAGCCCCAGAGCCAGCTCTTCAAACAGTCTTCCTCCCCCTTCCCTGTCCTTTCTTCCTCTGGACTTCCTTTGCTCATGGTTTGGGGCGTGTACTGTTTTCCTGCAGGTCCACCTGACTCTCCTCGGTTCCCTTCATCCCTTTTTTTCACCTCAGACTGAGGAAAAGACTGGTTGGGGTTTTTTGTTTGTTTGTTTGTTTTCTTTTGCCAATTTACATCTGAATGTTAACCTCCTCAGCAAAAATTCTATTTCAGTTAAAATTTTAACTCTAGTGCTTCCAGTTGGTTATTTTTATATACATTTTAATCTATTTGCATTCTCTATTTGGTAGAAGACACTCAGCATCCCTTTGTCCTTTCGACACAGCTGTCACTAGCTCATTGAGAATATTTATTAATAGCTGGCTTGGTGTCTTTGTTTAGTAATTTCAGAGTCTGGGCTTCCAGATTTTTCCCCCTCACAGCCAAGCTTCCTGTTTTTGTGCATGTATTGCATTTTTTTGGTTGATAGCTGGACATTTTGAGCGGGATGATACGGGAACTGAGAGTCACACAGCCCCTGTTCTCCCGATCCATGACTCGGGGGTGATGATGTCCATTCCGTCACTTTGCTGGATTGAATCTGTAAAGCACACTTTCTCTGTCTTACGTGGCAACTGACGTCTCCACTCAAGCTAATTTGGTGGTCCACTAGTGACTGGTCAGAGATTCCCTTGGAGCCCTAGACCATTCATCTTCCCGGTCTTTGCTGAGAGATGTGCCTTATAGGATGCTTTCAATCCTCTGATAATTATTTCTACTCTCAGAAGTGCTGATCTGAAACAGCCTAGATTATTTGTTGGTGGAAGAGGAATTCCTCAGCGCCTGACACTCTTATGCTTGTTTTCCACATACCATCTCTCTGTGATGTATTCTGGTGGGATGCTCCAGCCACTCTTCCAGGTTGCTCATTCTCCCATTACCTGTACCTAATCTGTTTGGTGTTGGTAGAGTCCAGTTACAAAAACAAAAACCAGACCATACAACAAATGAGAAAGGAACAGGGACCACACTGTGACTGTGACTGTGACTGTGACTGTGACTGTGACTGTGACTGT
>JANHMN010000025.1:10998707-11074237 GCA_030674055.1 Rhabdomys pumilio
CAGGCTCTGTGATCCAGCAGAGAACCGTCCTGGTCCCCTGAGTATTAAGGTTCACAAGTTCTGATGCTCACATGGTTCTAGCCTCTGGCTTCAAAAGAGAAAGATAAGAACTCCTACAGAGATGTTCAAGATTACAGCCTGCACAGTGTATTTGATCTTCAGAAAGGAGCCCACATCTCACCTTTCACCTCAAAGCTAACTATGTCATGTGTAAGCTATGTCATGTGTCACGAGTGACATGGAAACTCTGAGAGGCAAAGTCTTGTCAACCCACAAGAGCAATCTCTGATGTTTTGAGGAAAAAGGCTGTAGTTAAGTCTCTAGCCATGGAGCACACTGCCCATGGTAGATTACATTTCACAAGAGATCCATAATGGTTTAGAGACCATGAGAATAGTTAACACTTCACAGAAAAGGACACAGCATGATTATTTGCCCCAAGGAGGGAAAATCTTTGTATTGCTAAACTCCGGTCCTTTTATGACCTCCAAAAAAGTATCAACATCTAGTTCATTCACACTGTCTGCAAAACCTGGTGCAAATACGTGAACGAGGCTCTCCCATCCTGGTGGAGAGCAGGCTCACTGAAGACAAATGCACCCATGCCTCCTGGCTGCCTGCTGTTTATACTCAGCTAGCTTTCTCCTCTTTTATCCATTCCAGGCTCCCAAGTCAACATTGGCTGGGTATTTCCACATCAACTAAAAATCAAGACAACCCTCACAGGCATACCAACAGGCCAACCTGATGTAGATACATCTTCATTAAAACTCTCTGCCCAAGCCTAAGAGCCTGTTTGACTGGGAAGCAATATGGTCCATTACTTTGCTTCAAGTCTAAAAAGAAATTGGCTTGTACTCACCAAGTTGAAGGAAGACTGCCTGAAATACCCATGTAGGCTCTAGCCCCTAGGATGTACTCATGGTAGTGATGAGAGACCGACCAAGAGCTCCGATGCTTTGGTGACAGCACGTGGCAATGGTCATCCTTGCTTTTCCACATATGGTCTGTGACACCTGGAAAATGCAGGAATGGTACCTTTGTCTTGGGTCCTGTGGAGAGTGCGCCTCACCTCTCTGATGGTGACAATTCCAAAGCCATTTTATTTACCATCAGTTGTCCATCTCTTCACAGTAGGTTGCACACTCCACGTGCTGACATTTTCATGCCCACTGGGAACCATAAAGTCACTTTGGTGCTTTTTCATACCCGTTACCTGATGCTAAAGGACCATACAGCCAGGGCCAGCTTTGATGCCATGCTTAAGTATTGGGAGAGCCCAGCAATCATGTGTAGAGAAAGCAATGACCAAGGGTCTTTGAGTTTTTACCACCTTGTGAATTCTACATATTGATTATTCCCTCTGAAATGGAAGGGGCCACAGCAGAGAAACCCGCTGTAACAATGAGCAAGTACAGAGGACTTCAGTGGCAGACTTCAGGAGCCAGGGAACAACAACAAAGATGGTGGCGCCCAAATTAAAACCATATTGTGAAAGTTCTCTTGCTGCTTAAGGAAACTCTTGAGGACTTTCTCTCTATGTAAGACCTTTTGCATTTCTATTGGATACTATATTTAGGTTGGATTTTAGCTGAACCTCTGACTTTCAGATAAGCACACTATTTTTTAGAATACCAGAAGAGCCCTGTTTGTCATGCCGAAATAAACCGTTGAGGAAGGGCGCCTGTTACCTAGGCATTAATAGTTAAGTAATTCAGTAAAGAATTACAAGTTTATTTCGTATTTTAATTTGTATAACAAATAGGGTTTCATTCTTTCTAGAACTAAAAAAAAAAGTCATATAGTTTCTTGTAACTATTTAAAAGGTAACTGCTACTCATTGGTAAAAATTAGCAAAATGGACATATGCCATGCTGGTGTATAAATGCAGCAGAGGTTTCCTTAAAGTATAAAACTTAAAAAAAAAAAACTTTCATTTTGAGCTTTAATGTGTGTGTGTGTGTGTGTGTGTGTGTGTGTGTGTGTGTCTGTGTGTTTAAGACTTTCTTCCCAAGCAATTCCAAGTTGTGTCAAGCCAACAGTTAAAATTAACCAGGACGAGAGCTAAAAATCATTTGCAGGAAATACTACTCAAGCTGGCCAGAACCAGAGCAGATGTGAAGACTGCAGGCCATGTGCAGCCCAGGAGTCTGAGGCAAGCCATTAACACCACGATACTGTAAGGTTCATGGTTTCAGAGGTCACCATCTGCAAGGCATTTAGGGACACTCATTAGTCTGCTGCAGCTGTTTTAAGTGGCCAGTGTGAGGGGACTAGTACACAAATGCACACACGTGCAGACTCGTGCAACAGAAACTAAATAACTAATGGACACTGTAGGTACTTATAGGAGCAAAAGGTTCCACAGGAAACCAGACCGCAAAGAAGCATCTCACTAGGATGTAACCAGAATTTAAGCATGTTATAAATAGTTTGGTTTGAAGATAAAGCAAACAGGCTTAGCACAGAGGTGATACCAAAGACAGATCAAATCTCCTAACGGGAGCCTTTGGTCTTCACAGTGATGATCATCAAAACCAGCAGAGTTCGGGCTGGAGAGGTGGCTCAGCAGTTAAGAGTGCTTGCTGCTCTTCCAGAGGGCCTAGGTTTGGTTCCCATCACACGTATCTACCAGTTTCACAACCACCTTAACTCTAGCTCCAGGAGACTGCCAGAAGCTGCCCCTTAGCTTGCACAGGAAAAGCTTCTTTATCAACAGGATAATGTATCAGCTATAGTGATCCTTAAGGCCGCCTCTGGTTCCATTTGCATTTGTGATAGTCGTCAAAACCCACTTCAAAGAAGAAATGCAGGTTTGTATTTTTGTGGTATTGTGTGGTAGCGCTAGAGTAAGAGACTTTCCATTTACAAGCTGAAGTATCTTAGGCAGATTAGTTCAGCTTCCTTAGTTCTATTTCTTACTGTGTAACATTTGTGTAATAAGGATTAAAATAGACAAGGCATGCCTGGCACGCCGCCCTCTGTCCACTGTAACTAACTACTCACCGACTCACAAATGTAGAGTATCTTTGTTTTTGGAATTCCCCTATTTCCCAGATTCTGCCCTTGGTGTCCTTCTTGTTCTCTACACTATTTTTAAACAATTTGTTTATTTTTTATTTTATGTGTGCATTTGTGTTTTGCCTGCATGTATGGTCTGTATCAGGGTATCAGATGCCCCAGAACTGGATTTACAGAAGGTGGTGAGCTGTCATGTGGTTGCTAGGAATTGAACCCAGGTCCTCTGGAAGAGCAGACAAGTGCTTTTAACCTTTGATCCATCTCTCCCTGCTCTCTACATTTTGAATAATGATAGTAGCTGCATTTATTGAGAAGTTACCCTGTTGTAAATATGTACAAACTCATGTAGTACTTAGAACAATTCCAGGGACATGAGGGAACTTATCACAATGTAGTAAAGCAGGAGGCTGAACCCTGTGAGTGTAGTAACCTGCCCAGATCTTACAGTCAAGTGTGAGAGCCAAGCAAGCTGTGAAGACCCTGGGTCAATCACTGGGCCATAGCTACCTCAGCTTAGGTGGCAAAGCAGATACTTCGGAACTCTGGTGTTTGCACCCTGTGGAGCAACGGCAACAGGGCTAGAGCTATGTCAGTGTTAATTTCTACGAGTTGGGTCCCAGTGAGCAAAATTGCAGTCATAGAAACACATTGTCAAATCAGTTAACAGTGATGAAGGCACTTACTTTACCTGGCAGGGTAAAGGTGCCTGCTGGTAAACACAGTAGCCTGATTTGATTCCTGAAGCTCACACAGTGGTGGGAGAAACTAGCAGGGGCAATGTATCCTCTGATCTCCATGGCTGCAAGCACCCACTTTCATACGCATACGCATACACACACACACACACACACACACACGCACACGCACACGCACACGCACACGCACACACGCACACACACATACATGCACATTCACACATGCACAAACACACACATGCACACACACTCATGCACACAATGAATAACACACTCAATGCACAGGGTCGCACACTAGTGGCATTCACCCTTCTGACACTGGAAGGCTTTTCTGTGCCCTTTCAGGCTCATCTCAACCCTCTGGGGCACATCCTGCAGGTAGAGTTTGAAATGAGCTCAGGGAAAGGCTCCTTGTTGGTATGACACCCAGCACTGACTGCACAGTCAGTTCCCTCCCAACAGGAAAAGAGTATGTGTGAGAATTCTATACCTTTGAGTATTTCTTCTAGTCAAAACTGATGACAGAAGAAAATCTTCCCTGGAGAGTGCATGCATCTTTCAAGAAGAGGATGATGCTCACAAAAAGATAAAGGAAGGCGCTCAGAGATGCCACCACAGACCACAAAAGTCAGGAATAGGAGGCAGAACATTCGGGGACTTGGTGGGTATCAGGTCTGTTTCAAGTAACACAGCTAAATACGGCAGTCTTCAGACCTGATGAGGAAAAGACAGCCGTCTTCTTTCTCTCTCTGGGCTCTGGCATTTACTCCCTCTCCAGAGTCCCCGGAACTAAAGTATCTGCAGCTGTTAAAGATCACACCCACCCAGACTGCCCAGGAGGCAAAGACTCTGCTGCTATAGACAATTTGAAGCAACTCCATATCCTACTCCTGGGATTAAAACAAAAACATGCTTACAAAACATAACTGAGTTTTTTAAGACACCCCAATTCTCAGGACAGTCATCACCTCACCTCACAGTAGCACGGACTAGACTGGGGAAGTAGAACAGAGTTGGGGCTTTGACTTCCTCCCCTGCTGGGAGAACAAAGGGCCCTGCAAATATGGGTGCTAGGGGCACACTCTCCCACCAGGCTACAACTTCAGCCTGGCTTCGTGCCTTTAAAGCCTGCTATTTTCTAAGCCTGGCATTTAGAACATACATGTTGTAAATATCTGACCCTTGCCTCAGTAATTAACACACTATTGAGCCTGCTTGAGCCCGCTCAAACAAAAGGCAGTTGACTCATCTTCGACTTCTCTTTCTTCCTTTCACAGCACACATGCAACGGGTTTCCATATCGTCATCTTTATCTTCCAAATGTAGGCCAGGCCCAATCAGTGCTTCCACCACAGCCCGTGCATCTGCGATACAGTCCTCTCCATGGATGATGCAATGGTCTCTAAAAGGAGCTGCTTCCTTCCACCCTCCTTAACCCTCTCCTGTCTTTCTCACAAAGCAAAAAGAGAACCCTGTGACCTATAGGACAAATCTCTAAAGCTCTTGTCCTGTGTCTTAGTTAGTGTTCTACTGCTGTGAACAGACACCGTGACCAAGACAACTCTTATAAGGACAATATTTAATTAGGGCTGGCTTAGGTTTTGTTTTGTTTTCTGTGAACAGAAACTATGACCCAAGGCAACTCTTGTAAGAACAACATTTAATTGGGGCTGGCTTACAGGTTCAGAGGTTCAGTCCATTATCATTAAGACGGGATCGTGGCATCGTCCAGGCAGGCATGGTACAGGAGGAGCTGAGAGTTCTACATCTTCATCTGAAGGCTGCTAGCAGAATACTGGTTTCCAGGCAATTAGGATGAGGGCCTTAAAGCCCATACCCATAGTGACACACCTACTCCAACAAAGCCACTCCCTGGGCCAAGCATATTCAAACCATGACAGCCAGCTTCCATGGTCCCATATGCCATTCTGGCTGTTTTTTCTACTCTAGTTAGCTATGGACTCTGCATGCTACACTACTGACATGACGAGCAAGACGTATTCACCAGTACAACAGTGTCATGTGTCTTGACCACTATGATAGTAACTTGGATGGTTTGTATATGTTCGGCCCAGGGAGCGGCACTATTAGGTGTGGCCCTGTTGGAGTAGGTTCTTGTTGTCGTTGTAAATTTATACGCAGTTACCTGTCGCTGGAAAAGAGACATTTTCTCTAGTGGTATAGACACTAGTAAGTTGCCCATAATTCTGCAGATGTGTCACCTATGTCTGTGTAATCACGTTCACTAGTTCACAAACGACAAGAATACATGAAAGTAGATGAGTGTGTTAGTTACTTAGCCACCTTCCCTGTTGCCTTACAAAATACTTGACAGAAAGAACTTAGGGAAGAAAAAGTTTATTTTAGCTCACAGTTCAAATATATAGCTCATCGTTGTGAGGAAATCTTGTGTCTTCGTTACTTTTCCATTGCTGTGACAAAAACATCACAACCAAGGCAATTTATAAAAGAAAACATTTAGTTGAGATTATAGTTTTCAGAGGCTTAGAGTCCATGGTGGCAGCAGGAATGGCTAAGGGTTCCCATCTTGATCCATAAGCAAGAGGCAGAGAGAAAGGCATGGGATCTACAAAGGCTGTCCTCAGTGACACACCTCCTCCACCAAGGCCACGCCTCCTAACCCTTCCCAAGCAGTTCTGCCAACCTAGGACCATGTATTCCAACATGCTAGTCTATGGAGTTCATTGTCATTCAAACGAGCTTACAAGCAGGAACAGGAAGCAGCTGGTCACAATGCATCTGCAGTCAGGACATAGAGAGATATTAATGCTTTTACCCAGTGCTCTCTTCTTCTTCTTCTTCTTCTTCTTCTCCTTCTCCTTCTCCTTCTCCTTCTCCTTCTCCTTCTCCTTCTCCTTCTTCTTCTCTGCCCCCTTCCTTTCATTCAGTCAGGATCCCAGCCCATGCAATGGTACTTCTCACATACTTGGTAGGCCATCCTACCTCCCCACTTCAACTACCATTATCCTTAAATAAGCCCTCACAGCCCAGCCCAGAGATTCATGTCCACCATCAAGTAGTCATCAAGGCTAACTATCAGCCCCAGTAACTGAGCCAAGGACTCAGCTGCCTCCCCCTCGAGCCCCCTCACTTCCCGGTGATCCATGCCCTCACCTGCTGGCCTTCTCCCACAGCTGCCTTCTGCATGCTACTTCCACCGAGAAAAAGGAATCCTATCGTATGTCCGCTATCTAGAACCTCCACTCTTCCGAGCCCTTTGCTGATGCAAGTGCGGGTGATGACCTGCCTCCTGCTGGCACTGAGGATTATATCCACATAAGAACTCAACAGAGAAACAGCAGGAAGACTCTTACAACTGTCCAAGGGATCACTGATGATTACAATTAAAAAAAAAAAAAAAACTAGTGAAGGCGCTTAAGAAGGAATTTGCCTGCAATGGTACTGTAATTAAGCATCCAGAATATGGAGAAGTAATTCAGCCACAGGGTGACCAGTGCAAGAACATACGCCAGTTCCTGACAGAGACTGGACTGGCTGAGGACGATCCGCTGAAGGTTCATGGGTTTTAAGTGCTTGTAGCTCTCTGAAGCTTAAGTGAGGACTTCCTTGCAATGAGTAGAACTTCCCTTCTGTCCCTTGTCACAAGTTTAAAAACCTCACAGCTTGTATAATGTAATCATTTGGGGGGGGGTCCATTAGTGTAACTCCATAAACTGAAAAGAGCCATGCTGTGTAGTCTTGAAGTCCCTCCTTTAAACAGGTTAAGCAGAAAGACCTGACAGTGTCCACCCTGAAACAAAGCAATAACAAGATTTCAGCCAAGCCAAGAACCCCAAGATCACAGGAGGCTATGTCTGACCCAGAGGTTCCTTGGGTCTCCCTCTACAGAGTCCCCCACCCTAGGAGAGTGACACCATTTGAACAGCCCAGATAAAGATGGGTATGAATATGGGTAACACTGCCCCATCTATGTCACTAGAGGGAGTCTCTGGCAGTAAAAAGAACCTCTGGTATCTGACCAAGTAGGCAGAATTCAGAAAGGGCCACCTTTCCAGAGAAGTCATGGATGTCCAGCTCACCACCAGGGCGGTCTTTTTAAGCAGATCTATCCTAGCCAAGGGATGTTGAAACATGAAGGGTGAGGCCAGCCTGGTATCAATTACATTTATGACAAGGGAACAAATACCAAGCTGATGCCATTGGTCATGTGGTTAGCTGTAGAGTCTTTAACTCCATCTGAGTCGCTGCCCAGTGCCACGTGAAGGAACCAACTGGTCTTTTGGTTTTCTTTTCCTCTCCAGTTTTAATGTTATGTAATATATTTAAATCCTTATTTAAATAAAACTTGTTTTCAGAAAAAAAAAAAGACTAACCGTCACAGTGGGGTCTAGTTGGAAAGAGGGAGATGATAAGCAGTGGGAGAAGTCTAGAGGACAATGGTCAGAGAGAGAAACATGATCAAAATCCATTATATACATGCAGTATAATGCCATAATGAGACCAACTAGTTCGTATAATCAATACATGCTAAGGACACTAGAAAACAGAACCCAAGCAGTAACTAAGGGAAAGTGACCCAAAGGGAAGTATATAGAAGTTGTAATTAGAGAGATTGAGGAAGAGACAGAAGACAGCTGGCTCATGGACGCTAGGGTTGGTGATCAAAAGAAAGCAGCTACTCTCTTCCATGGCCCCTTCACAAAAGCAAACATTAGGTACCACATTGGCACAAGCACTAAAGAACTTAGAGAACCCTAACTCGGGAGACAGGGAGTCAATCTCAGAGCCTGCCTCACTGGCTGCGTTATTTTTTGCAACACCATAACAGCACAGTGGCTTACTCAGGCTCACTGTCCAGAGTAAGTCCATCCTGATGGGGAAGTTCTCAGCCCATGGTGCCACTGGGAAGCAGAAATGGTGGAAGGAGAGTGTTCAGCTAATCTTCTCCCTTCCTCCCTTTTATTCAGTCTGTATGGCAGTCACCCTGTTTAGGGCACACTGATCCTCAGTGGAACCTCTCTGGATGCACCCTCACAGGCACATACCAAAATGTGCATCATTGGCTCTCCAGAGACTTCTGCTTTAAAACAAAACAAGGTTCCATTCTGCAGCCCAGGCTGGAATCCCAATGTGGTAATCCTCCTGTCTCAGCTTCTCTAGTGCTGGGATTTCAGGTCTGAGTCACCACACCCAGCTCCCTGGGTGCTTCCTTCCAATCAAGTTGACAATGTCAGCCATCATAATGACCATCAAGGCAATAACTCGGGAACAGGGGAAGTACCAAGGAGGGTTGGTTCTGCCAGAAGAAAGCCTGAGGCTCTGGCAGGGCTATGCTCCCGTTCAGACACGCTTGTGCTTTCTTAAGAAAGAAAAGTGGTCACGCCGAGTGATTCTTGAAGATCTGTGACCTGACCCGTCTAAGGACTCTGAAACATACAACCCACAGTTAATCCAAAGTCTATCCTAGGCTCCTGGCTGCTCAGTCTGTGATACTATTTCTAAAGAGTCTTCTGCAAAAGTCCTCCACTGTTCAGTTCTGCAGAGGCACGCTTTTTATTTTAGCATCAGTTTAGGCAGGCTCGATCACAAAAACTGAATTAGTAAGATCAAGACTCTCTGAAACTGCAGGGAGTTTTTTAAAGGGAAAGTCTTGGAAATTCTCAGATTTTCAAGACTCTTAGTCAGTTATACTAAGAGTTTAGTGCATGGTAACTAAGTTTTCCTAAGTAGTCCAATCTCATTTCTGTGGCTGTGATAAAATACTCCAACAAAAAATAACTTAGGGGAGAGAGGGCTTACTTTAACTCACAATTCTAGGTGGTAGAATGTCACTGTATGAAAGGAATAGCAGCAGCTGTTTGAGACAGCTAGTCACATCACATCCACGGGAGAGCAGAGATAGGCGAATGCAGGCTTGCATGAGCTTGGCTAGCTTTCTTTACTCTTATACAGTCTATGGCTCTCTGAATAGGGAATAGTGTTGCCCACATGGGCAGGGTCTTCCCACATCCTAACAATCAAGACACTGTCCCACAGACTTGTCCACAAGCCAAACTGATCTAGGCAGTTCTTCATAGAGACTCTCTTCCCTGGTGACTCTAAGTGGTGTCAAAAACAAGGAATAGAACTAACCATTGCACTACCTTAGGCCTTATTTGAGAACATTCATAGAATTATTTGTGAGACTCACTCTGGATGTTGGTCCAATAAGTGTGTCCCCTGGAAATTTGGGTAAGAAGGTCTAGATACAGAGTTCAAGAAGGGAGAACAAAGCCTAACTTAGTAACTCACAAGCATGTGGTTGCCATAGCAGTGGAAGTGAAAGGGAAACAGGAAGAGGACCACACAACTCATAAGAGAAGGCCAGGAGCCTATAAGGGAGGCTAGGAACAAAAAGAAGAATAGTGAGGCTATCAGCTGAAGGAAAAATGCTGTCAGAAGCGTCCTCCAGGCCCCACCTCTAGGAGGACCCAGAATATTTATCCGACAGCTTCAAGAACTGAGTTAAGGACAGGCTTTGTAACATTTCTAAGAACGGGAAGTGAGAGAGCAATCAGTGTGCTACAAGGTTTCAAGTAGCTCACTGATGAGATGAAGATCAAAATCACTGTGGCTGGGGGGTTCGGGGATAATGCAGGCTTCCAATCCCACACCAGAGGCAGGTAGGTATTCCAGACCAGCCTGCTCTGGTGGGGGGGAGGAGGGGAATGTGAGTTTCAGGCTAGCCAGAGGTACAGGACAAGATAGTTTCTGGCTAGCCAGAGCAACATAGTGAAAGCATGGAGAGAGAGAGAGAGAGAGAGAGAGAGAGAGAGAGAGAGAGAGAGAGAGAGAGAGAGAGAGAGACAGAGGTGTGCGCGGGAGGAGGGGGGGGGGGGGGGGGGAGGCCTGGGAGGCAGAGCTGTAGTTAAGTTTTGAGACCCTTGATTTCCATAAAAGTCTTAGGACTCAAATTTGTTTCTCCAGGGATCACCCAGAGCATGCTATCTAGTGACAGTGGCCACACCAGTGAACTCTGGGCTAGACTTAGAGGCCCTGCCTCTACAAATAAAGAGAAAAAAAAACAATCAATGATTGTTGATTGATTGACTGATTGATTGATGATTCCTGATATCACCTTCTGGTCCAACCTCCACCCCACCCTCACACACAAATAGAAGGGGTTAAGGCTGGTACTTTTTTAAGGTACTGTTGGCTACACATGTATGATGAGAAAGAGACTGGCTAACTGGGGAAGGGAGGAAGATAAGGGAACAGTGAGGACAGACTTCCTGGGGGCAGTGACCATCCACTCTGCAAATACACTTTTAGCGAGTATGGCAAGTACCTTAAACATCAAACTGGGGGGTTGTCAATCCCCTTGGCTCTTCCCTACCACTGACCTCTTAATCCTCGACGTCTTACAATGACAACACTACAAATAAAGTTTTGCTAGCGTGTATAAGAATCTTTATAAAAGTAAAGAAAACTCTTCAACATGCACCAGCCCTGGGAAGAAGGTCCAAGGCAACTTCGGGCCAACAGTCAGCTGGCTGAAGGTCTTTTTGCTCTGCCTGGTTAGAAAT
This sequence comes from Rhabdomys pumilio, assembly GCA_030674055.1. NCBI lineage: Eukaryota > Metazoa > Chordata > Mammalia > Rodentia > Muridae > Rhabdomys > Rhabdomys pumilio. The sequence goes on from JANHMN010000025.1 coordinate 11,009,971, forward strand.
CACAAAAAGCAAGAAGCGTTTCAAGCCTGGCTGATGAGGGATGGAGAGGGATTTTCTGGCTGCTTCCGTTCCTCTCAGCATTTGGCTGCCGAGAGAAGCAGAGGAGTGGCAAGTGGCGCCCTCTAGTGTTACAGTGATGTGCACGCCTCAGGTATCTAGACCCTCCATCCTTAGTCCCAGCAACACTCTGGTTCTTGGCCCAGGATCTGAGACCCTTGTCCCTGAGCCTTGACAGTTATCACTGCCTCTGCTATTTCTTTTTGTGTGCGTTATCAGTTCCAGCTGCAATAATAGAAGCAGGTAAGAAAAGAACACTCACAAGAAGCCTATTCGTGGGTCTGATGTTTCACATACAAGTATCAGCAGAAGCGAGCATAATGGGCTTAGCCTGAGTGGCCTGCTCACATGGCCTGAGAAGGGACACTTGGACTGATCACAGACATATTAGGACTAATACAACCTCCTCTTAGCACCAATCACGGTCACTGAAGCTTGTGGTTTGGACCAATCACAAATCCCCTCTGCCAGACCACAAAAGGAAGTATTCTCCTTCTGGCCAACATGGAAATGTTGCAGGGTCATTTAGAGTTCATCAAGGTTGACGATAAAGTCTGGTCATTTTAAGCAGCTCTGCACTTTCAAAACAGAGACAATAGCTGTGATGATCCTCGGAGTTTTCTTAAGGTGACCTTGGAGTGTTTGAGATGGCCGGTATAGGGTCACAGACAGTCCTTTTTGCATAAGACAGCCAAAGTTAGGAAGTGGTTATAGAGTGGAAGACATGTTTTTCAGATGCTGTTACAGGCTAAAATCTAAACATTATTCAGGGACAGAATCATAAATCCTTAATGTAGGAATGATGGTAGAGTACTTTATCTAATTGACAAATATGACGAACTGGATGTTAATTGTATATCGTACTTTGTAATTTACATGATTGTTATGGTTTTGTTCAGTTTATATCTGGGGAAAGAGGTTTTTTGGGTTTTTTTGGAGGGGTTGGGGGTTTGTTTGTTTGGTTGGTTGGTTGGTTTGGTTTGTTATTGTTATTTTGGTTTTTGGGGTTTTTTTTTTTGTTTTGTTTTGTTTTTGTTTTTGTTTTTGTTTTTTGTTGTTTTTTTTTTTTTTGACAGAAAAGGTGAGATGTAGAGGGTAGTGCTGATGCTAAGGTCCTATTCCCCAACTGGTTCTTGGTACATCAATAAAGATGCTAGCAGCCAATGAGCTGGGCAGAATAAGCAGGATTTCCAGGGCCCCTGCAGGCAACCTAGCAGACACAGGGGAGGACATTTTCACCATGCTTCGGAGGGAGAAAATGTGACCAGTCACATGAGATTGTGGGCAGAGAGGCCATAGGCCGCTTCTCCAGGTGGGAAGTCAGGGTGTTGAACTGGGACTAAACATAACTAAGCAACTAAAGCTGAGGGGAGATTTAGGGTGTTGAGCTAAGAGTATCGGGAAGGGTGCTAGCCGTGGTAGATTAGAAGCACCCAGCAATTGAGTCAAGAAGGCAGGTTGAAATTGAGCAATGTGTGTGTCTGTGCTTTTTATCCATGGATTCAGTACTCTCTGGGTGGGGGCTAGTAGCACAGCCTGTTCCTGGAGCTTAAAGTGGGGTAGCAAAAACTACACACAACAAAGATATGACAAGGCTAAATGAGGTCACATGTTACAACCGGTGTCCTCAGGAAGTAGATTAGAGTGCAGACAACAGACAAGAGGGTGACCATCAGTGGCCAAGTGGGAGGTCTCAGGAGAAATTCAACTTGCAATGTCTTGAACTTTCTTGCTGTAGAACTGTCGAGAACAGATTTATACCATCCATCCATTCAATCAGTAACTGCCATTTTGTTTTGATGGTCCTAGGATGCTCATGTACATTATAATTTTATTAGACAAGCAAGGAGAAGATTCCTTTTTACAATCAACTTCAACATCCTAAGACTGAGTTCAACTAGACTAAGAAACATGGCACTTAGTTTTGTTTTCAGTTCAGTTCTGTTGCTGGGATAAGATATCCTGGCAAAAGCAACTTAGGGGCCAGGCATGGTAGTGGACGACTTTAATTCCAGCACTTGGGAAGCAGAGGCAGGTGGATTTCTGGGTTTGAGGCCAACTTTGTCTACACCTTGAGTTCCAGGATAGCCAGGGCCACAAAGAGAAGCCCTGTCTTGAAAAATAAACAATCAAACAAGAAAGCCAGTGGTCAGGAACAGGGAGAAGGAATGCATACATGCTCGCTCGCTTGCTCGCTTGCTCGCTTGCTCGCTTGCTACTGCTCACCTCAGTGTCTCCACTTTTCCATGGCCCCTGCCTAGGGAATGGTGCTGTTCACTTCTATAAACTAACATAATCCACCCCCAAAACAAGCCCAGAGAAAACAACACAATCTGGACAATCTCTCACTGAGACTCTCTTCACAGGTGACTCTAGGTTGTGTCAAGGTGATAGTTTTCATGGATCTTAAGACAAAGGAAATTGTTAGGAAACTGAGAGGTGAGATGGCATGTGACAATTAACTTCTGAGTCAAATTGACTAAACCATGGCGATCAACTGTTTGATCAAATGCCAAGCCAGCCTGTCACCTCACATAATAGAATGCCAGAGATACCATCTTAGTTTTGCCAAACAAAAGGGAGATTTATGTTGCCAGGCAATTGAAAGGGCTGTAAGTGCCAGACTGTCAAAAAGCAGCAAAGGAGAGAAGAGAGCAACGGAAGGCACTGAGCACCGTTAAATGGGAATTTCTCAAGCTAGGAAAGCAGGAGAAAAAAAGCACATGATAGACATGAGACTTATAGTGTTCAGAATTTAAAAGACTGTAGTTTCCAGTAGGAAACTGGATGAAGTATGAAGTGGTAGGATGGCACGAATCATAATCTTTATTTTCTATTTATGAGCAAGTATATATATATATGAACGCAGGTGGCTGTATAGGCCAAAAGACAGTATTGGAACCCCTGGAATTACAGTTACGGGCAGTTGTAAGCTGTACACAGATGTGGGTACTGAGAAGCAAGCTTGGGTCCTCTGCAAGAGCAGCAAGTGCTCTTAACTACTAAGCCATCTTTCAAGCCCCTAATATATTGGGGTTTTCTTTGTTTTGTTTTGTGTTTTGTTTTGTTTTTAAAGATGGTGATCTCACTATGCAGTTTTAACTGGCCTGGAACACACTACTCAGACTAAGCTGGTCTCAAACTCTTGATGACCCTGCTTCTGCTTCTAAGTGCTGAGACTACAGGCACCATACCTGTCTGTTCTTTATTATTTTTAAAGCCATTTGTATATGTTTGAAACTGGTCTAAGAGAGAAAGCACAAGCTATGTGTGCTCTGGCACTCAGCTTAATGCTGTCCACTACAGTGCCACGTTTCTGGTAAAAGGCACCCCTCACTCTGACCTCTACTCTGTCACACAAGTCCAAGCACGCATGCACACACGCGCACACACGTTTTCTCTCCCTCTCCCCCTTAGGTACTCCTACAACATTAGAGTCTCATTATCATACCTCTAACTTCCTAAACCTATTTATGAGTTTCTTCCATTGCTCTTAATTATTTAAAGACAAAGACAGTGTTTTCTTCATCTGTAGTTACCCCCCCCAAAAAAACCTTTAATAACTATTAAATGAAAATATAGTAAGTTTTTTAGAGCAAAGACTTTGAAAACTTCCAGTTCAAGGTTGATCCCCAGGCCTTCTACTTACCATCAAGAGTCCCTATGTGACCTCAGGGATCTTACCTAATTGTCCTAACTCAGGCACATCACCTATTTTCAATGAAATGACAGGCTATCACATTCCCAGAGCAGTACCATGCACATGCTGAAATACTCAGCAGCTGGGCTGGTCAACAGGGATTGCTGAGAGCCTGTACTGCCTCTAAGGCAGGAGTCAGCCCACTTTATCCCAGGATGTGGTTTGTGCTCATGAGCAAACACCAGCACATGACAGATTCCTTAATGGCCGATGCCATGTTTCATTTACGACATTTGACATCTTATTATAGCAAAGACAAGGTTTTCTGTATTGTGTTAAATTTCATATGAAAAAGAATAAAAATAAATAATAGTAATAACATAGAATTCTACTTCCAGCCTTGATAGTATACCAGCTTTTAGGCTCCTGCTAGCCTTTAAAAGCAAAACAAAATATGGAAGCTGGGGCTGAAGAGATGACTCAGAAGTGCTGGATGCTCTTCCAAAGAGCACAGGTTTCATAGCCAACACCCATGTACCATCTGGAACACCAGTCCCCAAGGATTAGACGCCCTCTTCTGGTCTCCTCAGGCACTGCATGCACATGGTACACAGACATACATGCAGACAAAACACCGGTACACATAAAATATAAATAATAAAAAAGGGAATATTGTAAAAGAAAAATATGTAAGCCAAGAAAAACCATAAATTCTGAATAAAACTGCTCAAGAATCTCCTAGGGAGCACGGGTAACGACATCATGAAGGATAAAGGTCATGCTATGAAACAAAAAGTCTTTCATTTTTAATTCATTTGCAGATTGTAGACCTGTGGTCAGAGTGGGGGCCAGAGCACTTTGGACAGTGTGAAAGGATACGTGAAGACAAAACAGGACATTGAGGGGGAGGACTCAAACACTCACCCTGGTTACCTACTTATACAGTTTCTGGATTCTGAAGTTGCACAGGCTGGAAAGCTAGCACGTTAAGCAGAAAATCTCTGGTTCGGATTCAAGTTTTCAAATTCTTGAAAAGAAGAATTAGGGAGCAGTCTAGGCACAAAATACCGAGGACCAGACCCAAGAAATGGCCGATGGGGACAGAGCAGAGAGTACAGTAAGCTTTCAATGGGAAACCTGGACAGAGCAGAGAGCATAGTAGTCTCCAATGGGAAAGTGCAGGAAGTCACCACCACCCAGGGCCTTTGAAATTTGTCACACACAGCATTCAGAATTCAATAAAATGCCAACAGTAAACCAAAAACAAGAACACAATGGGGTTTAACAAAGAGAGAGAGAGCACTCGAGCCACGGAAAACAAAAACCGTGGAGTGATCAGACAAGAACATTCAAGGAACTGTTTTCATCAATCCAAGAAAAACACGGGGGAAATAAAAGAATAATTACTCAGAAAACTAGACCTATTAAAAAGAAATGAAGGGGCTGGAGCGATGATGCAGTGGTTGAGGGGACCGGAAGTTCAATTCCCAGCACCCACTTCAGGTGGCTCACAGCTGCCTGTAACTCTGGATCTGATGCTCTCTTCTGGGCACAAATACACATACACAAAAATAAATCTTTAAAGAAAGGAATAAGCCGAGGTGATCTTGGTAGTGGAAGTGCTTGCTTAGCATGTGTGAGGAGGCTCTGGGTTCAGTCCCCAGCACTGGAGTGGGGGCTGGGGGAGAGGTAAAGAGGTACCTGGAGGGGAGAGTGGGAAGGGAAGGAAGGGAGGAAAAAAGAGAGAAATGAACTATGAGACAAATGAAATATGTAATCTGAGCATCTGTGGGTGAAGGGCTGAGAGACACCAGAGAGAGGGTAGGACATATGTGATAAATAAAGCAAACGTTTTTATCAGCCAGATTTACTGGCATCTCAGGAAGGAAGGGGAAGAGAGAAATCGGGACAAAAATAATACTTACAGAAAATGTGGTTCATTTACACAATGGAATACTACTCAGCTATTAAGAACAAGGATATCCTGAGTTTTGTAGGCAAATGGATGGAACTAGAAAATATCGTCCTGAGTGAGGTAACTTAGACCCCAAAGGACATGCATGGTATATACTCACTGATAAGTGGATATTACCTCCCCCCCCCCCAAAAAAGTACAGAATACCCAAGATACAGTCCACAGAATTAAAAAAGGTTAGCAAGTCAAAAGGCCCAAGTGAGGATGCCTCAATCCCACTTGGGAGGGAGAAGAAAGCAATCACAGGATGGGGGAGAGAGGGTGGGATCTGGGTGGGGAGAGGGACAGAGAGGGGAAGAGGGGAATATAATCAGGTATTGGGTGGGGGAAAAGGACTGAGGGGCAGTAGAAAGAATGGAAACAGGCAACCTCGGGAGGTAGCAGGTGGGGGGACCCTCCAAAATGTACCAGAGACCTGGAGGTGAGACTCTCAGGACTCAAAGGGAGAGACCTTAGATGAAATGCCCTACAGTGGAGAGAGGGAACTTGTAGAGCCCATCTCCAGCAGAAAGACAGGGCATCAAGTGAGAGATGGGATTGCCATCCCATAGTCAAAAACTCTGACCCAGAATTGTTTCTGTCTGAAAGAACTGCAGGGACAAAAATGAGGAAGAGCCTGGGGAAAAGGAGGTCCAGCGACAGGCCCAAATTGGGATCCATCTCAAGAGGAGGCCCCAAGGCCTGACACTATTACTGAGGCTATGGAGTGCTCACAAAAAAGGGACCTATCAAGACTGCCCTCCGAGAAAGACCCAACAAGCAGCTGAAAGAGTCAGATGCAGATATTTACACCCAACCAACGGACCCCCATGGTTGAATTAGGGGAAAGCTGTTAGAAGCGGAGGAGGAGGGCGACCCTGTAGGAGGACCAGCAGTCTCAATTAACCTGGACCTCCAATATTTCTCAGACACTAGATCACCAACCAGGCAGCATACACCAGCTGATATGAGACCCCCCTCCTCCAACACATATTCAGCAGAGGACTGCCGGGTCCAGGTTCAGTCAGAGAAGATACACCTAACCCTCAAGAAACTGGAGGCCCCAGGGAGTGGAGAGGTCCAGGGCTATGGGGACATCCTTGTGGAGATGGGGAAGGAGGGGGGAGGTATGGGATGTGAAACAGTCAGAGGATGGACTGAGAGGGGGGATTAAAATCTGGAATGTTAAAAAAATTAAATGAAATTTTCTAAAAAGGAAAAAAAATACATAATGTCTGGGAAATTTCTAGAACTCATAAAAAACAAACAAACAAAAAACAAAACAAAACAAAACAAAAACAAACAAACAAAACAAAAAACAAACAAACAAAAAACCACCTTGATTGGCAAATTCAGGATGCTCTGAAAATTCCCAGAGGGAAAACAGAGAAAGAAATCCTATTCTACACCACAACAAAACCACGAAAAATTAAAATGAAAAACTGTTCAAAGCTACTGACAAGGAGGGAAGGGGTTGCCTTCAGAAGAGCAACAAGAAGACAAGATAGCCTTCATCTTATTAGAACTAAAACTGAAAGGTTAGACCACAACATAGACATTTGGAAAAGATAATGGACAAAGTTAAAATGTCTATGAATCAGACTTGAAGGAGACACCTAGTGACCAGTAGACACAGAAGGGAGTTCAGCATTACCAGTAAGCACCAACAGGTACCATCTTATAAGGGATACTATATAAAGGGATGCCATAAATAAAGTACTATACATTTTTGGACAAAATGATCTATTTATTTATTTCAAAAGTGAAGAAAGATCAAAGCTGGGGTGCTATCGGATTGTCTGATGAGTGTGTGTTTCCTGGTTAAGGTATCCTCTTGCTATCTTTTTATGTGGCTAGAAGATAGAAAATTCCCTGGGATATCACTCATGAAACAAAATGTACTGGCAGGGGCTGGAGAGATGGCTCGTCGGTTAAGAGTACTGGTTGCTTTTCCAGAGGACCTGGGTTCAGTTTATAGCACCCACTCAGCAGCTTGCAACTGTCTCTAACCTCTGTTCCAGGGGATCTGACACAGACACATGCAGGCAAAACAACAATGTACATTTAAAGATAAAAAATAAATAAAAAATATATGTTTTTAAAATGTACCAGCTAGCTTTATGTGAACTTGATACAAGCTATGGCCATCTGTGATAAGGGAACCTCAAATGAGAAGAAGCTCCATAAGATGAAGCTGGAGGCAGGCCTGTAGGGCATCCTCTTAGTGATTGATGGAAGAGGGCCTAGCCCATTGTGGGTGGGGCCATCCCTGGGCAGCTGGCCCTGGGTTCTATAAGAAAGCAGATGAGCAGGCCATGTGGAGTAAAAAGTAAACAGTTCCCCTCCATGGCCTCTGCATCAGCCCCTGCCTCCATGTTTCTGCTCTGACTTGCTTCAGTGACAAACAGTAATGTGGAAGTGACAAATAAACCTTTTCCTCCCCGACTTACTTTGGTCACGGTGTTCCATCACAGCAACAGAACCCTGACGAGGGCAACATACATCTCCCCAAGAGGACTCTAGTCCCATGACCTCATTAACTCCAAAGATCCCTCCTTCTAATACCAGTGGGGGGTCTGGATTTCAACATATGAATTGGGGGAGGGCACAAATAATTTGGTCCATAGCACACACCCGGCTAGTTAAAACCTAAGCATAGGACCACACCAGATGCTGGAGGAAGGTAGGGTAAGAACTTTCATTTACTCCTGGTGAGTGTGAGTATAACACACTGCAATACATCATAAGGTAAACACTGAAGACTGACCAACTGGAAGTCCACATTTCCATTCTTAGGTAAATATCCTGAAGAAATGTATTTGTGTAAACCAGAAGTCATGTCTAAAAATGCTTACCACATCCTTTGTCATGATGTTCAAAGACTGAACTCTCAAATGCCCATCAGTACTGTTGACTGTATTGTGATAAAGACCCACTGTGATGATGAATCTTGAGTGTCAACATCATAGAATCCAGAGTCAGCTAAGAGATACACCTCTGGGAAGCTCTGTGGGGGCACTTCCAGGAGGGATTAATGGAAGGAGGAGGACCCTCTCCCACAGTACACAACGCTTTCCTGTGGCAGCCCAGATGCAAAACAGTCCAAAACAGCAGCTGTCTAGCTCTTCCTTGCCTGCCTTTGTGTCTTGCTGGTGAGTGCATCTACCCAGTTGCTGCTTTTCTACACTACTTCTTCCACCCCCCAAGGTGGACCGAGGACCAGTCACTCTGCAGAAGTCCTCAGACCTTCAGCACCAGATTGGGACAACTGAGTCCTCAAACCTCACAGACTGAACTGATGTTGGTTCTCAGCCTCTCCAGAGTGTAGCTGGCCACTGCTGAACTACCCACCCGGCATCCTGTAAGGCAACCTAATGAATCCCCTTTGTAACTATGGGGCTGTGAGAGGCATCTGGGGTACCTGGTGGAGCAGGTTTTGAACCTCAGAGACCCTCAGGGATGGTAGGAGTTTGGCCTTGCTCCTGGACCCCTGGCTACACATAGCTACAGCTCCCCACAGAGAGGTCTGTAGCCATCAGTTACGTAGGACAACACTCCTACTAGCCCCTCCACAGGTAGAGTGTGACTATAGGCCACAGAGCCTCAAGATAGATCTCCATATTAATGAGATACCCAAAGGCTAGAGAGTGTAGCCAATTAAACATTCCTTCCCAGACCCTCCTCCTTGCAAAAGGTACTTAACATCAGGCCTGCCCTGAGAATACTGGGATATAGCTTCCATTTTCTTCCATGACAATAAATATCTTAAGACCATAGCCTATGACCATGGACTACCTCTCCTCTTTGGGGCCTGCTGCGGGGAGCCATGGAGAAGGCCTTCAACTACTGAGACGTCATCTAATTTCCTGCCTATGACCTCTCTATGTACCAGCTACAGAGACACAGCCAATTGAGTTGCTGTGACCAAGAGTCTCATCCCTGCAGGATAGATCCAAAGCTTCTCCCCCTTTCGGCTTCCACTGCAGGTTGGCTTCCACTGCAGGTTGATCCAGCCCATATGCCCCCCTGTCTCAGCCCTTCTGTGGTCTCTCAGTGGCACCTGAGAGCCCAAGGGCCTGAGAACCAGATGGTTTCTGGCCATCTCTTGGCCCAGGGACCCCCAACTCAAGAGCTCTGGCCCCTGTGAAGTCTCAGACTGTGTTCTTCTACCCCTGAGGCAGAGACCTGCGGCTTCTCACAGCCCGACATCCACCCAGCACCAGCGTGGTGTGAACACAGTCAACTTCCCGAGCCTCTGCCCCTTGGGGGCAGCAGACATGAGACCCACAGTTCAACCCACAGGACCCAAGCCCACGCACACTACAGCCCCACATGTAACATGTATTCATCCTTCCAGTTCTGTTTCACTGGAGGGCCCCTCATAAACTGTTAAAAACAAACTCCATGATCATACAGACCTTTAACGCAATACCAAATGAAAGAAGACAGACAGACACATGTACAGAGTGATTCAGTTAGTTAGAAACTCGTTCAGTGACGATGAGGTAACTATTCAGTGACCTGGTCACAGGAGGGAAACTTCAGTTGTGACCACAAACCACCAGCCCACGGTTAGCACTGACCTTTGGGGACAGGGAAAGAGATGTAGTCTGGAGGTCCTCCCACACGGCTTCCGAGTGCTAACAGGAAAGTTGCAGCCAGTAGAAGGTGACACATGCTTTCACATTCTTCACATGTGTCAACGAGGACATCAGTGTACATATCCCAAATCAAACACTAACAGCTTTACAGCTGTGAACACATATTCTTTCTGTGTTCTTAGGGTGAGTGGGTGAGATTACTTACCACCTCCAATTTCCATACTGCACCCTGGAGGGCACACCAGTGTTAAAAACCAGTTCTAGAACCCAGGACTAGTGTTCTGCTCTGCAGAACATCTGTATGGCAGAGATACATACAAAATAGGGAAAACTGGATTAAAAAAAAAAGAGCTCTTGGATTGCGTGCTACACGCTCATGCATGTGCGTGTTTGTATGTATACAGGCATGTGGAGATTCACCATCCTCTTTAGACATTTTCCTCTATGAGCCTACATCTTATTTTTTGAAACAAGGTCTCTCACTGAGCCTAGAGCTCACCAATTTGGCTAGGCTACTTGACCAGCAAGTCCCAGGGATGCTTGTGTCTGCTGTCCCTAGCACTGAGATATAGGGATGCACTGTCAGGCCCAAATTTTTATGTACTTGCTGGATATGAGAATTCAGGTCCATGTTCATGTGGCAGGCATTTTAAGCCAAGCCAGCCCCAGTTCCCAGAAACAATACAAAAAAAAAAAATACAAATAATACCAAACAGGAATAACAACAAAACCAAAGCACTCCAAAATAAGGCTTTTTCAGGCTTCTGGCAGGAACACTTTATTTTTTGGTTAAAGCCACAACAGATAGAAATGTCATAAAAACAAACATGTAAACAGCATGAGAACTTTGGTTTCACTGAAACATCTTCCACCTGAAATATCTGAGGTACGAAGGCACCGTGCTGGGTGCTACAGTCTGGCTCTGCTGCAGCCATACCAAGACTACCCCTGGAGCCAGGGCAGGCATAGGCTGGCCAGAATCTAGGGCCCACGTCACCCAGGACTCGGCTCAGGACACACTCTCTCCATTCAGACAAACACTGGCTCCTCCAATGACCTGCCTGACAGGAGCTGGGACATACAAAGGAAGCTGTCACGCTGAACTTGAAGATGATTAGGACTGTGGGCCAGGGAGGGGCGGAGTGGAAAAGGATGTCAATCAACTTCCGTCGTCCCACAAGGCCTCAAGAACTCCTGTCCTCGCTCGTGGAACCACTTATTGGAGACTGTGAACAGAAAGCAAGTACGTGATGATACCACCTACCAGTTCAGCAGCCAAAATGAATGCCTCCTCCATGAAGACCACTGCCCTGTGCTCTGTGGGTAACACTCCAGTGCTATAGGACCTCAGGCCTCAGGCTGCTCTTGTATTTTCAAGAGCACACAGATAATGGTACAAAAGCCGACCAGTGATTCAGTGGGTGTATGTAAGTTGCCATAGGAACAAAGTCAAAGGGCATCTCATGATGTTAGGGAAGAGCGGTACTGAAACAGAACAGAAGTTATCCCGGAAAGAATGCGGGCATACCATATGGCTGCCACTCCAAGTGTGGTAGACACAGAAAGTGGGCTGGGAAAGTCCTCAAAGGCGGGAGCCGCTCTGGTAAGTGTGAAGGACCTCAAGAAGTTGGGACAGGGACAAGCAGAAACTGAGAGGTGAGTGATGCGAACCTGTCAGCACTGGGCAGCGTTTGGCCATGAGCCTCAGGCCCTGTGAGCCACAAGACAGAATCGTAGTGCTGTGGGCACCCCAGCTGAAACACTGTCCCTGTCATGTCACAGCCATGGACCATGACTGTTCCTCAAATGTGGGCTCTCTCATAAGGAATACAAAAGTAACACAGGGCAGATGACATGGCTCCTGTTATGAGCCTCAGTCTGAACTTAAACCCCAGAGTCCACATCATGGAAAGAGGGAAACAATCTTTCAAACTGTCCTCTGCCCCTCACACATGTGCCATGACACTTGAACACATGTACACACACACAAACACACACACAAACACACAAACACACACACACACACAATTTTTTTAAGCAATACACTACTAAAATCAGAGATTTCAAAATACAATTTAATACCTGTACTTAACTAAACAGTCTAGAAGACTTATGATTAACAGCATATATAGTGAAATGATAAACTTTAGTTCAAATTAACACGCAGTGCTTACGTGTGGCCTATCTATGCTACGCTCTCGACATCTAGTAGATTAGACCTACACTGTACTTTCTCCTCCCCGAACCAGCAACCACCACATTTTCATTTTTGTGAAATTGCCAGTCACTCTTTATCCCCCAAACTCCAAGCATTGTAATCGCATGTGGTCCCTTCCTGTCATGTTCTAGGCCATGCCTTTTCTAGTTCTCCACGGTTCCTTCAAGAATGAGGCTAAAGTTCATCTTCTCTGGTCTGGTCCCAGCCTCCAGTCTCACCTCTTGACTCCAGTCTCACCTCAGACCTCTCCTTCTTCAAGTGACAAGGACAGCCAGTCTCCCACCCTGTTACCTAAGATGTTGGTTGTAGCCACAAGCATCTTGCTTGCCTTGGATAGACACCTCCTCTCGTCTGTGCTCCCAGCTCTCTCTATGCTCCACTAAAACCCTTGCCAAAGGCCACACTGGACCTATGGTGTTCATGCAGCCCAGGCTTCCTCAGCTCTCTGAACATCTGAGTGTCAGCAGCCAGCCATGGTACCTCTGGCTGTGTGGTACTTGCAGCAGAGAAACCCTTTAGTGATATACAGAACTGAAAGTAGCTAGCAGTTGTCTCTGCTTCTGCACCTAAGGCCAATCATCAAATACCGGGCTGAGGCACTATCCACACTACCCCTCAAGCCACTCACTCACCCCACTTGCAGCCCACAAGCACAGGGCAGGCCGCATGTCTCGTTCGATAATCGCCTTCCCCACTCCGAAGAAGGTTGTACCAGAATACAGCCGTGCCCTGGGGAAGAGATCATCTGTCAGAGCACATCCTAAAGATCAACCGCAAGGACCTACTCCAAGAATCTAGAACTCTCCACCCCTTGGCAGAAATGTCCCTCCTTTCCTGTGTTTGGGAGATGGGGCTCTAGGACTCTGGAAACCAAGTTCCTAAAAGTACCTATCCTTCAAATGGAAGGAAGTTTAGAAACCCACTTGCCCTGAGGGGTCTTCCTTCCCCATCCTTTCTCCCTGGGTAGAAGTTGGGACAGTTCAGGGTGCAGGTAGGAAGGAAATAAGGTACATCACATTGACAGTCAATGGTACTGAGGAACAGGGACAAGGTTGGATGCCTGCGTCAATATGTGACCCTGAAGAGTCACACTTACCTTCTTGGGCCAAATAGCAGCTCCCAAGTCGGGGAAGACGGTGGCACCACCAGCTTCGACATCACTCATCTGGGAACATAAGGCAAAGAGCTTGGCCCCTCTAGCCAAGAATGGCAGTGCAACCCTGAGGAGCACTGCCTAGGAGCACTGCCTGAGGAGCACTGCCTGGAGGCTCTGCTCTATGGCTACCTTCAGAAATCAGAAAGATTTCCCACACACCACTGAATTTGTGGGGGTTCATCAGGACAGCCTCTATGGCTGGATGTCCAAGAGCTAAAGCCCCAGAAGTCCCACATCCAGGCTGTCCTTGAATGGGAACAATCCAAGACTATTTAGAAAATGACTAACTTCAGCTAGAGAGATGGCTCAGCGGTTAAGATCGCTTGCTGCTATTACACACAACCCAGTGTAAGAGCACTCACAGAGACTCACAACCATCTGTAACTCCAACACCAAGGGATCCAATGTCATCTTCTGGCCTGAGGGCACTAAGCATGCATGTGGTACATGCAATATATATACACACATATATGCAGGCAAACAGACAATATAAATACATCTCAAAAGAAAGAAAGGATTAGCGAGCAGTGGTGGCGCACGCCTTTAGTCCCAGCACTTGGGAAGCAGAGGCAGGCGGATTTCTGAGTTTGAGGCCAGCCTGGTCTACAGAGTGAGTTCCAGGACAACCAGGGCTGTACAGAGAAACCCTGTCTCAAAAAATCAAAACAAAAAACAAGAGAAAAGAGAAAGGAACAAAGGAAGGAAGGAAGATAGAGAATGAGAGAGAAAGAGAGAGAGAGAGAGAGAGAGAGAGAGAGATGTCTACTTTGATCCCCTCTTGAACCCTCCTCACCCAGCACCCGGGCCTTACCTAAGCCACTGGGCTCAGCACACTGCTGTGGACAGGAGCTCCCCATGGCTTCCAACCTCAAGAGCACCCCTTTCCCTGTGTGGCCATTTTCTGGCTCTAGCTGCTCTAATTAGACCTTCACTTTCCCAGAATGCCACTCTGCCTCTCCTGTGGTAAGACTAAAACTAAATCACGCTTTTACTTGAAGTGGTTTTTTGTTTTGTTTTTTTGTTTGGTTTGGTTTGGTTGGTTATGCTATTAAAAAATGGCCTATAAGGTAATAAAAATTAGAGCCAAGAAACAAAGAGAGGGAAAAAAACCCAGAGCTAAGAAATTTCCCAGTATGACACACACCAGTCTGACTGAAGAGTCAGGCACTCAGTGGGTTCATAAGAAAGAGGAAAACACCCAGTGGCTTCCCCAGCGCTGGGTTCCAATCCAGAGTCTTCAAGTCTGTCTCATTTGCCTCTCTCTCCAGACACACTAACCTTGTCCGTTTTCCAACATCTCAGACACTTTCTCTTCCAGGCCCCCATACTCTCCTCTTTGCCAAAAAAAAAAAAAAAAATTCCACAAATTTCCATTCAACTTTCAAGTCATAATTGACATGTCATTTCCTAAATGAGGCCTTTAGCAAACCCCATGACTGGGCAAATTCTTCAGTGTTTGTCTCCATGGTAACCAAGCAACAATCTCGCCCATGCTTCTAGTGAGTCTTCCACGTTAGATCTCAGATGTAACAGTGGAGACCACATAGGACCTTTTCAGCAGTGTGTGCGCAGAACAGACCTCCAGCACATAATTAAAATTTAAAGAGGAATGAATAAGCTTTCTTTCTAAGTCCCTTGACTATGTTTCCTTGGAGTGGGCTATTCCAGTGGGGAAAGAGAAACTGATAGCCTATAGATGGGCCAGGCAGCAGGAGGGAAGCTGGCCAACCACACTTTGAGGAAACAGAGGCAGTTATCTTTTAAAAGCCCCTCCCCACTTCCTGTGCATTCTGCCACCAGGATAGAGCCCACCATGGCTCTCATCCCCAAAGCTCAGAGTAGCACTGTGTCCCTCAAAAGGAAGCAGAAACAGTCATGACACAGGCATCTGTTAAGGAGAGTGGGCTAAGAGAATCAGCCAGTGAAAAGCACAGACAATTCCAGGCATCTACTTTGATGAGGTTTATGTGGTCTCAGAAAGCAGGATGGTGGTAGAGAAGGGACTCTGGAAATACTCTTTAATAGAAACAGAGCTTCCATTTTATGAGGTGAGAAGAGTCAGGGTAACAGATGGTAAATGGTCCACATTAGGGATGGATTTAATAAATATCACCAGAAAATTGTTACGATGGTAATTCTTATGTTATGTATATTTTACCACAGCTAAAAAAATAAAAGACGTTGAGGGCGGGGAGCCAGGGAGTAGCAGAAAGGAAAGCACACCAGAGGGAACAAAAGCCAACCATCTCTACTCTAGGCAAGAAGGGCACCGAGGATCCACTATGCAGCGGCTGATGCTATGAGGCCTGATGGGGGTGGGATTCGGGAGCCATGTGGCCCCAGGGTCTCCACAGGGTCCATCAGGTACATGCACCATACTCACGTAGTTTAGAAACGTGGCCACACGGTTCCCAGTCCCTAAACGCTTGAAAGCATCTTGCTCATCGCTCTATAAAATTAAGTGAGAGTGAACAAAAGCACCCGGCCCAGTACTTACATAGTTAAGAAACGTCGCTAACCTATTGCCCTCCGTTTTGAGGCCGCTGTCAAAGGGTCGCTGCAACAGACAACAACTTTTATCCAAGTTTGCAACTAACTTACTCACCACCCAAAGGACTGGGACCAAAAGGATCATGGGAAGGTAATAAGTAAGCCTTCCCTTGAAAAGCCAGGAATGGGACAGGGTGTAAAGGGAACCCCGGCCAGGACACGACAATGGGGATGGAGAAGAGGTAAGAAAAATTTTCACTGGGACCTAGAGAGATCCTTGGCTTTATTATCAAGCCAAACACCAACAGGACACAGCTGGGCTCCACTGGACTTTGCAAGTGCATTAACAGTGGTACAGAATATTTCCCTTTCACCTGGTAGGGAGGGATGCTGTGGGAGCCGAAATGTTTCTAGAAGCTCCAACCTTCTCAAATCAGCCAGAGAAGAGCCCCACAAAGACTATCAGAGACTTACCCTTGAGAAGTCAAAGTGTGGTTCGTACTGTCCCCCCATTCCATAGTTTGCGACCTGGAGAGGGATTCCAGTATTGAATTTGTCATTAGTTTGAACATCCCCACGGCAGCCCAACTCCCCATGGGTACCATCTTTCTAGGCTGAGAACAACCCCTAACCTGTGGGTGTGTGTGTGTGTGTGTTGTGTGTGTGTGTATGTGTGTGTATGTACTATATGTATGTGGTATATGAATATGGTGGTGTGTGCATGTCTGTGTGCATGCAGGGACCAGAGAAGGATGTCGTGTGTCCATCTGTCCTGCTCCACCTTATTCCCTTGAGACCATGAACCTGAAGATAAGCTGTCATCCAGCAAGCCTCCTGTCCATGTTCTCCGTGGCAGCTGGGGTGACAGTAAAATGCTTAGCCATGCTCAGCTTTTTGTTTGGATGCTGGGAATGTGACCTCAAGGCTCATACGGGAGGATATTTCTTCCCCTGTTGGTGGTACTGTTTGGGGTGGCTGGAATCTGGGACCTGGCTAGCAGAAGTGGACCACAGGTCCACAGTTATAGGTCTACAGTTACAGGTCCACAGTTATAGGTACTGTTGGTTCTAGCCAGGCCTCTGGTTTCTGACTCAGCAAGATGTGAACAAGCTATGTTACAAGCTCCTGCTGCCAAGCCTCCCCATGGTGGACTGAAACTGTGAGCTGAAGCAGACCTCCCCTCCATCAGTTGGCTTCTTTCAGGTCCTTTAATTAGGAAAATAACTAATGGAGAAAGTGAGCCTTCTCTCTCAGCCTGAGCACCTTGGGAAAATGCCTGGCCCAACAGAACCCCTCCCAAGTCCTCTGGCCACAGGGATCAGCCCACCTGCAATAGTTCTGCAGTCTTCACCGTTAGCCCTGTGATATGCTGCATCCGGCGGTTGACTCGGGCCACAACAGGGTCATCGTCCTCCTCTAACCACGAGCTGAGCAAAAGAAAAGAGCAAAGATGAAAAGCATGGCAGGCTTAGATGGTGTCCTCTGAGCCCAGTCAAGGCCAGCACTCATGGGCAACACAGGGTAGATGCTATGGAGAGGGAGGCCGTGCAGCAGGCTGGATAAGCTGGCATCGGCATGCTCTCGCATCCTATGGGAAGCTCCAGAGTCAGGCTTGAACAGCTTCCCCACCCCAAGCCACCGCTCACCTCTTGGAAACTCTGTAGCTGGCAACCGTGAGGACGCCTGTCTTGGGATCACGTACGGTGGCTCGTGCAAGCTGAAAGGGAGAAGGGGAGGACAGAGTTATTCTTCTTGGTGTTGGTGTTTTCCCAGAGAACACTGAGGCCACACAGTAGGACAACAGCTGCAGAGACTGGCTCTAGCTGAGGTCCCACGATGCTGCAATCGAGTCTCCACTTTCCTCTGTGCTCTGAGGCCTGGCCCCGCCCTCCTTGCTCACTACCCAGCCCTTCGCCTAGCAGGTGTCTACGCTGCCAGCACTGTTACGCTTATGAATTCTGCTTGGTTCATGCATTCATCTTCCCTGAACAAGGCCTTCCTTGACAGACCTATACCACAGTCTGGACTTTGATGATTCCTCAACACTCAGACTGGGCCATCTCTGAGCCTTGACCTGAGAGGCTTCTCAGCTTGGTCAAATTTTCCCATCCTTCTGCCAAAAAGCTATCCAAATACTGTCTGTTGTGCCTTCTGCCCTCTGGGCTCCCACTGCTCAGTAGGGAGACAGTTTCTAGTCCCTTGGAGCCCCGCCCCCAGAGTCAACAAAGAAAACAGCAGGAATCTGAAGTATGTAGATACAGAAGCCACCCATTATGGGCAAACAAACACACATACACACACACACACACAGAGACATACACACACACACAGACATACACACACACATACACACAGACACACACAGAGACACACACACACACACACACACACACACACAGAGACACACAGACACACAAACCCTCTACCTTAGCTCCCAATCTCCACATAAAGGCTTAGCAAGGACTACCAGCAGGGATATACTTGTCTACAGCAAGGGTACAGGTACCTTACCTGTGGTGTAGACTGTTCTAATGAGCTCACATGATGTGGGCTTGGTAAGAACAGATAGGTCCAGGCAGAAATATAGATGAGCCAAACAGAATATTGCTGACTCTTGCTTTTAATAACTATTTGATTGGTGCCTTCTGTGGGCCAGGTGCTAAGCTGGGTGACCGAGACATGACATCTGCCATCATATAACTTGGTCAAATGGAGACAGTAGAAAACTGGCCAGGTAATTGTAGCATACTGCTAAAAGCTCATGGGTGAGCTTTAATGTCCTGTGGGAGTGCAGTCAAAGGGTTGTAGCAGGTGGGTACCACAGAGAGCCTGGCTGATCCAAGTCGTTATTCTCTGAGGTCCTCATGTGTGGAAGGAATGTCTGATTCCTGCTGGATTCAGTAATGGCCTGGGACCATGGCCTTGGGGAGCGGAAGCTTTGGATCCTAAGAACCAAACCCTTCCCACCCTAAAGACCTATGGTTGTCATTCCCAAAGTTGTGTGCTCCTCTCTGATGCTCTTGCCCTTGAGATACCCTGTGTTCCCCTTGTGCGACACTGCTGACTTTGTCCTACTGTAGGATAGCTTTTCAGTGTCTCACATATTCCCTAGAAACAGTATATACGACGCTGAACTTCTTAAGAAGCTTTTGTGACATAAGACATATCATACTCAAGACCTCCTGAGCCCACCTGCTCTATCTTCTCATCTCTGATCCCCTGGCCCTTCCTCCTTGGGACCCTGCCCCTCTGCCAGTCCAGATTAGGATACCAGGCACCTGGGGTCCTGTACATTACAGCAGCAGAAAAGTCCCAGGATGAAGGGGCACTGGCCACAGGATGAGGCTCTGTAATGTAGTGAGATAAGAACAGGCTGGAGGGAAGCAGAGACGGGGCCTGCTACCATCTTATGATCAACCTGAAACAGGGAAGGCCTTATGCAAGGGAGAGACAGTCACAATATAAGGACTATTGTGCCACCTTATGGAGACAAAGGAAAGACCAGAATGGGAAAAAGACTAACAGAATGTTGGAACAAGGGTCAGGGCAAGAGATGACAGTGGCCTGGAACAGGAGGTGGCAAAAGGGATGGAGAAGAGAAGCCATAACGGAAGTGTGGTCAGGAAGTATACTGACCCATCTGGTCACTTTGACTCATAACACTCTAATGTGAAGATGGCACCCAGCATATCCAGGGAAGATGGCTTCCCCAAGCTCCTGTCTATGGTCCTTCTCTAAGCCTAGTGGATGGCCATCCCTGCCTAGTGATAACCATTGCTACTAGACTGTGCAAACATTGGAGCCTCAGCATTGGCCTGGTGCCCAAAACAGACTTTGGGCAGCTGTGCCCTGCCCTGGGGACAGACGGGGCTATTTTGAAAGCAGACTGGGGACTCACAGACAGCTGCCAGGCATTCTCCACAAGCCAAGCTAAGCTCACTGGCCCCACTTCAAAGCCAGAATAGCATCTGTCTGTCCTGGCCTCCGGAAAGAAGAGGTCAGCTCATGACGGCCAATGTGTATGCTTGTCACATGGCTCCTGTTCAAAACACAATTATCCCAATGGCAGCCACCTTCCCGATTCATGCTATTCATGTATGCACGTACGCACAGAGAAATACTCAATGTCTGTCTGAGACTAAGGCAGGTAAGGAATCTCTGGAGATGTTGGCTTGACAGTGCCTCTCTCCGCTAGAAACCAGGAAAATAGTTTTCTTCTCTAGAGGACTTTGGAACTGACCTAGGAAATGAGTCTAGGTTACAGTTGTCTATACACATTGACTAGACTGACTCTCAGTGACATCTGTGATACCAGACACAGACCCTGTCTCAAGATGTGCTTGGTCTTCAAATCAAGGCTGTTCTAAGGCTCTGGGGCTACTACAGGGACCCATCTTAGGTCTGTCCATGAGCAGAAGCTCTTGGCCACCTAAGCCACTACAGTTATATTACACACAGAGACCAGAGGAGCCAGCTAACTCCTCCCTCCCCTTCACCTGTGATGGGAGAATGTGGGGGAAATGGCAGCCCACAGTTCTCTTCAGAAGAGATTAAATGGGATCAAATCATCCATGGGCTGGGAATCCAAGACTAATTGTATCAGCCTAACATATATACCAAACCAACAGTCAATGGCTTACATAGCAGAAATACCAGCTGGATTTCCATGACACTCAGAAACAAGACAAGAATGTCCACTGTAAAAATGCTATAGAAGTTCCAGGCAGCTCAATAAAACAGCCAAGGAGAAGGAGTTGTAAGTACTAAGAAGGTAAAGCAATATCTTCCTTGCTTGCAGATGACAACCCTACTGAGATAACCCAAGCAAGTCAGCCCAAAAGGTCATTAAAGGACTAGCTTCTGCCACCTCTGATCCACACACGCCAGCTTTCTCAGTTTTCTCAAGGGAAAATGAAGATGAGTTGGAAGCTGGAGTCTTTGTGACAGACAACAGCTCACAAACATAAAATGCTGGAGGCCGGTCCCGACACACCAAGCTCAATAAACATAAGTTATCACTGTGAGATAACATTTCAAAAGTCAATAATTGGGCATACCAGGCTAAGAGCATGGACCAGCCAAAGGAGTGCTTGCTTATCACATTAGGCCCTGGGTACGACTGCCTGCACTGTAGAAACTGGTATAATGTTATTCTTCTGTAATTCTGTAATTCTAGCCCTTGGAAGGTGGAGGCAGAAGGATCAGAAGCTCAAGATTATCCACCTATCCATGGATCTCTCTCTCTCTCTCTCTTTCTGTGTGTGTGTGTGTGTGTGTGTGTGTGTGTGTGTGTGTGTGTGTGTACATATATATAGAGAGAGTTTGAAGCCAGCCTGGATTATATAAGACCCTACATCAAAGAAAGAAGGGAGGGGGATGGGATAGGGGATTTCCAGAGAGAAAAACCTGGAAAGGGGGGATAACATCTGAAATGTAAATAAAGAAAATATCCAATAAAAGAAAAAAGAAATATGCAGGGGCTAGAGAGATGGCTCAGCGGGTAAGAGCACTGACTGCCCTTCCAGAGTTCCTGAGTTCAGTTTCCAACAACATGATGGCTCATAACCATCTGATTCCCTCTTCTGGTGTCTGAAGACAGCTACAGTGTACTCATTCATATACATTAAATAAATAGATGGAAATAATTTAGCATATAATAGTGAACTAATGTAACAATGTAACCAGTTAAAATACTCCCAAGAAGAAAATTTACAAAAACAAACCAAGGACTACTAAGCTTAGTAAAAAATGTATAAAGTGTGTTTAAACTGAAAGTGTAAACATATGAATAAGTAGAGAAGATGAAGGATATTCAGATTGTATGGATGCACATCTCCTCTAAGTCAGACAGTTCACTGCTCACTGCAGCCCTCCCCCACCACCCCTCACTGCAGCCCTCCCCATCACCTCTCACTGCAGCCCTCCCCATCACCCCTCACTGCAGCCCTCCCCATCACCCTTCACTGCATCCCTCCCCCAACACCCCTCACTGCAGCCCTGATCAGGACTATGCATTTCCTCAAATAGACCCAAACACCAGCCCTTCAACCAGGTGAACTGGCACTTGTCACTGAGATGCCCTGCTCTCAACATGACCTGCTATCATACATAGCTCATGTCTGTCCATCCTAGGTCCCCACTTTTCCTTCCCTACTAGGCCATTAAACTTCAAGGTCAGGCTAGGTCTGCTGCATGTCAACAGACTCATGCTAGCTACTGGTCAGAGTGGGGGGCAGATAAACTTCTCCATAAAGGCAGCAGGAGGGACTGCACCCCACCCCATTCAGTACCCCAGCAGACCCTCAGAGTCACCTACTTTGGGCTTAGCAATCTCCTTGATCCTCTCGATTTCTTCGTCAGACATCACGTCATAGTACCTGACGATGTGTGGGCTATCCCACTCATCTTCCTCTTTGAAGGGGGCGATGAGGAGCTGTGGCACTCCGTTTCCATGATGGTACCTACAGAAAAGCTTCTTCTGCCTCCGGGGTGTCTGGGGAGCACAGAGCATAGGGCCTGAGCAGAGTGAGTCCTTACCATCAGTGCCAGCCTGGCTGTCTGCATACACTGGTCTCACCCTCTATGACCAAGACTGTCGTCAGCTTCACCACAGAAGAAAACCAGAGTAGGAAGTGACCTCATGTAGTTCCTGTTCTCTCAGAAGGTTACCTCACTTCCACAACCCCTGTGGCAGAGGGCACTCCATGGCCCTTCCCATGGAGATTAGACTAGGTCTGAAGCACTATGGATGAGAAGCCTTTCCACGGGGAAACTACTGAGAGCCAGTCAGGGGTACAGGAAAGGGGAGAGCCTCCTTCATACAGAGCTGTGAGGATCAGTAGGACCCTATGGCTCTCAAAAGCCAGGGACACAGACACCAAACCCCTTTGTTTACCAGAGTCTTACATGTCATTTGCACCATGACTACCCTGGAGATTGGAGGCATAGACACACCCATCATTTTCTCCAAACCAATGAGACAAATGATAGGTAAGCACACCAAGATGAGTGGGACGTACAATAATGCCCTGGAGGATGGTAATTCTCCCTGTATCACCCAAGGAGACACTCTCCTGCCCTGTGCATTCGAGAATGCCCACCTACCAGCCTCAGCAGATGTTGAGAAAAATTCAAATAGGCAGTGGTCCCTTCCCAGGTCTCACCAGTTTGATGCCCTCTCCTCGACACAGGCTCTCATACACATCCCTCTCGGGCAGGTAGTCCACGGGCCTCTCATACAAGTTTTCCTGGGCTGCCAGTCCAGAGTCTGTCTGATTTGTCAATGATTTTTCTCTTTCTTCCTCTAACAACCGCTCAAAGTACCGCAGATTCCCTCCAGCTCGCTCATGGCTCGGATCTGGAAGAAGTGAAAGGTGAGGATGAGGAAACCACAGACATCTGTGTGGTCATCTATAGAAACTGTTCTGTGAGCCGCTTCTTTCCCAGCAGCCCATGGGTACACGACGCTCTGCTGGCTGCAGCACCCGACCAGTGCACATCACTAAGGCTGAAGAACCAACAGCTCCTTCACCTTGTCCAATGACAAGGGAGACGTGTCATCAAAGCAGAGCATGTTTAGCTAGTAACTGGGGGGCAGAGGGAGTTCCTTCTCAGGCCTCCTGGAGGCCCCTGCGTTCTGCCTCCTCCCTGTAATTAGCTATAGCTATTTAAAACCATTCTCCCCAGAGCGTAGCCAGGTCTAGCAACCATCTCACATGCTGGCTACACCTAGGAGGCAAGCTAAGAGATTGGTTGAAAGAGAAAGGCTGCAAGGTGGGCCAGATGGCTCAGCAGGTAAAGGTGCTTACTGCCAAGCCTGACAACCTGAGTTCGATCCCCAGGACCCACACACTGTGAGAAGAAAGAACCAAGTCCCTAGAGTTGTACCATATGTACACTATGGCATTTGCACAATGACCCATACACACAGTTAATTAATTAAATATCATGACTCTTTATTTAAAAATAGAAGAGTCACAGCTCTGGTGGACATCACAGTATCTGAAGCAACCACCACAGCAGGATTTCTATGTCACTCTCTAGACAACAAGACTACGTGAGTCCCAGAGATGTGCAGTGACATAAGATGAGACCACACAGGAGAACCAGGATGTCCTGACCCCCTGTCCAAGCCTCTTACTAACTCACTTGATAGGATCTACAGAACACTCTACCCTTGTTGGTCTTGCAGGATGCTCAAATGTGAGCTGACCTCACACTTGGGCCCCAGGAAAGCTATGACAAAGCCAAGTCCTCGCTTGTCAAACTCCAGACAACAACATTCCCATGTGTTAGTAAGAGGCACATCTAGTAAGCTTTAAAGACTCGATGCTTTGGGCCTTGTTCTGTCCCACATCGCAAGACATACAAAGTACAAATGGCATGGTAAGTCCTACTTTAGACCTCAGGTCACTAATAGCTGGAACTGTTGTCAGTGTAGCAAATCCAGAAGTAGGACAGCTTGCTTCTCAAGCTATATTTAACACAGTGAAGGGTCCACCCTGCATAGTGGTACAAGCACTAGGTCCTTATTTTTAAAAGTGCTATGGCGAGCACACCTGTGCACATGCACTTGCACACGCATGCCCATGAACATGCATGCACATGAGCTACACACATGCATACACAAGGATGTCAGAGGCATCCTAATATGAGGACTGTGTAGAAGAAGCTACTCGGTGATTAAAATCATTTAAGACAATCATCACCAGCCAGTTAACAAATAAACTGATTTAGTTCCAAGAGATGATCAAGCAGGAGAGCCAAGTTGCCTGGCTACCCCCAGCCCCTAACCTCCTTACCAAGAGAGAGCAGGCGGCGGGTGAGTTCCACGGCACGGTGCAGGTCACCCAGCTGGAAGACAGCATAGCTCAGGTAGTCCAGCACCAGAGATTTGGTAACAGTGGCCTCCTCCCCAGCATCGAGCTGCTTCAGCACCTGCTCCATCCACAGCACAGTATGGTAATAGTCTCCTTCGTTGTAAGCTGAGCGGCCCATCCCAAAGCAGTCATCCACACTCAGCATGGCCTGGTACTTGGTGCCTGAAGCAGGAAAAACAACAGTCAGATTCTGAAACGATGCTGGCTTATGAAGGGAGAGGTTCACTTTAGAAAAAGCCTGGGCCACTGAAAGAGGGACATGATCCAAGCAGAATACCACTGGGACTTCATGCCATACACCATGAAATGTCATCGATACATAACATAAACTGGTTGGCTCAGTTCAAGTTAGAGTTCATAGTCTAAGGCTCAGACTCCTTCTCTCAAGTAGGAAGGGGCCTTGTGAGAAAGAGTCCAGAAATCCCACCCAGACGCTGCCCTGAGGTCAGAAGTGTAGGTTCTGTGCATCAACACAGGATGCTTGGAAGGCAGATGGCCATGCAAGTCTGAAAGTAGAAAACATGGATGAATTCAGGTGACATGAGAGCTACGGGTGAGGGTGGTGACATGCAGAAAGAGTCTGAAGAAGGAAGGAACAGAGAAGGTTAGAGGCTGGACCTCAGGGAATGCAGATGGAGTGGCATGAGCAGCCGCTAAGAGGAAGAAGATACAGGGAATGGATGCAGGTGACAGACACCAATGGGGACAAAGAACAAAGGCTGCAGTCCAGCAGGGACGTTGGAGCATCAGCTCAGTGGGCCTTGTGTCTAATGGGACACCTGCTGGGGAAGGAGACAGTTCCAATCTGAAAAACAGCAACAGCTCTGCGGAGGCATGGAGCTTAAGAGAGGCTTGGGATGACAAAGACTGTGTTCCTCAGAGAATAACAGATCCCACGAACAAGAAGGGTTAGGACCTCCCTGCAGACCACAGGAACCTCCCTACTAAGTGCTATCAGGTATGGCTCGCATGCTAAAACTGCTGCAGCATCAGTCTCCTTGCCTAAGGTCCACCATGGGTATCTTCCCAGAAGGAAACTCTGCTGCATTGTGTCAACTGACACAGAGACCAGACTCTGTTCATCCCGGTGGCTCAGGATCTGGGGTAGGTTTCTCAGGGAACGTGGGATAGGATGTCAAGAAAGTAAACACAAGATGGAGTCATAGGCAGCCCAAGGATTAGGGGGCTTATGGGGCTCTTTCCTATATTCATAAGTCTCCATGGATCTCCCCTGACTCTTTGGGCCCAGGAACCTACTATGGGCAGGATATGTAACACAGATAAACAAGCTGTGGTCTGGACCTGGATGGAGCCTGGGTGTGCAGAACCTACTGAATACCTACCATTTGTGTGATTCTGGACAATTTACCAAGCCTCAGACTCAGTCCCCTATCTAAACAGATATACTATCTATCTAAATATAGATACCAGCATCAGTCTTAAAGGGCTGGTGCCAAAAACTCAATGGGATGACAAATGACAATGTTGCCTCAGGATGTTAAAGACCAGTAGCCATAATCAACATGTCTTATGAATGCCAAGAATGTGAAGAATGACTTCCAGAACTCAGCATCCTCCCTAGAAGCAAACTCAAGTGTCTGCTCCCTGAACTCTCTGTGGAGTCCTCCACAGCTAAGCTGAGTGTGGAAGGGCTATCTGACAGGGGGCCCCAGAATGGGTAAGGGTACTGAACCAGAGAGAAGAAGATGCTGAGAACAGCAGGCAAGGAAGCCAAGGAAGCAGTGGGACCTCAAAGACCACCTCTATGGAGACTTTGGGGTCACTCCTGAAAGCTGAGGATTGAACTCAAGTGGATAACACAGAAAATTATCCTGAGTAAGCCAGAGATATCAAAAGGATCAGAAGGCATTAAAGAGACAGAATCCACAGATTCTGATTATGGCTTAGGCTGCCAATGGGCAGAGGTGCTTTTTGTACCTAAGATAAAGGCTTAGGGTAAACAGTTTGAAACCAGATGGGAATTTCAATCTGGAACAGCTGAAGTTTGTGCAAACCATAGAACGTCCATGTAGAGATGTCTACAGGCACTGGTCGATCCTGGCTGGAAGCCCAGGAGGCATGCCTTGACAAGGAACACAGATCTGCATATCATCCATGTATGGCAACACATCAAGTGATGAAAACCACGAGCCTCAGCTGGGGAAGAGCTCAGAGTGAGCAGTGGATGAAATTCTGGACAGTAACTCTCCTTTGCCCTCTGGCCCCATTCAGGACAACCAGGGGCCTGTTCACTGTGGAAGGACACTGTCAGGATACAGCTTGCTTCTACCACCAACCATGCCTCAGAGCTACAAGTCAAAAAGCTTCCCAGAATCACCTCCTCATTCTGCCTCATGGTTGGGCTTGGCCAAACACCTAACTAAAACAGGAATAAAGAGAATAGTCCTCCCCATCAGCTCAGGAGAGTCCTCCACATCAAAAGCCTGGCCCTTGACTAACCAGTAACAGGACATCCAAGAAGAAAGGCAGTTCCTATAGCCTGTGAGTCTCTCTGCTAGGTCTCCCCTAGGCTCTCAAGGAATGAGGTGATGTTTAAATCATAATGAAGTCCAATTGGATTCTTGGGTGTATTGGTCTCAAATAACCCCCTAAGGACAGTAAATCTTATAACCACTAGCAGTGGGCAGTAAGCAAGAAAAAGGACCAACTTAAAGGACAAACAAAAGCAGAGAAATGAATTATCAGATGAATCAAAAGAGAAAAGTCAGAGATCAGCACTCAGAATCTAGAACATCAGAAAGTAGCAATCGGTGCCAGATGCTACCGTGAAATTAAAGTTATACCTATAATCTGCCAGCTGGCTTTACTGGCCCAGTGTTCCTGGTGAGTTTGAAGAACACGATCACAGACAGAAGGGATAAAGGCATTGTGGGTACAGAAGTACGTGGGAACCAGGGAAAATAAATCACTACCCAGCAGCCTCAGCAGGAGAGGAGTCATGGGCTCAAGAGAACATTGGATCTAGGGTAGAAATCCAAGAGACGGGCAAAAACAGAGACTTCATAAAAAGTCAGATGATAGAGAGCAGGGAAAGGGGGATAAACAAGAGATGAAGGGTTGGGGGCTATATATGAACTCAAGAAGAGAGCCCAGGGAAGTAAGGATTGGAAGGAAGGGAGCAGATTAAGATGTCAGCAGGACCTAAGCAGCGAGCCTACAGACCAGCCTTGGACAGAAAGCAATGAAAGGGGTGGAAGCATGTCTACCAGCAGATGGATGATCCTCTGGGAGTGGGATGCTCCGAGAGCTTCCTGAGCTACAACCTCAGTTTTCTACTGCACAAGGGGAGAGGTCTTGGCTAATACCTGAATCAAGACATGGGGGTGAGGGAGGTGCTGAAGCATGAGAGATTGGCACCAAAATGGAAACCCAAAAGATCAGCACCAACACCATCAGTAAGTCGCACCTGAGTCTGGCTTGTCCAAACGCTGAGAAGACATAAGCAAATGGAGGTGCGTTACCTGGAAGTTCCCCTCTGGAAATCGTGTCCGGATCCAGTTTGTACGTGTCCTGAAGTCTCATCAGGGCTCTGGCAGCTCCAGATTCGTCCTCATCAGTGGGGAAGAATTGTCGCTGAACTGAGAGGTTGGCAACAAAACCTTCCAAATGACAGTGAGAACAGAGGTCACTCTTGACCCAGCAGACAGTCGCTAGGTCTCTGGCTAATGGGATTTCCCTGCCCCTTTTCTCAAAGGCTGTCAGCAGGCTGGAGGCTCAGTGGTGAAACCCACCTGGCACACATTCGGGGTGCAGCACCAAAATAATAGTAGGAGCAACAACAATAATAAATCATTTCCCTTCCTCAGGAAGTCCTCTCTGGGGGCTCCTCTCTAGAACTTTCTTAGCCCTCCTGTACTGTTTATTTGGAACAAAAAAAGCTCTGCACGCAGCTTAGCACATAAGAGTTTAGTAGTTGGGGTATGAGCTCCCCATTTTATACCCACAGCCCAGATCCTAGACAGATTTGACCACTGAAGCCGCCCCAGGTGGCTTCTCTAGGACCCTAAGCCAAGCCCTGGTCCCAAGCCAGAGACACAACTCCTGTTATTTCAGAACTCCAAGTAGAAGCCAGGCCTTGTTATACTAAGGATTCAGGCCTTTGATTTTGCCTAAGAACTGAGGACTGGGAGGGGAGCTCCAATACATTCTGTCCCTGGCCTCTTTCCAAGAGTAGCAGCGTCCACTGCTACCTCCTCTCATCACAGCATGCCAGGGTGTCAGAAAGATGCTACATCATCTTCTTCACAGCTATATGGTCAGGAATTCAGAAGACTTTAGTACACAGGAAAAAGAAATCCCCTAGAAATAGCCACACGGTACTGTCAGGGTTCCTCCTTATCTCAGGAGCAAGCAGCCAACATCAGAGATGAAAATAAATGATTGTTCTTGGGGCCTGTCCCATCACCTTCCAGGTGATCACAGTATTTCCAGATGTTGGGGGAGGGGGAACGACAAGATCAAACATCAGAGTGCAGAGATCTATCGTCTGCTTCTGTGCAGGCTTCCTTGCCTACCTCTCCAGAAAGCAGGCAGAACAGCCTGTTCTGAGCTGTTCTGAGCAGCAGGCCCAGCCCAGGAAGGGGGGGGGAAGGAGGGTGGGGTCTGGGAAAGGCAGAGGTTTCTGGAGGCTGTGAGCTCACAGGCACAGCTCCAGCAGCTCTGATCTCACCAAACCCTCCCCAGAGACTACCCAGCCCCCAGCCAACCCCAACCCCAGCTGGTCACGTGGCTGTAACCAGTCTCAGCCAGAGAGACAGCTAGTCTGAAGTTAATCAGCACTCAGCAACATGAAGAGGCCCAGCCCAGCCTGAGGCTGGGAATCCCGTGGCCCACCTCCAGCCCACCCTTCCATTACCAAGATCCTCTCCTTTCCATAACAGGAGTATGTTCACTCACAGAAGGTACTACCCCAGAGAAAACCTTTTAACAAACCTGTGCTCTGCCCTGTAAATACCATTTCTAGGTATTTAACCTAGAAAAATAACCAGAGGCAGACCCAAACTGCATGTAAAAGAGGGCTGAAAATTTGGAAACAACCCCGGGTGCAGTATCACTCTAAGACGACTATCCAGCCGTACAGTTTTGGCACAGGCACACTTAGCTGCATCCACAGAAGCTGGGAAACCCAGGACTGAACGCATGTTTGTGTCGAATCCACACAGACATGCTTTGTTTGTAAAAGACACACATAGGAAAGATTCAGATGAAGCCTCTGTTGGCCAGCTTGCCTCAGCCCACTTGACTTATTTTTAATTCATTCATCCCTTAAACAACTGAGTTTTTAATCCTTTAACCCATGTTGAGCTCCCATGTTTTTTTAAATATCGTGTTTGTACACATAAGCAGATTCTTTTGGTGTGCATGGACGTATGGTGTTTGTAAATGTGCCTATGTGTGTTTTCATGTGTGGGGGTGCACACAGATACATGCGAACGTATATGGAAGCTCAAATCTGAAGTCACGTGCCTTCGTCAGTCACCTTCTATTCACATACTAAGGCAAGAGCGACCACGTGATCCCAGAGCTCATGGATCAGCTATTCCAGCTAGCCAGCCTGCCTGGGAAATTTCATCTCTGCCTCCCAAGTGCTGGGACGACACCAGCACACTTGCCTGGCTTTCCACGGCTTCTGAGGATCCAAACTTCAGTTCTCACATGCAGGTGGTAAGGGCTTCACCCACTGGGCCATCTCACCAGCCCAAGATTAGACAGTTTTTTAAAAATGTTTTTAAAGGTTTACTTTATGTGTACAAATGAGAGTTCTGCCTGCATGTGTGTGTACCACCCATGTCCGGTGCCTCCAGGGGTCAGAAGAGGAAGGTCTGATTACCTGGAACTGTAAATACAGGTGGTTGAGAGCCACCATATAGGTCTTGGGAACCAAATTTGGATCCTCTGCAAGAGCAGACAGTTCTCTTAACCACTGTGGAAGCTTTCTATTCCCCAAAATTATAATCTTAATGGTGTTTATCGTGGAGCTGTTGGACTAAGCATTCTGACTTTCTGGATATATTTTACATGCCTGAAGTTTGTTATAAGAAGATGTATCACTGAAGTATGATTAGAAAATGTTATTACCAGGAAATACCACAAAAGGACAGGAAGTCATCGTTACTACACTTTTCAAACAAACCAACCAGGACAGCTCCAGGCGGAGGCAGACAGGCACCCAGACACAGCTGACCTCTGCTCGCTGTCCCTCACCTGCAGCCGCGTCCTGAAGGACAAGATCCCCCAGCGCAGGCCAGTCTGTGTTCAACCGCTTCACCAGCTTATAGGCATTCACAGGATGGGCCAGGTAGCCCTCGGGGTCGGCAGCTGACTTGCTGGTCAGGGCTTCCATCTTGCTGGCCCAGCTGCAGAACCAAAGGAAACAAGAGACTACCACACCCACCCACACAGAGTGCTAATTTCCCTGGTGAGGTCCAGGGCTCTTTCATCAAGAGATGATAAAACACGAATATAGTAACTTCCTAGATACTTCTAGCCCTTAATCTAGGTAAGAGCCGGGAACTTCGATGTAAATTAAAAACTGTTAAGTAGAAGGAAAAAAGATGGTAGCTGCCTAACCCTGGACTCAGCAGCTCCCGAGGGCTAGCATAGGTTAACTGTAGGTCAAGTCCCCGGGTCACCTCTCAGTGACTTCCTCTTACAGACACTTCGGATGGGCTTGGGAAGAGGAGCAGCAGGGACAACTTAGTGTGGGGTCTTAGGACATTGGACACCTCTTAATCTTGGAGAGCTTGGCTTCCTCCACAAGGATGTACTCCTTCAGAGACTGTACGAGGTCCTTCTCTGCGTAAATCAGGTCAGTCATGTGCCCTACAGGAGAGAAGCATGGGCCAGTGAGAAATGGATGAGGAATGGCTCACCTAAATTACCAGTACAGAAGTGAATACCCCTCACCAAGTACATGCCAGTAAACTAGGAATCACAGGCACTGGTAGTTACAGGGGCCTATTCGTTCACATGGCCGTGACCTCCCAACTTCAGGAAGATAGAAGCAGAGGTGTCAAGAGGATGCCTGGGCAAAGAGATGGTCAGCCGGCTGGTCCTGTCATAGGGGCATGAACAACTAAGGGTTTATCACATGGAACTCAGCTCTTAGCTTTCAGTTGAAAAGGAGAGAATCTGGTCCTTGGAATAGACTATGTCCATTGCTTAGATGAGCCTCTTGCCAAGGACTGAAGAACACCTGAAAGCTACTTGCAGTCTGCCCTTCCACAGAGGAGAGCCCAATTCAGAAAGCTGCCTCCCAAGATGCATGCTCATCAGGATACTCTTAGGGGTACAGGGTCAGGGATGGGGGTGGGGCTTTGTAAGTTCCACTCTCCCTGGACTGGTCAAAATCAATGACTAAACTACCCCACCCTGAACGAGCCTCAGGCAGCGACAGCCCCCTTGCACTTAGCTGAGGCTTGCCTAGGTAGACTAAAATTCTGTTGCCACATACCAATGGAGGTGAAGAATTCTGCCTGCACCCAGCTCAGGACTCCAAACCAGGACATCAGCAACACCTGGAGCTTCATGACTGGAAAGGGCAGTATCTGCAAGGTGTTCAGGAACAGTCGTCAGATCAGCATGGTGGGAAGACATGGGTGGTGCCTGCCTGGAAACTCACTGGGTTAGGAGGAACAAAGTTCAAAGCCACCTGGACTACACAGCAAGACCTTGTATCGGGTTCAGGACAACTTACGTGAGAAAACACATCCATACATGCTATATACATACATAAACACACACTCAAATATGTCACTAAATAAGGCATTTGGGATCACCTAGGGGATGGGCCAGAACATGGAACCAGGGACATGTGCTCACCTCTGGCACCTGCCTGGATTTTGTTTTATTTTGTTTTTCATTTTGGAGACAGGGTCTCATTGTGGAGCCCAGGATGGCCTAGAAGTCACACTCTTCCTGCCTCATCTTCCAATTGCTAAGATTATAAATTTATGCACCTGACTTCCTGCCTGCCAGTGTTTCTTACTTTCTAATACGTATGCCAGGACAGTGTCAAGAGGCACATGGAGAAAGAGCCAATTCAGAGAGTTGGTTCCCAAGATGTCAAGATCACTGGGATCTCAGGAGGGGAAGAAGTATCTCTGCAAGCTCCAGTCTCCCTAACCAGTGATGGAGGCCATGGCACCTCAGTGTGAAAACAAGCCTCCGGCAGGACCTCCCTTTGTACATGAACTGAGGGTTGCCCACACAGAGAAGAGTCCTGTTGCCACATACCAACAGAGATGAAGGATTCAAGGATTTGTAGCCTGTCCAGAAGGAAGTGACAATACAGAAGAGACAATGACAAAGAAAACTGAGCTAATATGGCCAGGGGACAAAGCAAGCTGAGGAACATAGCAGATAGTCAGCAGAAGAGGAAAACTGACCAGTCTGCACCTGCCTCAGAGTGACAATTCTGAACAGACTATGACTCTCCCTGTAGTGAGACACCTTCTCTAGCCACTTTCTACTCATTCACAAGTATTTACTTACAACCCAGAGATTCCAGACTCCAAGCTAGGTACTCAGGATACAAAGGTGAACCAGTCACACACAGCCAAAACACTAGGGCTGGGCTGCTGACATGGGGACGAAGCCAGCCACTGCCTTCTCATCCGACTAGAAATAGACACAGTTCTGAGAGACTCAGCAGCAACCTGGGACAAGCTTCACTGGCAGCCGGCCTAAGTACACAGTTGCGCCTTCAGACATGTCTCCCCATCCAGCCATGAAGCCCAGAACGTGCTGAAAGGCCAGCACCCAGCTGAACCTTGCCTATTCTTTGGCTTCTTGTTCCAACTAAGCCAAGTCTCTGGAATGGCTCAGATGGAAATTTACTATAAGATGGAAAGCAAAGAAAATAGAGAAGACAAAAATGTCCAAAAATATGTAGGAAAATCTCAGAGTTGGGAGGCTCTCTGATCCCTCCAAGTTGGGGTGATTCTCTGCCCAAGCAGGAGACCAGACCAGATATGGATGAAGTGGGGACTCCATGCAGCTCCCAGCTGTGTGGCCGGTTCCAACTCATACCTAGTCAGAAATCAGGCTGCATAGTCAAGGAACTGGCAAGCCTCTTCATTCCTTTCAAATACCACCCACAGTCCATACCTGAAAGCAACCGAGCTTCTTTATTACATGAACACCAGCTGTTATTTCTCTGGAATGTGCTGCCTGGCTTAGATAAGTCCATCCACAGATCCCAGCCTGGAGATACAGCCTCAAAGAATTACACATGAGCTTTAGGAAGCAACTTACCAAGTGCCTTCAAAGTCCTGTTCTGGCAGAGTAGACAGGTATGAAAACCCTGCTAGCCCAGAGAACTAGGCACCCCCAGGCAAGCTGCTCTCAGGCTGCCACACTGACACTACCATTCCAAGCAGGGACATCTGCTCATTTCTTCTGACCCCAGAGCCCCTGAACTCAAAAGGCTTCATATAAAAAGTCACCTAGCTTGGGTCAAGTGAGAGGAGGGGCTAACCCGAGTGCAACAGCTTTCTATAGTATGGGGAATGCCAGCCCCTGCATCACAGCTACACCCAGCACTCACCCAGGACAGAAAGAGTGGGAATTCGTGTGTCTGGCCCAGGCCAGTGCTGCCCAAAGCCTTCCCAGGCAGGAGTCCTCAAAACTCCATGAAAAACAATCCAGGAGGTGGTCACAGTTAAATCCCATTTTATGAAACACAGCACCAAATAAGAACACTGCTGTGCTTCATGGGCTGCACCTCAGGGTTTAGGATCACGTCTACCTTGTAGCAAGCACCCAAGGAGGTATTCTTCACCAGATTTGTCCAGACAAAATACAACTAAAGAGTTCACACTTTGTACAGTAGATTAATATGGGCTATATAACAATAAACACCATGTGTACATCAACATAGAAAGATCAAAGCAGACTGGCAAAGGGCAGCCCTCCAATAATACATGCTGTATGCACCACGTTTTGAGAGGAAAAAATTATGTATGTATGCATGTAAGAAAGAATTATGCTCTAACTGTATCTCGGTGATACAATTTTATTTTTCTTTTTATCTTTGTTTTCTTGATCTTTCTACAAGACATTCTACTAGAATTTCATATATATGTAATATATTCAATACGTAAAGTAAACAAAGTAGAACATTCTCAACTGAACTCCAAAGGGGCCTTGGTTGTCCCAGTGTCTGGACCCCTGTGGGGAGGTCTTTCAAAGCCTGCCAATGTCCCAGTGACAGTAATTCACCCACCAGGCAACTGGCACTGTTTTTCAGCACTGTGATTCCAAGACACACAACCAGAGGTCCTGCAGCAAGCCTGCTCTTTGG
Source organism: Rhabdomys pumilio (assembly GCA_030674055.1). Taxonomy (NCBI): domain Eukaryota; kingdom Metazoa; phylum Chordata; class Mammalia; order Rodentia; family Muridae; genus Rhabdomys; species Rhabdomys pumilio. The sequence continues at coordinate 11,045,290 of JANHMN010000025.1, forward strand.
AAAGTACATTTATAACCTGGCCAAGTAGCCATGAAAAGATGTTTCCAGCTGCAAACCAGCAGCGTCCTCAGCTTCTCCCCTTACCTCATCGGGGAAAGACCCTCTGCCAAGCTCCCAGCTGCAGCCCAAATGCTACAGTGTGTGCTTTAACAAAGCAGTTAACAGCCTAGAGACCGAACATGAGTTTGCAAATAGGTCTTGCCTGGCACTGGGCAAAATGCTGTCTGCCTTCAGTGAAAGGATCACTCTCCCCAGCAGGACTCTTGAACCTCCTTTTCCATCACGATCCTGCCTGCTTGCACTATGGCTAACTCTAGGCTGGCAGAGCTGAGAGGACCCAGGATCTCAGTTGTGCACAGGTTCCAAGCGCTCCCACCACTGAAGCACACAGATGTCACACAGCCCCAGAAGTACACCCAAGTCTCATTACCAGACACTGTGCCTCGGCCATCACCCTAGTCTACCGCACACCCTTCGGCCATGCAGACCCCACCTGCTCTGACCTCTCCACCTCTGGAATGACTTCCCTCCAACTCTGCTCTACCAAGTAGCCAGCAAGGTTTGCGGAAGCTCTCCCTTTGGCTCCCCACGGCTAGAAAGATATGGTCCAAATACCTTAGCCCAAAGGGCCCTTGTAGTTTTGTGACCCAGCCCTTCTACCCTCTCCAGCCCCATTGCATCACCCCAGACCTCAAACCTTCAATGACTTCATGTGAAAAATATTTACCTTCACCAAAAGCCTTGAGAGAGCAAGATCTCCGCTCAATGAAGCCAAATGATCACCCCTCTCCCAGAGTCCTCCTGAGTCTCACCTCTCAGTGTCCATTCAGGAAAGCACATAAAAAGGTCTGTAAAGGGACTCTCTGGCCTTAGATCTACAGCCTGACGGCTGTCATCAAAGAAAAACAGAAGCTGAATGGGTCTGACAAGAACGCATGCGTCCAGTAAAGTACATCTGTCCTGACATCTCTGTTCAGTACATGAATGCCGGGTGCCGACAAAGCCACCACCTCCTGCTTTGATAACAGGGCAGTGTACTAGCAGAGAGGCTGTGGAAGTCTGCATGCCAACACGGAGCTGGGTTCCCATCAGAGCCTCAACAAACAGTCAAGTTGAACTTAGCTTACCAAAAATAAACTTCACCAAAAGATAAAAGGCATCCCTGCCACCCTACAGCCATGCCCTGGGCTCCAAACCATCTCTTCTCCCTTAGCCAGGGAGAAGACACTGATGACCCAAGGAGATTCTCAGGCTCCTCCCACTCCCTCTAGACTAGCATCTCCAGTGGCTACAGAGGCACCAGACTGAGGAGTGAGGGAACCCCAGCTGATGAAGGGTGAAATACCAGTGGCAGTTGACATATCCTCCAAATTCCTTCTGTAAGAGACCAGCCACGGGCATGGAGTCCCCACAGAGCTTACACAGGAGTAGACCCAAGATGGCTGAAGAGCCAGCAGATCTCTACCCAGAGGCAGCCCCTGGTTTGTTTCCCGTTCTTCTCTCCTTTCCCCTCACCCCAGCTGCCCTGCAATGCTTTTCCAATAAGTATTAAGCACTTAAGCGCTGCCTCCGGCTCTGTTTTCTGGGAACCTAGTCTAAGATAACCATGGTTTATGTTTCCACAGATCTTTCATTTCTATCATCTAATTCTCACAAAACCCTTGTAAGCCAGATAATCATCTCTGCTCCAGATACAATACTCCTCCCTTGTCCACAGAGAATAGATTCCAAGAACCCCAGTGCGGGCCCAAAACCACAGATAGTATCAAACCCTCTATATGCTGCTTTTCTCAGCGAGTATGAACCTATGATGAAGTTTAATTTAGGAACTGGACACAATGAGAGATTATCAGCAGAACAAGGTAGAATAATTATAACAATGGACTGAAATGAGATGGCCAGTGTCGGGCCCACTATTGAATAGGTTACCTGAGCACAATCACTGTTAATACTGTACAGTCCACCTGATAACTTGGCTATAAAGGATGGAAAGACTAACAACGGGGAGTGTACACTGCATGGATACACTAAGGAAGGAATGATACCCTGGGAAGGCCAGCATTGAGTGGCACGGAGTCTGTCACAGATCTTAGGAGAGCTTACAGTTGTTTCGGTCTACTCTTTTCCAGTTACTAATTCACAGTGTGGTTGACCGTGGAGAATGAAAACTACACAAAGCAGGAATGAGGAAGCACTGGCTACTGTAAATGACATAAGAAAGACCCCCGAGGCTGCTGACGGCTTCCTAGACCGGACACCGCTGGCAAGCTAAGCTCCCCAGCTAAGGCCCCTTCTGCAAGAACACACTGATACCGTCTGATCTTACTCAGTAACTTGTGTCAACTCATAGCACATGTGCCTTCCTGAAACTGCAAAGCCACCCTGCACTCAGATTGAAAACTTGATCATGGGTGTCTCAAAGATTCACAGATAAAAGCCCATGACATCTGTACTTAGAGCCTACCAGGAAAGGGATGAAAAGTAACAGCACAATTCCCTGAATTCAAGTGGGTAGACTCTTCTGCTGGACACATCAGACATTATCAGCCAGCCCAGCTCTGACACCCAAGGAGCAGGTATGCCTGCCATGGGGTTAGAAAGACCCAGAGTTAAATCCTAGCTCCAACTGTTTTTGTGACCTTGGTCCTGGTTTTGTGACCTTGGACCAGTCCTAGACTTCCTGATCCTCAGTTTCCTCATTTATACAATGGAGATCATCCGTAGGCCCTATTCTTGATAGTTCTGTATGTGAACTGAATTAGATGACACATGCCAGCAAGCTGTCAATCAGGTTTGAGTTTGACCAATCATCAGAACCAACCAAGAGAATCAGGAACTCAAGGGGACCTGAAGTGGGCAGTTGCTCAGCCCAAGTTAGTGGCTCTTGGAATGGGGAAGGTCTATACAAGGAGGCAGTGAAGAAACAAGAAAATCTCAGAAGGTGAGTGAAGTCTGGGTCCCAGGAATGCCAGAAGAGATGACATATTCAATTCAGAAGAGGCTAGAAACAGGTGTCACCAAGGTATATAACATTTGGACGTGACCCTGGAATTGGCCAATCATAGGCCCCAAAGCTAAAAAAAAAAAAAAAAAAAAAAAGGTTCTCTAGCAAAAGACAGGGAGCAGAACCAATACTCCAAAATCTCTTATACTTCTGTGTTTCTGACTTGCTCATTCCAATCTCCCACGGGTACCAGGCCTTGGGATCTCCACCACTCCCTGACTCTCAGGAGTGCCAGGTACAGAGCAGGCAATCTCTAGCAAGCATTTACCAAGAAGGCTGGAACAGAGGCTGTTCCGCACCAGGCTCAAATAGATCCTATCAGGGCCAGGGAAATCACTATCCAAACATGAAACCCTCTGCCCTGCAGTGGCACCAACTAAACAAAACCCTGCTTCTCCAGGAAGCCCAGTCCGAGCTTCTCACACTGCCCTGCTCTCGCTGAGAAGAAAACTGTCTATCCTTCACTCCACATCCCCAGTTCAAACCCCACAGACCATAGGACTCAGCAATCCCCTTTGCTCTGGGATAGGCTGGTGTCCCACCCTCAGGCACTTCAAAGGTCTAAATGACTAGATTTGAAGGACGTTTTTTTCAAAGTTAAACTCTCTTTCCAGGACTCTGCTGGTCTTTCACGTGCCTGCATTACAGCATTTGCTGCCAACCCCCATCTGCATAAAATTAAACTCTTGACAGATCCCAGAAGCCAGGGACACACACCCCCAGGCCTTTGCACATTATCAGCCAGCGTGGCCATAAGTCAGCCAAGGCCTTCGGTCCAACCTCAAACCCTCCCAAGGATGTGGGAGGGTGCAGTCAAAAATGGAAGCTTTCTCAGGAGATAAGAAAACCCTCAATCCTCTCACTCCACTCAGTCTCCAGAGTTGCATGTCCTCAGTCTCCCTCTGATAAGCACCCATACAAAGGGCTCCTCCCTAGACCCAAGACCAGCTGCCAGGGCTAAATAGCAATCTCAGAGAGATTATGAGCTGCCTGTGGGCAAAAAGAGCTCCTCCTCCCCCTCCTCTCCTTTCTCCTTCATTCAAGTCCCAGGCCCAGTCTAGCCAGAGTCGAAGCACAGACGACCCATAGTCCATTGTGGGCAGTACAATCTATAGATAAGTAAACCACTCTGCATCACCTCTCTGCAGAGCCTGTGACAATGTGGAGGGACTCCCAAAGGCCATACACAATGCTTCAGTTGAGTTGTCACTGTATCTGCCTGCTGAGCTCTGACAGTATTAAGGAGGGTCCGTATGACAGAATCTTCAGGCTAAGGCCTCCAGCCAACTCACTCCATCCTTGGGACGTGGCTTCACTGGTTGGGCCACACAGTGGACAAGCTTGTGTGAGAACAAGAAGGCCCAAGAACAGAATCCAAAGGTCAAACATCCTGTACACGGAAAGGAGCCGAGAGGGAGGCTGGGCCTTGAGGCTCAGAACCATAGCGAGAAGACGACACCTTGGAAACTTCAGAGGCCGTGGAGATACAAGCCAGAGGAAATCCTGGTCAATTTAACAGAGAACTCAACCACGGGTTGACTCAGATGTGATATAAATTCAGAACAAGCAACAGCTTTCTAAATCACCCTATAAATTCTGAGCTAGACAATAGACCTCTGCAAAGCCTAGGATGTCTGAGGACTTTATAAGCTACAAAGTGGTGCACCCAGACCCTGCTCTTAGGACCGGGAAGCCCTTCCAACAGGTGGAATAAGGTGTCAGTAACCAGATGGCCTGCATCAAGAAGCAAAAGCCTTAAAGTGTCATTCTGCAAGGTGAGGGTCCACTGTGTGGCCCAGTCATTGAAGCCACGTCGCAAGGATGGAGTGAGTTGGCTGGAGGCCTTTTCCCAATGATTCTCTCATACTGAGGCTCCTTAGCACTTTGAGAGCTCAGCAGAGTAGCTATTGGGAGCAACTCAATGATCTCCTACAGCACAGTAAATGATGCATTAGAACATAGATGACAGGAACATAGATGACCTGTACTTCCCAGTAAAAACCTGCGACGGAAGTGCCCTGACCCATGCTCATGCTGCAACGGTTCAATGGTTCAATGGACTTTCCTCATGCATTCCTTCTCATTCCTTGTGGGTGGGGCCCTTGGACAGCTACTCCCTAAAGCGGCCCTTTCCCGTTGCCTTGATTCCACTAGAGTACCACAAATGTGATACTGGCCCAAGCCTGTGACTACTTGGAGTGTTTCCTCAGTCCAGGTTCCTAAGTGACCACTCCAGTTTACAAGAGCTCCCGTCTCCTGTCTGGAAGCATCCAGACATCTACCAAGTTCACACAGCCCAAACTCCATACCAATTCAGTACTTACCTTGCTGGTGTTCTGGACCTGGATTTTCTGAGTCTTCCCTTCTGCCTGCCTCCGTCCTTGAAAGTCTCCAGGCACAGAGAATGTTCTATTTGTTCAATCAGTCAGCCAATCGCCACCGGTCTCTGAAACTACTAAGGGAAAACATCAGAGGTTCGACAAGGATGTCTTCTGACAGATAGGAGGAGACTTTCTGATTTAACAGCCCATAAAACTGGCAGGCACCAAGCTGGTCCTTGCCAGGGTTGGGAGCCAGGGGTCTTCCTCGTCCTAAGCAGCGCCGCCTCCGGGGCCAGGCGGGCGCCTCTGCCTTAGATCGGGGGCGACCCAGGGGTCAGACCGCCCCTTCCCGGGAGCCTGACCGGACAAGCCCGCTAAGTGTCCTGACCGGCCCGGCCTAGCAGTACCGGCAGGAAGGGAACCGCTGACCTCACCGCCCTAACCCTGGGAAGGGACGCGGGCGGGACAGGAACCCAGGCGGGTGCAGAATCAGGGCGCCGGGCGCGGGGCGCGGGGCTGAGTGACCCTGGATCCAGCTCCCGGCTCCGCACACAGCAGAACGCACTGCCCGGCCACCCGGACCAGAGCCCAGCCCCGACGACGACCCCGCACACCCGCGCTCACCTGGACACGCGCAGCAGCCGGCGTTTCCAGAACCTCCCGCGGCGTCGCCCTGGCGCTCTCGGCTCCGCCCTCGTCAGAGACTCCGCCCGCTTGAGCCTCCGCCACGTCCCCACCTCCCGCCCCCCGGGCCCGCCTGCGCCTGGCTCGGAGCCACTGGAGCCTTTGGGAAGGCCGGAGCCCAGCCACGCGCTGCACGTATGCGGTGCACGCCTCCCCGCGCCGCGTGAGACCAGCACGGGGAGCGAGGCCCCCATCCCAGCCTGCCCCAGTCCTCTGTGGTCCCACCACCACCACATCCATCACCACACGCAAATTGCAGAATGCTGGCGTCACTAAGGACAGGAATTGAGTATCCCGGGAAAGGACAGGCTGGAGGAAGAAGACAAGGGTCTAAGGTTTAAGTGCACCTCATCTCTAAATGACCCATCTCCAAAGCCTAACTGCTTTTCTGAGGGGCTCAGGCTAGCCGACTACAGCTCTTCTGACAATATGAGGAGGAGAAGTTGCCATAGCCTGGAGCATCCCATCCTGGGGCCAACCTATGGATTATCACACAGGCCAGTGAGATTGGACACCTCAGCCAGCCGGGTCTGAGAGACAGAGAGCCAAGAAGACAGGGAAGCAGCCGACCTCAATCTGAACTGAAGGATGCTCTGGCCGCTGAGCAGGTTCCCACGCCTGCCCTGTAAGCTTCTTCATGAATGAGGAGTCTGAGAATCTCATCAGGGAGCAGAGCCCAGAACGGAGATGCCCGGCCTGTGGGACTGCGCCTGGAGTTAGGTGTGGATTCCCTATAATGGCATGGGCCAGGCAGACGGCCCAGACTAGGAAAGACAGACACACAGAAGCAACTCAGAAAATACTACCCAGCCACTTGTCCGAGTCTGTGTCAGCCTCCAGCCAAGAGCTCAGCTGAAATCAATCACAAACTTTCCTGCATCTGCTATGCCACAGAACGTACAGTTTGCCCAGATCTTCCAATGCCCACCAGCTTCTCCGTCCCGAGTGACCCTCTTCCTCCTCCTCTTCCTCTTTCTCCTCTTTCTCCTGCTCCTCTTCCTCCTCCTCCTCTCCATGAGATCTTTCCCATTGGCCTATAAATACCTTCAAGCCATGGCTATGGAAACATAGGCCTCACCCCACTTTACCACCTACTGTGCATCCCTCCCCAGTCAAGCAAGCAAGCAAGCAAGCAAGCAAGCAAGCAAGCAAGCAAGCAAGCAAGCAAAATCTATCTTCTTGACCTATCTCTCAGGCCTGCTAGCTCTACAACAGCTCCAAACAGTTGCTATATTATGTTTATTGCTTTACATTCGTTAAATCACCTTTACATGGTGTATGCTCTTTTCTTTTCTTTTCTTTTCTCTAATTATTATTATCTTTAATCCTTTTTTACAGTCCAGTCGTTGTACCCTCTGGTTTTGTCCTCCTACAGTTCTTCATCCCTTTCCTCCTCCCCCATCTCCAAGATACACACACACACACACACACACACACACACACACACACACACACACCACCAGGCCTTCCCATTCCCTGGGGCCTCAAGTCTCTCAAGTGTTAGGTGCATCTTCTCTCATTGAAGCCAGACCAGGCAGTTCTCTTCTGAATATGGGGGTGGGGGTGGGGCTCAGATCAGCTAGTGTGTGCTGCCTGGCTGGTGACTGTGTCTGAGAGATCTTGGGGGTCCAGGTTTGTTGAGACTTCTGGTCTTTCTATGGGGTTGCCCTTCTCCTCAACTTCTTCCAGCCATTCCCTAATTCAACCACAGGGGCCCCCAACTTCAGACCATTGGTTGGGTGTAAGTATCTGCTTCTGTCCAGTCAGCTGCTTGTTGGGCCTCTCGGAGGACAGCCATGCTAGGCTCCTGTCTGTAAGCACACCATAGCATCAGTAATAGTGTCAGGCAGCCTCCCCTTGAGATGGGTCCCAATTTAGGTTGGTCACTGGACCACCTTCCCCTCAGTATTCCATTGTGTAGATGAACCACATTTTCTGTATTCATCCTTCCGTTGTGGGACATCTGGGTTGTTTCTAGCTTCTGACTGTTACGAATAAGGCCACTATTAACATAGTGGAGCGTGTGCCCCTGTGGCATGGTGTGGCATCTTTTGGGTTTATGCCCAGGAATGATATAGCTGGGTCTTCAGATAGATCTGTTTCCAATTTTCTGAGGAACCTCCAGATTGTTTTCCCGAGTGGTTGTACCAGTTTGCAATCCAACAGTGGAGGAGTGTTCCCCTGTCTCCACATTCTCTCCAACATGTGCTGTCACCTGAATTTTTGATCTTAGCCATTCTGATTGGTGTAAGGTTACCACCTTACTCTCAGGGTCGTTTTGATTTGCATTTCCCTGATCAATAAGAATTTTGAACATTTCTTTAAGTGCTGCTTCTGAGCCATTTGAGATTCCTCTGTTGTGAATTCTCTGTTTAGTTCTATAGTCTATCTTTGGATTGGGTTGTTTGGTTTTTTGGAGGTTAGCTTCTTAAGTTCTTTATATATTTTGGATATTAGCCCTCTGTCAGATGTGGGGTTAGTGAAAATTTTTTCCAAATCTGTAGGTTGCTGATTTGTCCTATTGACAGTGTCCTTTGCCTTACAGAAGCTTTTCAGTTTTATGAGGTCCCATTTAGTAATTCTTGATCTTAGTGTCTGGGCCATTGGAGTTCTGAGGAAATCCCACCCCCACCCACCTATGAGTTTAAGGCTCTTTCCCACGCTCTCTTCTATTAGATTCAGTGTATCTGGTTTTATGCTGAGGTCCTTGATCCACTTAGACTTGAGTTTTGTGAAAGGTGACAAATATGGGTCTATTTTCATTTTTCTACATACCAACTGCCAGTTAGACCAGCATCATTTATTGAAGATGCTTTCTTTTGTCCATTGTCTATTTTTGGCTTTTTTTGTCAAAAATAAAGTGTCCATAAGTGTGTGGGTTTATTTCTTGGTCTTCAATTCTATTCCATTGATCAACCTGCCTGTCTCTGTACCAATACCATGCAGTTTTTATCACTATTGTTCTGTAATACAGCTTGAGGTCAGGGATGGTGATTCTCCCAGAAGTTCTTTTATTGTTAAGAACTGTTTTTGATATACTGGATTTTTTGTTTTTCCATATGAAATTGAGAATTCCTCTTTCCATGTCTTTGGAATTTTGATAGGAATTGCATTGAATCTGTGGATTGCTTTTGGTAGGATGGCCATTTTCACCATGTTAATCCTACTGATCCGTGAGCACGGGAGATTTTCTGAGGTCTTCTTCCATTTCTTTCTTGAGAGACTTGAAGTACTTGTCATACAGATCTTTCACTTGTTTGGTTAGAGTTACCCCAAGATATTGTATATTATTGTGACTATTGTGAAGGGTGTTGTTTCTCTATTTTCTTTTTCAGCCTGTTTATCATTTGTATAAAGGAGGGCTACTGATTTGTTCAAGTTAATTTTATATCTGGCCACTTTGCTGAAATTATTTATCAGCTATAGAAGTTATCTGGTAGAAATTTTGGGGTCGTTTATGTATAGTATCATGTCATCTGCAAATAGTGATACCTTGACTTCTTCTTTGCCAATTTGTATCCCCTTGATCTCCTTTGGTTATCTTGCTCTGGCTAGAACTTCAAGTACTATATTGACAGATACAAGGAGAGCGGGCATCCTTGTCTTGTCCTTGATTTTACTGGGATTGCTTCAAGTATCTCTCCATTTAATTTGATATTGGCTGTTGTTTATATATATATATGATGTATTTATTCATTTAATGTATGAGTGCACTGTTGCTGTCTTCAGACACACCAGAAGAGTGCACCAGATCCCATTTCAGATGGTTGTGAGCCACTATGTGGTTGCTAGGAATTGAACCCAGGACCTCTAGAAGAGCAGTCAGTGCACTTAACCTGTGAGCCATCTCTCCAGCCCTGTGTATTGCTTTTATAATGTTTAGGTATGGGCCTTGAATTCCTGATCTCTCCAATACTTTTGTTTGTTTGTTTGTTTGGTTGGTTGGTTGGTTGGTTTTTCGAGACAGGGTTTCTCTGTATAGCCCTGGCTGTCCTGGAACTCACTCTGTAGGCCAGGCTGTCCTCGAACTCAGAAATTCGTCTGCCTCTGCCTCCCAAGTGCTAGGATTAAAGGCGTGCACTACCACCGCCAGCCTCTCCAATACTTTTAACATGAAGGGGAATTGTATTTTATAGAATGCTTTTTCATCATCTAATGAGATGATCATGTGAGTTTTTCTTTGAGTTCTTTTATATAGTGAACGTGAACTACATTAATGGATTTTTGTACATTGAGCCATCCCTGCATTCCTGGGTACGCTCTTTTCAATACATTGTTTAATTCACATTGCAATGCTTTGTTGAAGATTTTGCATCTATGTTCATGGAGAAAATTTAGTGTACAGTTTCCTTTTGTTGTTGTTGTTTCACCTTTATCTAGTTTTAGTACTAGGGCAATAATAAATTTATAGAATGATTTGAAAGTTTCACTTCCCCTTTTAATTTATAGAACAGTTTGAGTGGCACTGGTATCCATTCTTTTAAAAGTCTGGGAGAATTTTGTGAAGCCATCAGCCCCTGTATTTTTCTTTACTAAGATACTTTTATTATTGCTTTAATAGTATTGTTTCTTGTTTCTTATTTTTATCTCTTTGGGTTATTTAGATCATTTTGCTCAATGGTGGTACATATATTAGTTACTTTCCTCATTGCTATAATAAAATGCTCCCCAAAAGTAACTGTCAGAAATAAAGTTTTGCTTTGGTTCACAGTTTGAAGACACAAGCTGCCATGACAGGGAAGGCATGGAGATTAAGGAGGCTGGTCACGTGGTGTGCAGTCAGGACAGGAAGGGGATGAATGCTGGTACTCAGCTCTCCTTCTGCTTTCTTTTCTTTTTCTTCATTCCCGGACACCAGCCTATCAAATGATGCTGTTCACATTCAGAAAGGGTCTTCAATTTAGCCTTTCTGGGAATACGCAGAGACATGCTCAGAGCCGTATCTCCTAAATGAGTATAAAATCCCATCAAGTTGGCAATGAAGATTAATCTTCACAGCAAGTTCATCTGTGTCTGTGAATGTGTTTCTCCTAGATTCTCCAGTTTGTTAGCCTTCAGGATGCTCCCCGATGACCCTCTGGATTTCAGTGTGTGTTACTGTCTCCTTTCTCATCTCCAGTTTATTTGCATCCTTTTTCCTTTGGTTAAGAAGATAGCAGAGCCAAGGCCTTATTAATCTTGATTAACTCTTTGTTTCATGGATTCTTTGTCTTTTACTTTACCTTCTGCAGTGGCTTGAATGAGAAATGTCCCTCATAGCCTCAGGCATCTGAGTTCTTGGTTCCCAGTTGACAGCACTCTTTGGGGAGGTCTATGTGGTGCTGACTTGCTGGAGCAGTGTGTCCCTGAAGTAGACTTTAAGATCATACTCTCAACACCACTTCCGGTGTGCTCTTCCTGTGAGCTTCCTGCTCCTGCTACAAAGTCTGCACTTGCTCTTATGCCTCCCTGCTGTGGTTCACTCTCATCCCTCCGGAACCCTAAGCTTCTAAATAAATTCTTCCTTCCATGAATTGCCTTGGTCATGGTGTTTTATCACAGCAGCAGAAAGGTAACTAATACCGTTTTTATTTTATTAATCTTTGTCCTGATCTTTATTATTTCTTTCTATCTTCTATTTTGAGTTTGGCCATAGCCCTTTCTTTATGGCCAATAATTCAATAATTCCCCTACTTTTTCCTTTCTCCCTAGAAATACAAAGTGCCGTGGCTACTTTTTGATGCAACAGCTGTATGTTTTTTACTTGTGCCTTGAACATTCCCAGCACTAATAAAAATATTGAAGTTGTTGCCCAAAACACTGAAAGGAATTAGACACAGGCCTGGACCAATTTCCATTAGTCTTTACTACACTGATAACATTGCTACGGGCATACCTAGGTAGAACACTTTGTATTGCTCTCTGCCATGAATATGTACTGCAGACCCCTCTGTATAAAAGTTCTGATGATAGATGCAAGAGTGTCCAAACCATGGGCCTTATCAGGCCAGAGATAGCTATAAATGCAACCCAACCATATATTGGAAACTTAATTAAAACATGAAAGCTTGTGTGTGTGGGGGGGGGGGGATGTGTTCAGCTGTGTGATTCTTGAGAAAGCAAACTTGGAGACTTGTATATGACAATGTCATGTTATAACATCAAGAAAAATCCCTTACAAGAACTCCCTAGCCATAGGTTTAGATAAAATGAAACATCACACCGCAGCCCACACTACCTGAACTGCTTGTCCAACATTTTCTCTATCTCAGAAAAGGAAATCACCAACTCCTGGGTATCTCCCTGTCCTTAGGAGACATCCCTGACCAGTGGTTCCTTGACTTGTCCTCCCTATCCCCCAGCCCCCACCCACAATCACTAGGGAAAGACCTAGTATTAATGTTATCACAAAGGAAAGCAAGGACCTCCGTGCTGGGTAGACAAACACTCAGATGAGTAGGAGATCAGATGAAGATACAGTTCTTTCCTCTAAACGGGCTCCTCAGCCTCCACTTGCCTGTGATCTCTACCCTGGGGAAAGGGAGCAAGCAAGCTCAGCTCCCAGTACTGAAGCCTCCTTAGCTCTTGGACCCTGATGTCTTGGGATCTAATGGGGTTTACAAACTCCTGGTCTTGGATAGTATTTCCCAAGTCATACACTCCTAGATCTAACAAAGCCACACAGACAGCACTGTATCTACTGACACATTTGTATACTATAATACACACACACATATACATACATATATGGTATACTATATATGTGTATGCATATATATATATATACATACATAATATACATACACACATACACACACATATATACACATTCACATGTGCATATGTATTGGTATGTACACACATACACACATATGTATATGTATATAATACCAATATATATGCATATACATACATACATACATACATACATACATACATACATATGCGAATACATATACACACACACACTCATGATATAGCTTTCATTGGGCCCTGGAACCAACCCTGCATGTATCCTAGGCTCCTCCTCTTCTTAGGAACTGAGATAAAATAAGTATGTCCCAATTGGTTAGCACTTTGACTGAAGGCCAGAAGCACAGGGCAGGCAACATAACTGAAGTGAGGCCACCTAGTGGTGGCCACAAGCTTTGAAATCTACCTGGCAGATCCTTAGAATCCTGCTAGGCCAACTGGGAAAAGAAAAGACCAAATAGGTACCTATAACTCTCCTAGGAACTAGTTCATCTGTGAAAGTCCCCTGAGATGGCTTTAATCCACCTCTCAGCTACCTCCCACATGGACCACTGCCACCGGGAACAGCAAAGCCAGCACAGAGTAAGCTATCATTAAATAGCAGGACTCTGAGGAGCTATAATTACCCAGTAGATCTCCAGGAGGCCCCCAAAGTATAAATAATGAGCTTAGATTTCAGTTTCCTCCTGCATTCTGCCTCCATCCCGGTCAAAAGACTGCATAATGCAAACACCCAGAGAACCAGCTCTATAGGGTGCTTACAAAGACAGAATTGTAAACATTTTTATTACATTTTATAGTAGTGGGTGAGGAGCACACATACGCCATAGCGTACATGTGGAGATCAGAGAACAATTTTCAGGAGCTAAATCTCTACTTTCTACCATTTAGGGTCTGAGTGATTGAACTCAGGTCATCGGCTAAGCTGGAAACACCTTTGGTTCTGAGCCATCTCACTGGCCTCAAACACAGACACTTGGATGCATGTAATATGCATAATGCTTTTAAGACTATAATGGCAGCACACTAGCTGCCCTGTCTGTCTGCTTTCCACCCTGGGACCATATTAGGACTGGGTATTGGTAATGAGTGAGACAGAGATTGGGGGGGACATCTGACTAACATATGACAGAAAAGATTTTGGTGATTTTTCAGGCTTGGTCAAGAAGCCAATAAACACGGGGAGGAAATCAAAGAGATAAGGCCTCAGAAGTCAGGTGAAGACACGTGATGCCTCATACGATGCAGAAAGAACTTAGGTAGAGTGCTGAGGACAGATAGACAGCTGTCACCCCAAAGGGAAGGCAGAGCAGGGGAGCAGGATTGAGTTTGAAGTTCAGAAAGACTATTCTGTCTTCTTCTGTGGGGAAGGGCAGAGAAGAAACAAAAGAGCTTGGGGTTGAGCATGGGGAATGCCAGGATAGGCTCAGGACAGCTGTGACAGCCTGGTTCACTTGAGATATAAAAATGGTTAGAACGTAAAATGCCCGGATAGGAGAACTCACCCCCACTCAATAGCCAAAATAAGAGCAGTTCCTTCCCTCACTCACTGAATGTCCCTCTACCCTGTGCAGAGTTCCATCTAAGCTCCACCACCTAGAGTAGGCCTTGCTGAAGGATAACTAACTATAATTCCCAGACAGCATAAGAATGGAGTCTGTAAAGCCAGCTAGCTCCAGAAAGCACAGCAACCCCCTGTGGCTGGCATGGTAGCCTAATCACAGCGTCTGCTTTCCTCAATTGCAAGGCACTTTTTTGGGGGAAGAAACATTTGCTAGCCCAGCCCTAATTCTCCCTGCCCCACCCTTCCTCTCCTGTGCCTCATTTTCTGTTCCTCTTTTTAAATGAAAGCACTTCTCTTGACTATAATGAAACATATCTGTAAATCGCCCCGCATCCTTTTGGGGGTGAGACTGATGTCAATGACTCTACTTATAAGTGACTCTAGCCCATTTGTGTAAATGAAATTCTGTGGCAACCAGAGGTTCCATTCCCACCACTTGGTAGCTTTGCATATTCATGACTTCATAGACTAGAGGCAGGCTGGACATAAGAGATAGCTTAGGACCCTGTTGTTGGTATCAGGATCTGGTATCAGGATCGGCTCCAAACCCAGTGACATCACACCTAGGCGACAGCAACCCCACCACCACTCCCTTCACATCCTTTGCCAAGGCAACTACCACACATTCTCAGAATCCACTTGGCTCATCTTCCACATTTACCTGCATTTGGACTGGCTACATCACTCTCCAAATATATAGGCAGACCCCTCTGACCTTTCTTCCCCCAACCCCTTCTTCTTTGCCACCATCTTTGCCCTTTTCTCCTACAATAAACCTCTGTCACTTGGAACTGTTTGGCCTGGTGTGGGTCTGTCCAGATGCAAGCCACGCTTCTAACACAATACCTGTGACCCTATCTAGTTCGGGGCAGTACACACCACCCATTTCTAATCATGCACAGGAAAGTCTAGTACACTCACCTTAATATACACTGAACAATGAACCTAAAAACCTCAGAACCCTCCTGTCTCCCCACCCCCACCCCACATTAGGTACACATGGTCTCATCTCTGAACAATACTATAAGTTTCCCTGCCCCTTGTAACAAGCAAATTTAGACAGTTTCCAGTGTATTCCCAACACATTCTGCTATGAAATACAGAAGGACAAATCAATCAATCCAGCTTGAACTGGTTTGTCATGTATTCACAGTAAGACAAGTTGTGCCATCTACAAAACTTTTAGGGGGAATCCCATATTTACCATCTTATGACTATGCTATACATAATTAGGCATGCCTTTGGTTAAAATCAGATGCATTATGGGAAAGGATATGTTCAGTAGAAAAAATATTGTATGATCTAATCTATCAATCAAAGTAGAGAACTACCCAAACTACCCCCTTCTCTTGATCCCCATAAAAGGAAACTCTTGAGTCTCTCATGCATGTGCCTGCCTGCACTCCTGACAGTATATTCTTCTATGATCTGTGTAAAATCTGTGTGAGCCCTCTTTTTCAGGTCTCTGAATGAGAGGTCAAGACTTGGGAACCTAACCCGACCCCAAACACCAGCAAAAGACAGAAACAAAGGAAATTGGAAAATGGTTATCTGGGTAAATCGTACAAGATTACCACATGAGACGAAAGTAGCTAACCCTAGCCCCAAGCTGCCACCACTCAATCAGCGGAACCTGGGACACCAGTGTGACTATGACCTGTTCTCACCTGTCCAAGCACCCTAACCCTGCTTATGGCCCCTCTGCTGCCTCAACTATCCTGCTGGGATCAGCTATCAAACTCCTATCCCTTGAGTAGAGACCCACATCTGAGCTGAGTCACTAGGAACACTGGCCTAAGTCCCTGGCTCAAAGGAGGCCAGGGCATTCTTCATTCCTCTGGAGTATCTCACTACCTCATATTGCCTCGGATATATTCCAGAATCCTCAGACCCCATAAAAGCACAATTTTTATTTAAGCTTTTAAAAACATGGCTGAGCTTCAAAAGCCTCATTGCCATGTTAAAATGTTACTTCCACTCACATATAATATTTGTGTTTTCTATTTTTGTAATTTTCTGCATTTTTTCACAACTTAGAAACTTGCATAAAACTCTGAAAAGCTTGCATTTGAAAAGCAAAATGAAAGGAAGAGTTTGGTGAGGCCAAAACACCGACATAGACTACTCACATGTACACACACACACACACACACACACACACACACACACACACAGCTATGCAAGCACACAGGGATTCACATGTGTTCACAAGTTGGCTTTGTCCTCTCACATGACAAGGACAGGTTTGTCCTCTGTCCCTGTCTTCTGTCTCTTTCCTTGACTCTGGCCTAGAACTTGAATCTTTAAACTGGAATTGGGGTTTGCAGGTGGTATAGAGATGGCTCAGCACTTAAGAGCGCTTGTTACTCTTGCAGAGGACCCAACTCAGTTCCCAACATTCACATGACAGCCCACAATCCTCCAGTGCCTTCTTCTGAGCTTTGTGGGCAGCGGACACACACATGGTCCACATACATACATGCAGGTGAAACACTCATACATATATAAAAATAAATCTTTTTTTCAAAAAGTCAACCAGAACCTGGCTTGATCCTTACCCTTAACCAGTCATCTAAGGGCCCCAGGGTCCAACTAACTGCTTTGCTCCCTCATCTGCAGGACCCAGTGCCCTGGGTGAGTAGGGACAGCTAGGAGAGTGTCCCTTCCTGGCTGAAAAGTGAAGGATTTCCATGGTAGGAGCAGAAGGGCTGCTTTCTCAAAGCAGATACACTACAGGACACTATGATTGATGACTGCTGTCCAGGACAATCAGGACTCTCCCTCCACAGTCACCGACAGTCACAGGCCAGGCTCACCCCCTTTCCTCATCCAGACTGCATTTTCTCCTGCTCAGCTCAAAGTACTAGCACAAGGCAGTGTGTGCAAGACAATGGCCTTAGGAAAAGGGGCCTTAGGAAAGAGGGAGCTTTGAGCCCTCCCCTGAAGTGTCTGTCATTTTGGCTCAGACTGCCCTATCTGCAAAAATAAAGATGGCCGCCAGGGGGTGTGTGAAGTCCACTATGGGACACTCAGTTAAAGTGTCATCACTGGCCTTGCTCAAAGAGCCTTCCTGATACTCAGTCCTCTACTCTGTCCTCCCAACCTCCAGCTCCAGTTTAACCCTTCCTATTCCATTAACCCTCTGTATCACTGTGTTCTATCTCTCCTTCCTTGAAAGATTCTGCCACAGCTCCTCACTAATTTTCTGACTTCTATGGGTCATATGGGACACACATATCTGAAGATGCAAAGCTAACATGCACATTTGAGAAAAAAAAAACATGCAACATTTGTCTCTCTGGGTCAAGGCTACCTCATTCAGAATGATATTTTTCCAGCTTACATATGTAGTCCATACATAATATATATGTATTACATTGTTTCCATTTACATATGACTTTCCTAATTTCATTTTTCTTAACAGCTGAGTGGTAGTCCGTTGTGCAAATGTAGCACATTTTCACTATCCATTCATGGAGTGATGGACATCTAGGTTGTTTCTGATCCCTAGCTGTTATGAATAGAATGGCAATGAACATGGACGTAGTTCTCTGTGGTAGGGTATAGAGTCCCTTGGGTACATGCCCGAGTGATATAGATATGATGTGTAGCAATCTATTTCTAGCTTTTTGAGGAACTGCCACACTGGTTTCCATGGTGCCTGTACCAGTTTTCACTCCTGTCAGCAATGAATTAAGTGTTCCCCTTAGTCATTCTGACTGGGTAAGATGAAACCTCAAAGTAGTTTTAATCTCCCTGACAGCTAAAGATACTAAAGAGTTTTGTTGTTTGTTTGATTCAAAGCCATGTAAATTTTATCTTTTGGGACCTCTCTGTTGAATTCCATGTCCCATTTTTAAAACTTGGTTTGTCTGGGGTTTTTTTTTTAATGTTTACTTTTCTTAAATAACTAATTTTGAAGCCCCTCTGGGACTGAGTGGGTGCCCAGGTCTCCAATCTGACAAGGTTCATCTGAGACCCTTACTTACATCAATATGAGCACATGAGCAAATAGAAACATTTTCCAGATCTCAAAGAGTAACTTCTTCCTGGGACTTCTAGTATAGAAGACAGGAGGATGTTGGGACAGTCCTCAAACCTCTGCCCACCCTGTGAAAACCTCAGCAGCCAGTTAAGCTTACTTGCAGCCTTGGAGATGTCCAGGGATGTAGAAGCCTGTGGCCAAAATCAAGAACTAAGCATGCAGAAAGGTCAGGAAAGTACATGGGAAAGCAACTGGCAGAATCCTGGACAAACCCAGAATACCCTGGTTCCTGATGAGGTGAACTCCTCAGGACACATGAGACTGCATCCCTGTCCTTATCTGGCTTCCTAGGATGCTCTGGGCTGCTTCTGTGGTTGGGCTATGAGTTTATGGCACATTCTGTCATGCTGAGCATAAGTAACACACGACGGACAGTACCTATGCTTGACAGTGTGACAGTCTGGATGAGAATGGACCCCATAGACTCATATACTTGAATGTGTGATCCCCAATTGGTGAAACCATTTGGCAAGGATTAGGAGATGTGGCTTTGTTGGAGATGTGTCACCAGAGGTGGGCTTTGAGGTTTCAAAAGCCAGCACCATTCCCAGTTAGTGCTCTCTCTCTTTCTCTTCCTCCCTCCCTCCCTCCCTCCCTCCCTCCCTCCCTCCCTCCCTCCCTCTCTCCTTCCTACTTGCAGATAAGAATGTAAAGTCTCAGTCACTGCTCCAATGCCATGACTGCCTACTGTCATGCTCCCACCATGATGGTTATGAACTCACCCTCTGAAACTGTAAGCCCAAATACACCTTTTCTCTCTAAGTTGCCTCAGTTATGATGTCTTCACAGCTATAGAAAAGTAGGTATGTGCTCATCAAATAGCTTCCGCTCCTGCCAGATTCCCGTCACTATCCCTACATTGTGTACACTGGTTAACGATCTATGTTGACACCATCAACAGAGTCTCCTGAGCTTGTGACTTCTGACTGATCCCAACTAATGGGCTGTCAAATAAGGATGGGCAAGAAGGAGAACGTAGCGATGGAGGGAGCTTCCTGCATCTCTCCTTGAAAGCCTGGCTCAGTGACCAAAGAAAATGCCAGCTCCCTGACCATGCTGGTGAAAAGCAGGCCCATCATCCACTCTCTCAGCCTAGGGCCTGTAAAGTGCTTTATGCCTCACATATACTCAGTACACCAGTGAATGCCCGCTGATGTCCCCATTAGCCAGGCTAATGCTCAGATAGGGCTGGAGAGCTGGCTCAGTGGTACAAAGCACTCACTGCTTTTACAGAGGATCTCAGTTTCCAACTTGCAAGCCAGAAGGCCTACAACTGCCTGTAACTCCTGCCCCAGGGGAGCTGATGCCTTGTTCTGGCCTCCATAGGTGCGCACGCACACACACACACACAGACACACCTACCCACACACCAACACAAGCATGCACATAAATGTGATTTTAAAATATACGTTTTGTAAAAAGGCTACCCAGAATTCTTGTTGCCATTTTGGCTTTTGTGGGAGAAGAGAGGACATAGCTAAGGGACCTGACAGTCCCAAGGGCCGAGAACACCCACAAAAGTAGTGACTCAGGTACAACATCAAGTAGAGGGGTGGTATGCAGTCCCCCATGTAGCTAGCCAGGGAAAAAACTGGGTATTCAAGCACAGGACACAGAATAAGCAAACTCAAAGACAAGAGGGTGGATACACAATAGCAGGTTGTGTTTATAAATAATGAAGCATTCATTACCTAGATGACATGTGTTATAAAATGCACACTGCATTATTGTGGGTTGGGACTAATAATTACTTAAAACAGTCACTATTCACTTTCACTCACATATTTCCTGTTTCTGACACCACTTCTGTCTGATGGCAAACAATCCTGTTTCTCTAACAGATATTTGCTAGGATTGCACACAATGAAGGTCTGCAGATGACAAATTTGGACTTCATTTTTCAGAAGTATCTTCCGCACCTGCCTCCATTTTGAAGGCTATTTTTACTGAGTAGAGAAATTTGGGAGCTGGAGAAACAGCTCAGTGCTTAGGAGCACTTGCTGCTCTTCCAGAGGACCCACACTCAGTTCCCAGCACACACAGGAGGTGGCTTACAATCACTTTAACTTCAGCTCCGGGCATCTATGTCCACCTAGGCCCTCTTCTGGCCTTAGTGGGCAAATGTACACACATTTGCGTATGTGAATACATGGAGAAACACACACATAAGTACAATAATTGTGTCTGTGTTAACAGGGTTTTTTTTTCTTCCCGTAACTTACAGAAAACATTCCACTGTCTGCAGACTCCATCATTCTCCTGGGAGAGCGAATAGCCTTGCAGTGAATCCATTGCTCCCCCACATGGACTTCCGAGACTTTGACTTTGGTCTACACTAGCTTGACGATAATGTGCCAAGATAGAGTTTCCTTCATTTCATCCTTTGATGTATCCTGATGGTGTTGGAAAGCCCTTGGTCTTTATCTCTCTTAATATCACCCTCATTCTTGTTTCATCTCCTGTAGCATGACAGGCGTGCACAACTTCCCTCGTGTCTCGCTGCTTTTTCTTTTTAATTCCATCTCTGTATTGGAATTGGGTATTTCCTAGTTCACTTATTCTATCTTCTTCTACATCCATTTTATTCTTAAATCTGCAAGTTCCCTTTTCTTTTGCATGTTTATGTGTGTATGCACATGTGTGTATATATATGTGTGTGCGTGTGCGTACGACAGAGGTTGACATCCAGTATCAACCTCTGCCTTGTGTATTGAGTCAGGATCGATTGAATCAGATCTTGTTGACTCAGCTTGTTGAGCTAGCTGGTTTGCTCCAGGAATGCACTATTCCAGCCTCCCAAGTGCTGGGATCACAGGACGGTTGCCATCCCCACCCGGCATTTGTGGAGGTGCAGGCTGCCTACACTCTTGTCCTCATGCTTGTGTAGAAAGTGCTTTACCCACAAAGCCATCTCTCTGGCCCCAAATCTATGAGTTCAGATGGCACATGGCACATTGCATAGCTCTCTAGGTCCCACTGATTCTTTTTTTATATTGCTATTCTATTACCTCCCTTCTGGGATCTTCCCCTGAACTCCCAACCCTTTGGGCATCCTTCAACTCTGATCTCTGTATCCAAAACTTGGCAAGATTGGTGCTCTTTGTCAGGCCCTTATCCACATCCCCACCCATGTAGGGCAGTGTAAAATGCACCTAGGGAAAAGTCTAAAAAAATGTGGGGTTTAGTATTATTGTTTCTGTTCTCACCTGTACTTGTTCTCCATGCCCTCATAGCTCACTATGTAGCTGGTCTTCCTGCCTTCACCTATAGTCCACAACCATTTTACGCTGTGCTGGGATCAAACCCAGGGTCTCACTCATGCTCGCCAAGCATTCTGCTAACTGAGCTACATCTTCAGCTCTGTTTTATATATTTTGTCTAACTTTTATTGTTGCTTTTGGCAAGAGGATTGGTCTGACATGTTTTACCCATCATGGCCACAATGGGAAGTTTTCTTCAGTCTACTTCCTGTGCCAAGTTAGAGAGACCTGGCAGGGTGTAGAACCAATGGACATGACTTCCGGGCTCCTTCTCCTTTCTTTAAAGTTTTGAGCTTTTCATGAGTTGCAACCAAGAGAGAGTGGTAAAACAGTTACCCCCTCCCCCCACCCACACACATTTATAAGACACTCCAAAACTAGATAAAATATTTACAGCAACTGATTGCAAACATCAGATGTGAAGTCATGTTCATTTTTGAGCAGGGAAACACACAAAGTAATCGCAACACTCATCAACATTTTGCTTTTGCTTTTGCTTTTAGGAGGGCAGATGTTTGTTTGGTTTTGGTTTGTTGTCGTTGTTATTGTTGTTGTTGCTGCTTTTGCCCGAGACTCCTACCATCTTAGTTAGTGTTTTACTGATGTGAACAGACACCATGACCAAGGAAACTCTTATAAGGACAACATTTAATTGGGGCTGGCTTACAGGTTCAGAGGTTCAGCCCACGATCATCAAGGTGGGAGCATGGCAGCATCCAGGGAGGCATGGTGCAGGCAGAGCTGAGAGTTCTACATCTTCACTTGAAGGCTGCTAGTGGAAGAGTGATTCAAGGGAGCTAGGATGAGGGTCTTAAAGTCGATGCCCACAGTGGCACACCTATTCCAACAAGGCCACACCTCCAAATAATGCCACTCCCTGGGCCAAGCATATTCAAATCATGATACTTACCCAACTATGACAGAGGGAAGCAGCCAGAACAGAGCAACGGTCTCAACGAGCAGAGAGTAGAGAGTAGAAATAGAGTGTGCATTAGGTGGCTGAAATATGTCGGCAGGGCATCAAAGCAGAAGGAGCCACCCTAAGAAAGAGCCCCACAAAGCTACAGAGGTCCATTTCAGACTCTTATCTACACAGCACATATGCAGGTGCACTATTCTGTGAGTCTGTAAACTAAATGAAGATTTCAGAGATCGTACTGTGCTGGAACCTGTTTTGATCAGTCCGAGAGGAAATTCCTCCCTAACTCGCTGAACAACCTGAATGTTTCATCAAAACCTTAGAATGGGCTAAGGTAACGGCTCAACTGCTAAAGTACCTGTTTAGAAGACACAGGGATCTGGCTTCAGTTCCCAGAATTTACATTTAAAAGGCTAGGCATTTTGTGCGCTTATAGGCTTATAGTGTCAGAACTAAGGAGGCAAAGGCAGGTGGATCCCCAAGCGAGACTACTTGGCCAGTTCCAGGCCATCGAGAAACCAAAAGAATCAAGGTGTATAAGCTGAACAGATGATTCACTGGTTAAGTGAGTTGACTAGTCTTTCAGAGGTTCCAGGTTTGAGTCCCAGAATAAACATGATGGTCCATAATCCTTTCTAACTCCAGTTCCAGGGGATCTAATGCCTTCTTCTGACCTCCACACACATGGTGCACAAACATATATGCAAACACTCATACATAAAATAATATGAGGAAATCTAATAAAAATTAAAGATTTATTTGTAAAGAATTGAGGTATATTACACCTGCGGTTAACCTCTGGCCTTTATGTGTACACAAGCATACACAGACAGGTACACATACACACACACACACACACACACACACACACACACACACACACACCACCCTCCCTCCCAAAAAAACCTTAGAAAGCCTACTTCAGAGCATGTATACTCTACCTCTACAGTACCTTAGGCCTGCCCTAATAAAGCCTAAGACCAAATCTCAGTAGAACTAAATGGAGCTTTTGGTAAGTTTGCTGTCCAGTGAAACACTTAAAGGAGACAATAACACCTGGACTCACAACAATAACACACCTACAGTTCTCATTATCTGATCACATACTATTAGGCATGTGAAGAAACAGAAAATTCAACCGATAACCAAGAGGGGAGATGATGAAGATTAGGTCCAGCAAGCCAGACATGAAAGTGCACCTGCACCTGCCATCTCAGCACTCAAGGGGTTGAAGCAGGAGGATCCGATGTGTAAGGCCAGACTCGGCTGGCTATATGGACACTGTCTTAAAGAAACAGAGACTGGAGAGATAGCTTAGTGGGGAAAGTGTTTTCTGGCCTCTACAGGCACTAGGGATTCATGTGGCGCACAGATTCTCTCTCTCTCTCTCTCTCTCTCTCTCTCTCTCTCTCTCTCTCTCTCTCTGTGTGTGTGTGTGTGTGTGTGTGTGTGTGTGTCAGAGAGAGAGAGAGAGAGAGAGAGAGAGAGAGAGAGAGAGAGAGAAATATACAGGCATTTTCTACTGAAAATAGAACAGCCAGCAGTAGATTTTGTGGAACTAGAAATGTTAGAGAAAGTCCTTAAGGCCAGAGGGAAATGGTGTCTGATGGAAATTAAGTCCTAAAGAAAGGAACATGGGCTGCCAGTACATACAATGTAAATAGAAAACAGGTCTGAGAGTTAACCTCGTCAGCTTGACCGGACTCAGAAGCGCCGTGTCTGTGAAAGATTGTCTAGATTAGGCCAACTGAGGTGTGGGAGGGTCCACTCTAGATGTGGGCGTCACCATCTCGTGGGCTGGGGCTCCTGAATAAAGAAAAAGAAGCAAATGAGCTGAGGCCTGGATTCATGTCTCTGCTTCCTGACTGCGGGTGCAGAGGGCTGGCTGCCTCAGTTCCTGCCACCACACCTTCCACGCCTGGACTGCTGTACCTTCCAGCTGTGAATCAAAATAAACTCTCCCTCCACTAACATGCCTTTGTCACGTGTCTTAGGTTACAAACACAATAAAAATACCAGCCCTCAAACACCAGCTCCAGAAACTACAACTATCGGAGGCTGGAGAATTGTCTCAGCAGTTAAGAGCACGTGGAGCTCTTCCAGAGGACCCAGGTTCAATTCCCAGCACACATACGGTGGCTCACACCCGTCTGTGCCTCCACAGCACCAGGAATACCCATGGTGCACAGGTATACATGCAGGAAAAACACTCACACATATAAAATAACAAAGTAAAGAAATCTTAAAGAAAAGCAGAAGTAACAAGAGCCAGTAGTCACTGGTGTATAGTTTTGATCCTTTAAATTATCTGTAACAAGAGAACAGAGCATTGTGATAATCACAAGGACTCTCACCCCAAGACTAAAAAACGTTTGCCTATGTTTTCTAGGAGTTCCTATTTTGGGGGTTTGATGGTGGTGAGTTTTTGGTTGGTTTGTTAGTGTGTTTGTTTGCTTAGGATTTTGAGGCAGGCTCTTACTCTGTAACCCAGACTGGCCTTCAACTCACAGAAATCCTTCTGCCTCAACCTCCTGAGTGCTGAGATCACAGGTGGGAGTCACCATGCCCTGCTTATTAACCTTTTGTTGAATGTAATACCTGAGCTGTTTAGGAAACGATTTATACTGTAATAATGTAAATATATAGTTATGGTTTAAATGAAGGAGGTCCTCCCATTGAAAGTTTAGGAACTTGTCTCCTAGCCGGCAATGCTGCTTTGAGGGGCTGCAGAAGCTTGGAACTGTGGTCTAGCTTAGAAGTGGGTCACTGGGGGCAGGCCTTAAACATGATGCTCATTTTTGGTTCTTACTGGGGCTCTCTGCTTCATGATCTATTAGAGCTGAAGAGCCCAGGCCACCCCACTCCCTCCAACAGCGGAGCCACCCCAGCCACCATGCCTTCCTTTCTCAAATTGTTCCTGCATTTTTCTACAGCATCAAGAAAAGTGATCTAAAAGGGTGAATATTTTACATGCACACACACACACACACACACACACACACACATATACATACTATATACATATATATACATATACACATACTACACATACATACATATATATGTATATACACATACTACACACACACACACATATATGTATGTATGTATGTATGTATGTATGTATGTATATGCATATGCATGTATCACCAATTCATGTGAGGCTCATTTTATACTGTGGAAAATTAAATTATATAAGATTACAACCCTTGTTCTGTTGCTGTATGAATAATAACAGCGAATGACTTTGTGACAATTTCATACACATGTAGATGTACTTTGATCGTATTCATCCCTGCACATGTCTCCTGCCCCCTTCCCACTCATCCTGACCTCCTTCTTTCTTACCAACTAGTGTCTTTACTGTCTGTGTCGCAGTGATTTTAACTATGGTTGCCTGCAGGAGCATGGGTAATGGGTTTTTTACTGGAGTGTATGCAACACATGCCAGTGGCTGCATCACTGAAGAACATGTTTCCCCTTTCCTCGTAATCATGAACTGCTCCTTCGGGAGTGATGGAGCATCCAGAGTGCACCCTCTATCCATGATAGAACGTTGACAGCCCAATCTTGTGGAGGCTCTGTGCAGGCAACCAGAGCTGCTGGGCGTTTATGAGTGCCATAGCTACACTCTGTCTAGAAGCCAGCTTTGGAGCATTCCTCCAAGCCTCCAGCCCTTACTTGTTCTCCAGTCCTTATTTACTTTCTTCTGTGGGGTTTCCCTGAGCTGTAGATGGAATGAGACAGATTTTTCCACTTAGAAAAGAATATTAAATGGTCACTTATTGTCTTAGTTAGGGTTTCATTGCTGGGAAGAGACACCACGACCAAGGCGACTTTTATAAAGGACAACATTTAATTGGGACTGGCTTATAGTTTCAGAGGTTCAGTCCATTGTCATCATGGTGGGAAGCATGGCGGCATCTAGACAGACATGGTGCTGGAGAAAAAACTGACAGTTCTACATCTTGATCTGAAGGCAGGCAGAGGGAGACTCTTCTGTACGCAGCTAGGAGGAGGTTCTCTCATGCAGATCACAAAGTTCCAGTATAACAGGATATACATTACCATCCCAAGCACAGTGAGGAAATACTGGACCAAAGCAAGACTGAAAACCAAGCTAGGGAAACTCCAAACTCTGCATCTCCATATCTGATGTCAAAGTGCTCTTCAGATCCTCAACTCTTTTCTTTCTCCTGGGCTGGGCTGGTTCCACTCTGTTAGCAGCTCTCCTCAGCAGGTATCCCACAGCTCTGGCATCTCTAACATCTTGGGGTCTCCAAGGCAACTTCAACTTCACAGCTTCCTGTTCCAATGTCTGGGATCCATACACGATTTTCTGGGCTCCTCTGAAGGACTTGAGTCACTTCTCCAGCTCTATCCTCTGTATCATTGCAGGCTCTGGTTGACTCCACCCCACTGCTGCTGCTGTTCTTGGTAGTCATCCCATGGTACTGGCATCTCCAATATGCCAGAGTCTTCTGCTGCAAATAGGTTTCACCAATAGCCTCTCATAGGCTCTCTTCATGGTGCCAGCCCTCAGCTTCTTTGCATGATCCTTCATTCCTGGGCTGTCAACACAACTGATGGTTGCACCTTCACCGGTGACCTTCCATAGCCTCTCACAGTGCCAAGCCTCAACTTCTCTCCATGACCCCTTCATCCCTTCATGCCTTCAAAACCAGTACTACCTGGGAAATACTTACATATTACCAAGTCTGGCTGGCAGCACAATGTCTATCTCTGGAACACAGCTTCTCTGTGCTCTCAGAAAATACTTCCCAGATTTCACCTCAGTGATACTTGTCTCTTCTTAATCACCACTAATTTCCTAGCTCCAGCTAACCAGCAACAATTGTTCAGGTAACTCCTTCTACTCTTGACTTTAAAGCCAGAGAGCCACATGGCCTAAAGTGCTAAGCTCTGTTGCTTGCTGGAGCTGGAACGTGCCCCCTTGTTCTGTTTACATCATTACCAGCTTTCTGTTTTCCATAGATTCCTTTAATGCCTAAGCTTAGCTATCCTGGAACTTACTCTATAGCCTGACTTTGAACTCCTGCTAGAATTAAAGTCCTGTACCACCGTGCCCGGACCTAAGCTTTTCTCTACCTTTCACAGGACTATCGTACAGTCCAGATATAGTCAAGTTGACAAACAAGAATAGCCATCACAATGCATCCCTTTTCAACTTGACACATAATCATATCTCCTTATGGCCAAGTGAAAACAATAACCAGGTCATAATAATGCCTAACATGATATAACTATCTCTTGTTCAACTGCAAATGCATAAACAATAAGCTTAGCTGGGTGGGATCCTGCCCCAAGGTCACCACTCCCTTAATTCCCTTTAATATCCTTGAACACAAGCTTTAGCTCTATTGCATTTCCTGGTGCCCCTGTACTACTTGAACCATATACTTCGTATTTTTCCTTTCTAAGCTTGCTACACTTGATCAAAATGCTCCCCATAAAAGTGAACGATAAGACAGAGTCTAAACTGGGCTGTTCTGAGACTTTCTTTGTCAGTGCAATTAATCTGGATCTCTTCACCTTAGCCTCAGGCAGACTCTTCAGACAAGAGCAAAAACCAGCCACATTCTTCACCAAAATATCATAACAATTTCTAGGTAATACATCAAAATTCTTCTCCTCTAAAACCCCCACAGTTCAAATCACCCTGAGCACCACTGTCTTCCGTGCTTCTACTAGTCCGGCCCGTTAAGCCCCATTTAAAGCATTCCATTTAGAGCTTTCCAAAATCCCCCAAACCACATTCCTCCAAATAAAAACATGGTCAGGTCTATCACAGCAAAACACCAGTCCCTGATACCAACTTGTCTTAGTTAGGTCTTCATTAGTGTAAAGAGATACCATGGCCAAGGTAACTCTTATAAAGGAAAGCATTTAATTGGGAATGGCTTACACTTTCAGAGGTTCAGTCCATTATCATCATGGCGGGAAGCACGGTGGTGTGCAGGTAAACATGGTGCTGGAAGAGCCGAGAGTTCTGCATCTTGATCTGACTCTCTTCTGCAGGCAGCTAGGAGAGTCATACCTAGATGCAGACCTTGAACTAGGCTCTCTTCTTCACTTTGTAGAGCTTGAGCATAGGATCCCTCCAAGCCCACCTACACAGTAATGCACCACTCCTTCTTCTATTTCTTCTTATTTTCTTCTTCTTCTTCTTCTTCTTCTACTTCTTCTTCTTCTTCTTCTTCTTCTTCTTCTTCTTCTTCTTCTTCTTCTTCTTCTTCTTCTCCTTCCCCTTCCTCCTCTTCTTCCTCCTCCTCCTCTTCTTCTTCCTCCTCCTCCTCTTCTTCCTCTTCTTCCTTTTCCTCCTCTTCTTCCTCTTCCCCCTCCTCTTCCCCCTCCTCTTCCTCTTCCTCCTTCTCTTCTTCCTCCTCCTTCTCTTCTTC